>WHUZ01000046.1:0-491019 GCA_015179045.1 Kalaharituber pfeilii
TCCTTCTCCTCCAGGGCTGCCACCTCCTCCTGTGACCCCGCCGGCATCTCCATCACCTCTGCCCACTTCCTCAGCACCTGTGCTCTCGCCACCGCCTTCCTCCGCTCCTCTGCTACCCTCTTCTTGCTCTCCTCCTCTGCTTTTCTCCACCTTTCCTCCTCCCTCTTCTTTCTCTTCTCCGTCTCCTCCTGGAGCTTCCGGATCTTCCGAATCTCTGCTTCTCTTTTTCTCTTTTTCTCCTCCTCTCTTTTCTCTTCCTCCCTCTTCTTCTTCTCCCTCTCCAGTGCTCTTTCCTCCTTCACCGACGCCAGTCCCATTGCTGCATGTATCTCCAGGACCATTCCCTCCAGCTTCCCCATTCTTATCTCCATATCACTCTCCCTGGTCTCTTCCCACTCCTTCCTGACCTCTTTCACCCCCTCTCTCCACTCCTTTATCTCCCTCCCCATCATCTTCGCCCTCCTCCTATATTCCAAGACCCTCTCCCCTTCCCCCCCCTTCTCCCTCAACGCCTTCCACCCTTTCTCAAAGGCAATCTCCCCCAAAAGTTGCCGTCACCCAAACCCATGCTGCCCCAGCCTCTTCGCCTCTCTTTCCTTCCCTTCTTTCCTCAGCCTGTCCGCTCTCCCGTCCAGTACCTGTGCCGCATGCACAAGTGCTAGCACATCTTTCTCCTCCCTCCCTACCCCTTTTTCATCCTCCTCTTCTTCTTCCCCCTCTTCCTCGTTCTCCCCCATCTCCTCATCGTCCTCTTCCTCCTTTCCCCTCTCAGCTCCACCTACCTTTTCTTTCTCTTCTCCTTGTTCCTCCACCCTAGCTACCTCGCCATAGCCCATAGGGCGGCATGCGAGTAATGAAATTAAAAAAAAAAAAAAAAAATCCACCCTAGCTAGCCCCGGCGCTGCTGCCGGCACCTCTGCCACCAGCCCAACGCCCAGCTGTGAATCTCCGATCTCCCATTCCCCCCGCTCCTATCCCTGAATCCTTCCCTCCTTCCTCCCCTTCCCTCGCATGGAGACCTGCTCCTGCTGCCTCCCCTCTCTCTCCTCCTTCCCCAGCTCATCATCACTCTCGTGACCCTAGGAACCCGTTCCTGCTTCTGGAAAACCACTAACGGTCCCCTCTTGACTGTGATACACTCCCTTGTCGCGTTCTTTAGAACTTCTGTCTCCCTTTCTACCACGATTCCATCCTCCCCCTCCACATACCCCCGGAACATCGCCGCATCCTTACTCCAGAGCTTTACGACCCTTGCTACCTCCGCAATCCCCGTGAGCTCCTCCGTCTTCACCCACTCCACCTCCTCTACTTCCCTCCTCGCTGCTGCCTCTACTGCCTCCTTTCTAATCACTTCGATCATATCCAACTTCCCATCATATTCTCCTCCCTTTCTGTGTGCCCTCTCTACTCTTTCTTGCACCGTAATCATATCCTCCCCCTCTCCCAGCCTCGCCAGCCACCAATCCTTCCTTTCCCATTCCAGGCGGCGAGGAGGAACTGCTACGACCCCCAAAGGGGGACAAGAAGGACAAGTACAAGGACACACTGAAGGAGTTACTGGACTGGGCGGGACGCTAGGGTTTATCTCTCTATAGTCTTATCTCGCATCTATTTCTACGGTCTTATCTCGCATCTATTTCTACGTTCTTATCTCCCATCTATTTTTCTATCTCATCTGCTTATTTCAAATGAACATAACCTCGCCATAGCCGTTAGGGCGGCATGTGAGTAATGATATTGAAAAAAAAAAAAAAAAAAAAAAAAAAAAAAACGTCCTATGCTGTACTTCCTATTACTAGATTCTGCTGAACGAAGCTCTTGATTGTTAACAATGCATTATTTGCTTCAGTGAGTGAGACTGGCTCTGGTTCCTCAAATTCACCTTTATCAAGCTGATCCTAATCCATTAGGTCTAAGTCTTCTGGGTCTGCCAGTTCTGGGCAATAGGTATCTATTAAGTCATAGGCATACCATAGTAGTAATCTCAACTACAAATATACCAAAGAGACAGAAGCCGAACTAGGATAAACACTACAGAAGCACGACTAGATAAATAACACTATCTGTTTGCCCAATCAGTATACCGAAATGAAAATTCTACCACCAAGCATAATCCTTGTTAGCGCCAAATATCCAATTTGACAGGTCTAGTTACTAGTTCATCTGGGAAACCGGCCGATGATATCATTATCCATCCAATAAATGAAATATCCAATAATGCCACAGGACTAAATTCGGGCCGACAAAGTTTATGCAAATGACAGGTTATCCAGTATGACAGGTTATCCAGTGTGACAGGTATTCAATATGACAGGTTTGTCTCTATATGGAATATATTCTTATACTAAGTAGAGTGGAGATTCAGCCATATAATATATGTTCGGGGCAAGCCATCTTATCCAGGCCACTCATGACTGGCGCGGGCCAGACCGTAACTGGGCAACTCATCGCTAAAGCGGGCCACTGCTCAATTTACAAGGATAAAAGACCAAAACGAGCCACGATGCATAATTAGATACATGAGTGGAGATGTTGCCACTTTATATTACATCATTTCTTAACTGACATGCATTTTTTATATGGCGTAACATCGCTTACCGCTGTTCACTATTTTTTTTTTTTTTTTTTTTTTATATATCATTAATCGCTTGCCGCCCTATGGGCCATGGCGATACTGTTCACTATGCCAGGACAACTGACATGCATACTTGTAGTGCTAGTTGAAGAAAAACCCGAAAGGGAAGGGGTCTTGCAAGGGTCGGATCTGGCAAATACAAGCGAAAGCACAGTAACGAATGCTGCTCCTCTATATGTATTTATCGGTTGCTTTATTTGTGTTACAAAGTGGCCCGATTAGCTCAGTGGTTTAGAGCGTGTGGCTTTTACCTGCGACTCCCATCCTTGTCATATGGGGCCGCAGCCAAAGGCACCTCAAGGTCGCGAGTTCGACCCTCGCATCGGGCTGTTATTTTTTTTTCTATTTTTTTTCCTTCAGACATGTGTTCGGCGTGCACATACGGTTTCTGTGAGGGGTGATGACGTAGATGTTATATAAGAATGTGATGTGAGGCATGGCTCGCTACGACTTTTGTAATTGACTGGGGCAATTGCCCTGCCATGGCGAACAGCTACAAGCGGGGTCACGTGAAATAAAAAAAAAAAAAAAAAAAAAAAGACTGGGGCAATTATGCATTGAACATTCCAGCACATGATGAGGGCTACTTTTTGATGAGGGCTACTTTTTTTTTTTTTGACCCTGAGGGTTGCGGAGACATCTGGACCGCGGACTTCAGGGGAGAGGGGGACGTGGAGGAGCGGGGGCGGGACTGGAAGGACTGGAATGTGGGGTGGGCGACGCAGAAGAAGGATGGGTTCGAGTCGGTGGCAGGGAGGGTACAGAGCACAGTTAGCTTCGTCATGCCGGAGGGGGTGGACGAGGTGTCATGGGGGGGGGGATGTGCAAGAACGGAGGTGGAGGAAGTGACGAGAGAAGGACGCAAAGGGGGAAGCGCGGAGGAGTGGGAGTCGTCAATCTTCTGGGCAACGCAAGGGGGGGGGGCGGTGTACACAGATGGCAGTATGAACGAGAAGGGGAGAGTGGGAGGGGGATTCTGGAAGTGGGATGGCGGGGGGGGGGAGGAAATGGGGACGGGGGCGACGTTGTGGGATGGGGAGGTGAGAGGGATGAGGATGGGGATAGAGAAGGCGGTCCCAGCACCGGCAAACCTGGTCATCTTGACAGACTCACAGGCAGCAATCGCGGCGGTGAGGAAGGCGGGGAGATTGGAGAAAGCACGAACCGGAGACCTGAGGAGAGTGGTGGATGCAGTCGCGGAGAGAAAGAAAAAAGGGGGGGACGTTAAGCTGATGTGGGTGAAGGCGCACATCGGTATTGCCGGCAACGAGGCGGCGGACGTGGAAGCGAAGAAGGCGGCGGACAGGGTAGGGAAGTCGGTGGTAACAGAAGGGGGGCTGCGGCAGAAGTGGAAGCGACTGCGCGCGGCGGAGAGAAAGGAAAGGGGGTACGGGGGGGGCGTAGTGATGGAGTGGAGAAGGGGGGCCGCAACGGCGTATACGAGATTGAGAACGGGAAAGGGGATGGGGAAGGAGTGGGAGGTAAGGATCGGAAAAGCGATGGAGGGGAGTGTATGTGAGTGCGGGGAAAGACAAACGGCGGACCACCTGGCGTTCAGGTGTGAGGAGGTGGAGTACTTGGAAGGATGGGGAAGGTGGGAGGATATTGATGACAAAAAGTGGATGGTGGAACAGGAGAATGGGGAGATGGTAAATGTGCTGGGAGAGTTTTTCGGTTCACTGAAGGTGTAGGGGGAGGGGGCGAATTTCCGTTTGTTAGCAGGTGGCGGGGGAAGAAAGATGTAGCTATTTTTAAGTGCCTCGGGGAAGTGGGGCGGGGAGGGGTTGATGCTTTTGTTTGTAGAGATGGCGGTGGAAGATTCCGGTAGATAAGCCTGCCTCCGGGCTTTGAGGGTCTAGACCCAGGGGCCCTGCCATGGCGAACAGCTGCATGCGGGGTCATGTGATATAAAAAAAAAAAAAAAAAAAAAAAAGGGCTACTTTTTTGTTTTTTTTGTCACGTTACCCCTACTTAATTGCATTTTTCTCCCAACTTTTTTTTTTTTTTTTTTTTATATATATTTCACGTAACCCCCCTTGCAGCTGTTCGCCATGCCAGGACATTACATTCCGCCTAGATACCTGCATTAGCTTAATCATTGCAAACATCCAACGATACCTGAATCAGTTTCTATTGATAACTTAAATAATGACGGTTTTAAATACACCCTGATTGGCGTCTCCCTCATTCCAAAACCCAATTAGGAAGATAGATACTATCATAACCCTCGTGCAAAAATTAGGCCAACGAGTGATCTCAACTAAAAATAGAGCCTCGAGTTTCCTCCAGAAAGTAGGTTGAACGTTATGAAGTATGGTTTAATCAACTTCCTCCGAGGGGTGGGAAAAGTGGGAAGATGTGGAACATGGAAGGTGGGTGCAGAGGCAGGAGAATGGCGAAGAGGTGAACATCCTCGAGTAACTGTTCTACTCCATGAAAGAAAGACTAGAGAGGAGGAAGGCGTAGGTGGGGACTCATGTAGATAGAGGAGATTTTGCTTTGATCTTGCCTCCGAGCATCAAGGGCTTCGGTCCTGGGCCCTGCCATGGCGAACAGTCGCAAGCGGAGTTACTACATGAATTTTTTTTTTTTTTTAAAAAAAAAAAAAGGGTGGGAGAAAATGCAATTAAGATGGATGAAAGATGTCTCCGAGCCTTTCTGGACTCATATAATTAAGTATTCCTATGCATTGTGTTGAGTATCTGGGCTTTGATGTGCACATATATACTATAGTACTCATGTGCCCAAATCAGCAGCCAGTGCTGTAAGCTATTCAGAAAATATCTCCCTATACATATATTGCTATTTCATGGCTTTAGATAACCTCTATTCATCTTCTTCTTTGCATAAACACTCAGTATTACCTTTACCGAAATATGTACAGTGTTTACTAGTGTATGACATTGGTACTCTGTGGGTATTAGTGCAGTCACAACCAAACTTGCTACACATCTTCAGAATAGGCAGTAGAGTATATATTCCGTACAAAAGACTTCAGGTAAGCTCTTCCACACATGGTGACTCAAGCCTGGCTAACATAAGAGCTAGATATATACCTGAATATGTCACCACTCATACACTATAAGTTGGTTAAAAGAGGATGCAAAAATAATTCACTATATTCTCCCATGCTCTGACTTTAATTTGAGCCTACTTGAGGGCCATTCTCATTCACATGAACTTTATCCGTTGTCCCGTAAATTTAGGCGGTTTCTTGGTGATGGGCGGTTTCTAGGTGAAACACTCCAGTGACAATTCGGCCAGATCAACCGATAGTTGCAGCTGGGCAATAAAATATGGGTCGGGCACAGATGTGTATGCAAGGATCTGACGGCATGGTTATAGCACAGTGTAAGCCACCGGACGGATTTTTTTTTTTTTTTTTTATATATATCATTACTCGCGTGTCTTTTTTTTTTTTTTTTTTAAAAAATCACATAACCCCGCTTGTAGCACTTGGCCATGGCAGGGTATTACTCGCGTGTCGCCTGTTGGATCCACCGGACGGAACTCTAGGAGACCTCCAGGAGCAGCGCCACTGAATGGACCTCGATGAGGTCAGGCAGTGGCTGAAGGATATTTATAGATAGAACATAATATCATAGCAAGTTGGACAATAGATTTTTTTTTTTCTCTATATCACTTAATCGCATGCCGCCCTATGGGCTACGGCGATGTTGGACAATAGATGGAAGGCACGCAGGATTGATTATAAGAAGGGCCAGCAAGAGCTGCCCTCTCGAAGGTCAAGCACCAAGCGTTGTCCTAAGCTACACCCTCATATCTACTACATTGTAGAAACCGTAACACCCTTCATTACCCGGAGACAATTCTGTGACACCGAAATGTGGGCCGGATCACCCATGGTACCTTATATCTTTCTACACAACTCCACCGTAGCTGCATGGAACAAATGCAGACAGTGGACCAAGTGCGACAATACACACATTGGGTTCTTAATCGGTCTCCATTACATCCTTCTCAGTCGTACCCACCTGCTTTGCTTTGTCTCTCCTTTCCCCTATCCCACTCATACGCATCCCATTTGTATTTCTTACCCCTGATGCGCAGAGTCTCCGGTATTTGACTAGTCCTAGCTGACTCTATCAAGTAAGGAATAACTGAACTAGTGATCTTTCCCTTCTCTCCTCTCTTGCTTCAACAGCCATCGAGCCCCAGCGATCTTTGTGTCCACTTCATTACCCACCTTTATCCACTTCATAAAATTCTCCAGTCTCTTGGTCACTGCTATTCCGTGAACTACTACTGATGTGGCAGATCGTAGTTCTGGCCTATTTGGTAAAGGGGTTTGCTCTTTGCAGTGGAAGCGGCCCTGGAGGTAGTGGCCTTTGCTTTGGGACAGGCAGGCGGGTCTCTCTTCTTGAGGCTGCGGTAGGCGACATGCATAAGCTACTATTCCCATCCGGGGCAAAAGAAGCGACGAGGAGAAAAACTCGGATCCCCCCCAACAAAGCCAGCCAAGCCCACCCCCGCCACCAACACCTCAAGGTACGGTATAGTGGTTGACGGCGTGGCCCTGAGGAAGAGCTTAGGGAACGTCCAAAAATAACTGGAATCAGCCAACAAAGACCTAGAAAAAATCTCTGGGATCCGGTGGTTGAGGAAAAAGGAGATCCTCGTGGAGGAGGGGAAGCTTACCAGCTCGTGGTGGTGTACCTTGAGGAACAGATCGAACCAACAGTGGGCGGAGTGAGATTGGGAGGGAAATGGTTAAAGTCGTGCGAGTATGAATGACTTTTTTTTTTTTTTTTTTTTAAATCACGTAACCCCGCTTGCAGCGCCAAGCCAGGCAAGCCCTCAAAGCCCAGAGACAGGCTTAACAAAGAAATTTCTATCTACTTCTAAAACCTGATTCCAGAAACTTCCGGACGGTTCTTCTGGTTTCTGCATCAGGGAAGCTCCCCTATATCTCTCCACCTCTCCCCCTCCCTTCTCCTCCAGAGTATGAATGACAGGAGACGGACTTGAACCTTTTCTTTTCATAAGCCTGTAACACAGAAACAATCACGGGCAACATCTTTTCTTTTTCTGCTGTATTTGTTACTTCCCCAACACGCAGGAGGATCCGGGGATTTCTACTATACTCTTTTCTTTCCTTTATTCATATGTAACTAAACACCGCCATCTCGCCATAGCCCATAGGGCGGCACGCGAGTACTGATATAAAAAAAAAAAAAAGAAAAAAAAAAGCTACTATTACCATGCTGACGCTGGACTCAGATGCCACAGGTCACGTGGGTCTACCATGCTGACGCTGGACTCAGATGCCACAGGTCACGTGGGTCATATGGCTTTATATACAATGTTGGGTTACATACACATGGTGGTGGTAAGTCCAGTGGCATGGGAAATGGTGATGCTGCACCCACTGGTATAAGAAGGGCATTCTTTCTACCTTCTTTGTCTTCATCTTTAATATTCGACTTCATCTTTATTTCTCAGCCTTCCTATTCATTGTTCAATCATTCATCTGTTTATACTCATTTTCAGTTACCTTCAACCTTTCTACAGTTATGTCTTTCTACTATTAGTTTCTATACTTCCTGCTTTGCCTAGCAACCTCCCAGTAGAGGACCCCGTGCGTGGAGAGTGGAGTTAGATGCAGCGCGCCTCACGCTCATAACGCTGGGTAGGATGGGAGGTGGCCGGTATCATCTTTGGGATAGCTGTTACGGTGTCTGCGATTGCAGCGAAATGTAGGTGTAACTTAGGACAACGCTTGGAACTTGACCTTTGTATAGAGCCCGTTTTTTTTTTTTTAATATCATTACTCGCATACCGCCTGTGAGGCTATGGCGAGGTAGTGTTAAATACATGTATGGAGAACTAAGCTATAGAAATAGGAAGGAAAATAAGAGGAAAATATATAGAGGCCTTCACGGCCTCTATATATAGGCGTCCAGCGTGTCGGTTATTTGCATTATTCTATTTAACATTGAGTGCTAACGAACAAGCTTCTCTCTCTTCATCATCATAACTATGAATAACATGATTACCATGCGTCATCTCTCATCGCCATGGCATCATTGATACTTTGTTCTTTTTTTTTTTTTTAAAAAAAAATCACATAACCCCGCTTACAGCGCCAAGCCATGGCAGGGTCCCTGGGCAAGCCCTCGAAGCCCGGAGACAGGCTTAACAAACAAAAAACTTTCTATCTACTTCTACCACCTGATTCCAGAAACCTCCGGACGGACCTTCCGGTTTCTGCCTCAGGGAGGCCCCACTATATATCCCCCCTCTCCCCTCTCCCCTCTTCCCCACACTTTCGCATCCCGGCAAGCAAACTTCCCCGACGGCAAATTCGCAACCTGCGAATTTTTCCCGACCCGGGTCGGTAAATCTTGTTCGGTCACCCTGACAATAGCTGCGGAGGTTTGCGCAGCTTCTTCTGCATATAAGGGCCGCTCTGTTTGCACATCCGCATTACGTATTTCTTGTTACAGTAGAATCCAGCTCCTCGCAATAGTACTTTATGCGAATAACTTGTAGAGAGTTGGATACAGTCAAGGTACTTTCTCGACAAACCATATTCTCTTTTTAGATTTATTCTTTCTGCCATCACCATCTCAGACAAAAAAGATTGTATCACTTCTAAAACAAAAGCTGCTGAGGTCTTTTGAAGTTGGGTCACCCATTCCCAAGCTGACGGGCTGAGGTTCAGTGGTAATTTAGGTGAGCATGTGTTGGTCTGGTGGTAGCGACGGTGGGGTTGCGGCAAGCGATTAATGATATTAAAAAAAAAAAAAAAAAAAAAAAATAAGACGGTGGGGTTGTAGGTGCTTGTGGCTGTGGAGTGACGGTGGATAGAGAGATAGCACAATTTTGGTTTTATATTAGGTTTGAGGGCGCGTCAGCACAACAACTTGATAGCCGTTAAGCATCGATAGATCAGATGCGAGGTTTGCTGTTGATGGATGGACACTGACGGGAGTATAAGAATTCAGTTCCACGAGGCGAGGTGCAGTGACATGTGCACCAGGCTGTCCCACACCTTCAGGATGTGAGGAGAATGGTGCCGAGAGGTCGGCAATCTCCACAGGAGCTGGATCATAAAGTGTAATGGCTCGAATAATCATTTGAGTATGGGCATCAAATACGTTCTGCGTGCGCAAGTTCGAATCTTGCCAACGTCGATATGTTTTTTTGGCTGTTGTGAGTGACGTAGTTCCCAGCAGCAATCATCGCCAATTGTGAATAGAGAAAAATAATAAAATTCCATTTCTGTCCTATGTCAAGTACCATCCAGCAACCCCCAACTCCGTCAAACCCATGACATCGTATTTTACAAGCGAACTCCTGCCCGGAGGCAGGAGTTGAGCACCGGGAACTTCCGTTTAGTGCTACTTATGTCAGTTTTCGTAGCGGACAATGTTTTCTATTATTTATTTATTTCATATGTAATCAGTCTTGTCATAGCGCACGCCGCGGCATGCGAGTAATGTTTTTTTCTTCTCAAAAAAAAAAAAAGGTTTCCTCGGTGGCAACCCCTTGTAGGCTTCAGAGGGGAGTTATTTCACAGAGTATAGAGGTGATACAACTATAGATGCTGTAGATGTAGCTTTTTGCATTTTTTTCCTTCAGATTCAGAATCTGCACTATCAGTTTGATCTAGACTTGATTCAAGTAGGTATCGAGAAGAATCCTATCGCGGTTGCAAAGCCGCTTCAAAAATACCTGCTGTGGTGTTGTTGTCTGTGTTCCGACTCTCATTAGGGTGGAATAATGGTATCAAGGAGGCAAAAGAGTGAATGATACCACAAAAAACCGAAATTTAAATACAATAAAAGAGAATACCCTGAAAACTTAACTCTCCTTGAAAAGACAATTCCATCTGAATGCAACTCCCTGATGGCATCCTACCACCCGTCCTGTGAGTTCCAGCGTGGTTGACAAGAGATCATGTCCTTAAGTGTTCAACTTTATGAGTTTCCTTGGGGAGGCTACAATTATATTTGTTTACCAGAAAGTCTTATCATACACGGCAATGAGGGGGGTCCATTGTTGGCTGGTCATCAGGTAGCAAGCTGGCATCCTACCAAAGAATCTGTTCCTTATTCTGCTCAGGAGAGCAGTCTTGGGAAATACTTGCAGCTGGCATTAAGGTTTGCGGTTGATGCAGTTGAATGACTGGTTGAAGGATCGTGATTCGATAGCTTGTGGCTCCGATGGCTCTATTTCCAGTTGTGAGGAGTCTAGTTGAGGCAATGCACGGTGAACGACGCGGAATTGATAGCGGTGGGGGAAGCCTTGGAGGGAGAGGGGGAGTTGCTGGTCATCACGGATTCCAGAGTCACCATAGCGAAATTACAGAGGATAGCGAGAGGGGACTTGACACCAGAGGGGCTTGCTAGCTTCGTGAGGAGGCGGTGGGAGGAGAGGATTGCCCAGGGGGAACATGACCTAGCGGTGATGTGGGTGAAATCGCATAAAGGAGTCAGAGGTAACACTAGGGCAGACATGGCGGCGAAAGATGCCACTGCAATGCAATATCAGGATGAGACGGTGACGGAGGCAGGGATTAGACAACAGGTCAAAGAGTGGAGAGCCGAGGAGAGGAAGAGATTAAAGTTGTCGTATAGACCACTGGAGTATTTGGGGAGCAGGAGGAGGGTATCCACGCTGGCGCGAATTCTGGGAAACAAGGGACTACGGCAGTGGAGATACCAGATAGGGAAGGAGACCTCTCCCGAATGCAGGTGGTGCGGAAGAGACTATGAAAATTTTGAGCACATCATGAGAGTGTGTGAAGCGTGGAGGAAGAGACTACCGAGAGGAGAGGAGGGATTAAGGGAGCTGTCAAGAGACGAGGAGGGGGGAGAGATAACGTTGGCGGAGGTGATGGACTGGGCGGCGGAGTAGACGGAGGATTTATGCAACGTTCATTCTCATTTTATGGTTTTATCTGCGAGTTACTATTCGGTTACTGTCTTGCATGTATATAAACCCTCGCCAACGCCTACAAGGCGGCACGCGAGTAATGAAATAAAAAAAAAAAAAAAAAAAAAAAAAAGGAGTCTAGTCGCATGGGCAATTGCATGAGATCCGGCTCGTGGACTCATCGCAGCTAGGGGCTATAGTTCCATGGCTTGTTGAAGGGCTTCCGACTTCCCGATCCGAATTGTGATTCAATAACGTAGCTCAAGGCTTGCGGTTCCCTATTTTGTTGGACGTCCCTCACCATTGTAAACCTTTGCGATTCCGTCGCCTTTTACAACGAGTGCTGTTGCATCTGATTGCGTAACCTTGAGGTTCCATGTTCGGTTGCATGACCTGTGGTTCTATGACTAGCTGTGGTGCCGAGTCCATATGCAAAGTGGTCGCCTAGGCTAGTTCCTATTTGCATAGGAGTGGGTTGCAGCGATTGAGTATTTCATGGAATCATAAATCCCTTCAAAACAACTTTTCTGAAAAAGCTAATGTGCGGAATATGGACAATAATCCTTCATGCAACCTCTCTACAAGATGCATACAAAATTTTATCCTGGTAGTTGAGATATATATTGTCGCTCGCGATCATTTTGCCTATAAAACATACATCGGGACGTGGTGAATTAGTGGCAGGTCTCCCCCAATACCGCGAGATATGGCAGCGTAAGCTCAACTTTTTTTTTTTTTTTTTTATATATCATTGATCGCTTGCCGCGTAAGCTCAACTTGACAGGTATGACAGGTTCTACACAACAGCACGAGAAGAGGCAGAGTGATCTGAATTTGACAAGTATTGCACTCTGGACGGCGCGAGATATAGTAACATGGGCTGAATTTATCAGGTATGGCAGGCCACTCTCGACAGCGAGGTGAGGCAGAATGAGCTAAATTTGACAGCTATGACAGGTCCCACTTGACGGTAAGATAAAGATATACGAGCTGATTTCACAGGTAGGGCACTCACGGTGAGAGATACGGCAAAGTGGGCTCAACTTGAGCTGTAGGACGCCAGATGATGGTATGGAATATGGACCTATGAAATGTATAGATCGCGATATCTAGTAATAAATAAATAATAAGTTGTAAAATATGATATTACGATGGGGTAGAATGAAATTTATGCAATAAGCATGGTAGGCACAAGTACTTGGTAGCCAACTACTAATTGTTACCTCACAGCAACCGTAGAGCGGGTGGTCGATGGAGCGCGCGCATACAAATATGGGAATATGCGAGGCATGCGCAGTCTAGTCGCGAAATGAGAGTTACGCTGAGAACTAGCAAGAATCGGTCTTTTTGGCCCCTGGCATATATCTCTGGCGATAATTTTGTTGCGGTGCCGGCGTTGCAACGGACTTTTGACTTTTCGACTTTGTAACCCCGGTCGCCGTAGAATGATTGTCGCAATATTCGGTTTTCGTGTTCGATTTTTATTCGGCGTGCTAAAATTAATGCAAAATAGGTGATTGAATTCCAGGAATACGTACTCATTTCGACACCTCAATTGTGAATCCCCTAATATGGAAGGGTTACTTCAGAACCGTCAGAGCAAGAATTGCCACTCCAGCGCTGACTTCGTGCTTAAGAGCAGGACATTAGATTATATTGTGTGATCACGTATCGCCATAGAAGCTGAGGTTTTCTCGCATGTGCACTGCCTACAGTACACGGTCATTGCTTCATATCTGATATGAACCCAAAATATATCATAACCGTGATAGTTCTCATGGTCGGTGGTTGCTTTCAAGCTTCCTACAGTGTATCAAGTCTTGCATGCTGCCCCTCTATGCAATTAAGACCTGTGGATATTACCTTACATCATCTTGTACCAATCTGTGTCCTACCTTGGAAGTCATGTCACAAATAGAGCAGTGCGCAGAGCGAAGAGGTTGAGCACTCCAACATTCCTTCAGAAATCCAGTGTGGTTCTCAGGATGTCGCAGTACCGTTGTTCACGACCTGGAATTAGCGAACATGAGGGAGAACAGGCTTGTTCCATCGGAAATTTCTCTTCCGCCAAGCGAGACTCAATCTCGTAACACAATAGTGGTATCTGCTTCATATCTCCTAAAGCACAGCAGGTTGGGTGTATAGATGCCTTTCTATTGTCCTTCAGAAGCAACGTCATGATACTAAGTATATTTGCTTGACTAACTATGTACATACACGATGAGATATGCTATTCAGGGGAACGGCACTATATGATGATTTCCGGTGACCATTCCTTACATAAACCGAAGGTTCTAAGACTAACCCGATGTCTTGCGGGTCAGAATGTGGTGGTCCTCGCAGCGTATTCGAGTAATTGCTTAAAGTGTCCGAGGTACTCCTTGGCTAAGGAATCTTTGGGGGGTGGCGCGGCACGGCGCGTTGTATAAGGATGCAGGTCGCGTTGTCGCTGTCGATACAACACTAACTCACCCTCGTCACTACGAAGCCATTTGTGAATGGCGTTCACAACCTTCATCGTTGCTGACTTTGCTCGGCTGTCGGGTTTGTGCATGTCGTTCTTCGCTGAGTGCAATACAATTTTTAACGACTCCTCGCAGAAATGATCGCCAACATGCTTTAGTAGCAACACCAGCGTCCCAGAAGAAGAAGCCTGCTTTAGATCATAGATACGCCCGGTAACCCAACAGTAAACCCCCAGTACAGAGTTCGAAGGGTACAAGGGTGGTTTTGCGGGGAGAGATGCCTTTTCGGGATTACTGGGATCGTATACGCTGGCTTTATTCAAGGCTGCCTCGTATTCGATGAAATCGTATATGTTTACGTTGACCTTTGCCAAGATCTAAGGATATACAGATCATTACGATTAGTTTATGTGGGCAAGCATGTCGGAGAAGTATTGCTCAGTTTTACTTACCGCCTTTGCATCCTTCAACGGTATCGGGGCCTTTCCTAGCTCCAACAACTCAATAACATACTCGTGGTCTTGCAACCCTGCCTTCCTAGCCCTGTTTCCTATAAGCCAGTCGAATTCGCGTTCAACGGCACGGTAATATTGAGCTTTGAGATCTTCATGGTATGTAGATCTCCAATATGCCTTGCCGTTTTGTTTATCGCGATTGCGATCCTCGTGGTGTCGTCGGTCAATGTTTCCCGCTTCCCAGTCCGGCTTGGTGACTCGCTCTGTTAGTAGTTTGAATTCGACTGGGGCAGCTAGGCCGGCATACATGTAGCGTCCGCGTGAACAGTTGTAGGAGGTGAAGAAGGCTGCTAAAGGTGAGAGTGCGCCCTTGGCTTGATGGTTGGATTGTGAAGATAGCTGCGTTTTCCCACACTGTGGCTGAGAGGATCGCGCTAAAGATCCATTCCCCGAGAGCTGGATGTTACATTTTCTTTTGAGGATTTTGCAATTTTCCTGGGCGTCGTGGAAGAAAAATCGTCCAGAAGCTTGGAAAGTTCGGCCCGTGCAGCGTTGGCTTTATTCGTACCCCACTGGCGAGCATTACACAATCTGTCAAACTCTGTTACTGGATCGGCTTTAGGTGAATACTTGAAGTTGCAAAATTCGTATTTCTGGAAGAAATCTGAAAGCTCTTCGGCTGATGGATTCGGCCTTTTCTTTCCTGACGGGTCGTCTTGAGGCTTGGTGCCAGGGCTAATGGAGGGTTGATTGAGATGGACGGCTTTATAGAGTTCAATCCTCGCGTTATTTCTCTTCGCTGTGTCCCATTGTTTGATGTGACACAATCTCTCGAATTCCGCCATCACAGCCCCACTCTGGTCATACTTGAAACATTCGAATTCATACTTCTTGAAGAAGTCATTGATAAGGCCAGTGTTCCATGCCGATTTTTCCTGGAGTTTCTCGGCGGCGAGAATTGTGTTGAATTTGGTTTGGTGTTTTGCAAGAGCTTTTGGCCCCCAATTTCGTAGGCGACAGAGACGCTCGAACTCGGCTTCGGGCCCGTTTTGGGGCTTATAACTGAAGTCGTGATAGGAGGTAAAGAAGTCCTGGAGCTTCTGAGTATTCTCGGTCGCTAAGCTTTGGGAGGAAGACATGGAGAGCTGTGCCACGTGAAGAACTGTTTTTAATGTAAACTTGATAGGAGAAATTTGCAAGGAAATTGATCGTAGTGTAGAGCTTCTGTAGAGTGCCTATTTGTGTAGAACAATTTGTTTGATGCCACGGAAACCTCACTTGCTAGTTCAATGCGGGGAGTGCCCGCACAATCAGGCCTCCAACGAGATTCTACAATGGAACTAGTGGCGACATGCTATCCCGTATAGGGGACATGCTAGAACGCTCACCCCTGATGATCATTCCCACTTTCCTGCACTTCTAGTGGTTGCATAAGTCATGGAAAGCTCCATTTGTTGTATGGGAGCTGGCCACGGAAGTAGAATGTCTGTTAGAAGTTTATTCCTTTTTTCTTGTCACCATTATTACATAAAGACACGTTACCGGTAAGCTTTGCAAGCAAGCGTGTTTCTGTTTCCACTAATAACCAAAGGACTGTCTTTCGTTGCCGTAAAGTATTGTAGATAGGTAGTCTGATTAGCTCTTGTCATGATAGCTAAAACTCGAAATTTAGAACTTGGCGCTAGACGGACTGAGAGGCGATGGAAGGGAAGGATATGGATCTAGCGCGAAGTTCTAAACTCAAAAAATAATATTCGTACGACACTGAATACTGGTGAATTGCTACAGAATTGCATCATCAGAATGCAGCATGAATTGGTCCCGTAGTGCTACTACTCGCCCTTCGCATAATGATATGAAGCAACTACAGTACGAGGAGCACCTATTTAGTCTTGCGTATTTATCCAATGAAGGTTTACATTTCGATTGGAGTCCTTGGCATTTCCTGTCGCATAATGGATTTTGGGTGGGCAGTATACAAATTCAACTTGAGTGTTGAGCGGTGTACATGAAGAAGCACGAGGACATACAGTCTTATCTTGTTGTAACGAAAGGCAAAAATATGGCCCATTTTTATTCATTATAGCAAGGTTTCGTTGTCGAATATTGAGTAGCAAATTAGTCAGAAATGCTTCGCAGTTAAATAAAGCTGAATACGAGTATGAGAACAGCTGAACTTAGAGATAGGTATAAGCACAGTTGAACTTCAGGAATTAGAGCCTATTGCTCTAATTTTACCGTTGTATTATTGAAGGAAATTAACTAAAGTCAGAAATATTGAAGCTATACTCGCTCGTTCAAACAGTATTGGAATAGCTGACTAGCGCATAATCAGTCAGCCGTTCCAATACTTTCTGAGTGAGCGAGTAAAAGAGGAAATAATTAAATATAATTTTATAAATATCTCTATTAAGACATTTAGAGAAAAGTATCTATAAAATGCTAGGCATTGAATAAGCTAGAGAAGCAATAAATATATAGAAAACAATTACGTAGTTACTAAAAAGAACTTTAAATAAGTTTAAAAAGTATTTTAAAAATAATAATGCTAGTATAATTATATCAAATAAAAGTTAATAAATTAACTAGTTGAACTTTCTACTATATACAAAATTTCATAAAAAGCTAGATATTAACTTGTAATAAATATAGCTTATAGCAGTAGTTGAAAAAAAAAAGAATATACTTATTGAGAGCTATTTGCACTCATAGTAATTTTTTGTTGTAGCAGTATCCGCAATATCCCAGCATCCCGGTAGCGTGCATTAGCCCAAATCTTACCTTTTAAATATGAGGTCGCTTCAACAATATATATGCACATCATCATAAGCCCCTACCGACAAGTGTCGCTTCGGGCTGTGTTTAGCTATCTTTTCCATCGGTATTGTGGTTATCACCGCAGCTTGATCAAATAAATTCAATAAACGGAAAAGCATACATGACCATATGACTACCGCAAGTTTGTGACACCCCCTACATCTCAAACCCTCTCTACTCTAGAAAGCCCCTCAAGATATTTCGCTCTTACTCTCATTCTCCTTGCAAAATCTAACGAGCCCACCCTACCCGCTGGCATGTCTTCCACACACTGCATAGAAGAGGCTAAACGCAGGTGATTACAGTACATCCTCTTAGTTCTGAAAGTCAAAATACATGGGTATAAAGGCTGCAACAGCATTTTCTGCAACGGAACAAGTGCGGAGATGAAGTGGAAAGGAAAAACTATTGTCCTAGTTAATTTTCTGAATCTTATCATAGTCATTCCTCAAATCAGTCAATGCCCTTGTTAGAGCATCCTTCTGCCTTTCCATATACACCCGATATCCATTGTTAAGAAATTCAGCGCTCTTTGGGTCTTGTCCAGTCTCTTTCTGGATAACCTTCATTTGTTCTCTCCAATAACGTTCAGCCACTTCATTGACGTGAAGGTTAGCGATGTTTGGATCCCGACGCTGAGCCAGATACAGGTACTCGGTCAACATTTGACAACGTAAGACCGCCTGAGCAACTAGCGTAAGAGGGTTGTCCACTGCGGCAGGTTAGAACTTGACATGTGAAATACGGCAATAGAAGACCTGTAAGATAGCAGGAACAGCAAGTGAAGAGGTGAATCAGCTTACCAGACTTGCAAAGATTTCTCCTTGTTCGTCCTATATTACCCCAGACAATAGCACCGATACCTAAGACAAAGGAAAGTGCAGGGGGTGTTAACGTCCTGACTGTTAATTCTGTTGCCTTGTAAGCCATGTAGCCTCCTGTCGCTACGCCAGCCAGACCTATACCCAACCCCAATATCCATTGGGTCTTGAATGTCTGCATGATCTCCCTGTTGTGAGTGATAGCAACTACAGCAGCGGACATAGTCTTGCGGAATTCGAGGTACAAAAGGCTAGTGTCGTGCAGTATTTGATGGTCCTCTCGCGATTGATTGGGGGCTAGTGCAACGAGGTGTTAACAATAAAGCCCATTCACGTACAAATGACTAGATTTCCAAACGGGAGTTTATGGGTTGATGGCCAACGGAGCTTGCTAGAACTAGTACATACTTCTAATAAGCCGTTCCATTTTCTGGTTGACCCTCTCAAGCGAATTCTTCGTTTCGCTCACACTTGTTTTCCATTTTGTAAGTTCATCTGTGGGAGCTCCAAACTTCTAACAAGCACATATCAGCACAATGCAATAACCCACACAAGTCCTGCGTTCACAACTTCCAATGCTTTCAATCGGGTAAGAAGCATGAACTGACGATTCACTCACCGTAATGAGGGTCAATATTTCCAAAGATAGGATTGAAAGGTTTCTCAAAACTTCATCATAGTCTTGCCCAATTCGTGTGATAATCCTTCTTACCAGCGGATCTACGCCTTCCCCCCTAGGATTAAAGATATGCAAGAACATGAAGCAACCCAACACAAAGCTATCTAGTAGTTAACAGGCTGGTATACACTTTCAGCCTTCATGAGGCCTAGTGCTGCTTGATTACTCACCATTTACATGCTTTCAAAGTGTCTTCAATAACATCTGATGCCTGGTTGACGATTTGACCTAAAATTTGCTGCCCATTGGTCAAAAGATTATAGAAGAAGGCCGAATCCCAACATATGGAAAAGTAGGATTCTTCCACTGGCTCCAACCCAAAAACGTCGAGCTTAGTTAGCCTCTGGCAAATTCTTGCGTCGCGGACGCCACAGCAATGTATTCTATCACAGACTCTGGCAGTTTCTATCATTACATCTGCGGTCGGGTCTCTTAAACGAACACTGATCTGTTGATCGACATGTAATTAGCTTTCGCTCGTATCAATAAAGTCTTGATGGCAGTTTGTGGGATCAATTTGGTGGGGATTTACGGCGATCATTGAGTCATTCTCAAAAAGTGCATGGTTTTCGTAAACTAGTGGTGACCTTTCCTCATTCACTGTGTTGATAGAGCTAAAATTGAATAATTCATCGAGGAAGTCGTTTATGATGTTTTCAATTTCCTCTTTACCCCTAGTAAAATCTCTTCTAACTAGGTCGATTGCCCTTTTGAGCGCCCGGTCGGGGCACTTGATGATAAAATCAAAGGGGATAGTGCCCCTTTGCAATGTCTACATATACCCAGCGCTTCAGTTTGTACGCGTGTTCGGAAAGAAACGTAATTGTGTGGGAACATACCTGACATTGTTGTCGGCCTGAAATTGAAAATTGTTGTGTTATTGGCATCAACTCTACCGAGTGAGATTTACCTTTTTCCCGCTGACAGTCTCTAACCCCAAGGTCCGCAATTGGTCTTCGCTGGTGAATTTTCGCGACAGTGTTTGTGGAGGAGAATGTCTCATTGCCGGTTTTTTTCAGAGTGGATTTTATCAAGTATGTAAAGTAGTTGCCTCATTGTGAAGATGCCGTGGCGCGCCTGTTGAGGAGTCGAAATGCCAGGTTTTGCACAAGTTCTGGAATTCGGTAGCAGCGTTTTAGGGGTGGTCAACTTGCTTGGAGTCTGATGCTTCGAGAAATCAAAAAAAGGTGGGCGGTTAAGGAGAATTAGGGCTTTGGATTGACGAGAGCCGTAGGAGCTTCGTTTACTCATAGACGCCCACTGGAGCAGAAGTTCTCCGCTTTTCTTGCGCCGCGCGCGCCAAGTGGTTGGAAAGGGATTGTCACCTGCAAGGCGTTGGTGGCCTAAAATTGCGGTACAGCTCGCATCATAGCAATACCAATCACCCGAAACAGCCGCAATGTACAAAGTATTGTAAACATCAATTAAAAAATAACACTTTCCTTTCCGTGCTCGCCGCCTTCAGGCGAAATGTAAAAAGTAGAGTTCCAGATCTTGAATACTGTCTGTCACAATGTAAGGAAGTTTATGCAAAGAAATTTGCAAGCCCCTACTCAACGCATGACGCAGACGAACTTGTTATCGGATAAGGCTGGCACTGAAGGGTTTTATCCAATACGACAAAAATCACTAATCCCCACCGGCCCAATTGGCTCTGGCTGAGCAGACAAGATCCAATAGCAAAGGTTCGACTGTACGAAAAAAAAACTTATTATCAGCTCTTGCTGAAATTGTGTTCAAATGTTATATCCAATGAAATCCAGCGAGTGAACTAATGCCAAACATGTCGATAATCATGATGGGCTGATTTTCGTTCCGGGGCTGCGAAGGTAGTCTCATCCAGAGGGTCTTGGCATGATGCTATGCGAAGGTGTGGAGGAAGGAGAGGAGAGGGGAGGGGGGAGAGGTGGAGAGATATAGGGGAGCCTCCCTGATGCAGAAGCTAGAAGAACCGTCCGGAAGTTTCTGGAATCAGGTTTTAGAAGGGGGTGGAATGGGGATGTGTATGTGGTAAACTACAGATTACGAGCTAAATTGCGGTGGGATACAGTTGATTAATTCCTACAGAATATGCGTCCAAAAACAGCCCTATTTATGCAACAAAATTCAGGAAGTACCTTCGTACCCAACTAAACAATCATTGGTGCGGAATGAGGTTGCGCCTAGCAGCGGATTCAGACGGTAAAGAGGATATAATCGGCATAGGAAATAGAAGACCATAGAATCCTGAAACGTCAGTCGGCATCATGGCAGGTTGCATATGTTTCAGCACACCCAACCACTGTGCACGATGTTTCACTTCAGCGCTGCATATTCTTCAACAGTGTATATAGAACTTTCTTTGTTAGGCTTTGAGGGCTTCCTGCCATGGCTTGGCGCTGCAAGCGGGGTTACGTGATTTAAAAAAAAAAAAAAAAAAAAAAAAAAAATGATGGGCTGAATAGAGAGCGATACCTAATTGCGATACATCAAAAATTTAGAAATAATTGGCTGTTTGCACGTAAAACTACAAACACTGCCTGGGCATAGAGATGTAGATTATGCATGACATCTACGTATTTCAATCGAGAGAGCCTCGGTTTATAGATAAGAGCGACAAAGTATTTGGGTTTAAAAGAGAATAATGTAGAGGTATGTCACTAGTGGTTGGGGAGATAGTAATTGTCTATGCGCCAAATATGGCACATCTCAGCTACAAACCCGTGGAAAAGACATGCGTGCCAAAATGCGGAACAAGTCAAACTGTTGATCTCCTCCCATGAGTGCAATTTTTGTATTTTTTTGGTTAGGCTTGATAGGGTTGAAGATTATGCAACGAGCATCAAGGGACATATCACGTGAGGCTGTCATGTGTGAAGTAGTGAGCAGCACGAGCCGAGCCAGCTCGAGCTCAAGATCATGCTAGTGTTTTTCTTGTCAGCTCGCTAAAATGCTTAGCCAGTGCAAGGTTTCATAAACTGTAAATACCTAATATAGTCATAATTAGAGACTTCGAGCTCATTCTGACCTACCAACAACTTCGAAATGCTCAATTTAGCTGATAGTAGTGAGAAAGATGAAAATTTAGCTTAGTTTAGTATAGTTGGTCAATATTATATATATAATCAATCTAGGCTCGAGCTCACCCTCCAGCTCGGCTCGAGCTAGCTCGTGCCGCTCACTACAGTGTGAAAGATAGCACATGAGCCGAGATTATGGTATAAGGTAATTCCATGTGATGAGGGATCTAAGTTGTGGATACGTGTTGTAAAGATGAGCAACCTTAATACTCGCACAATTTGCTAGCAGCTCATGTCTATAAATAGGTGGATGTTAGGAGCACATACTGTACGTTGAATACACAAGACACAACCCATATATGTTGTTACAGATACAAACTTACCTATACTGTGATGCCAAGTCTGTTTGGGACACCAATGCACCTAGTAACTGAAGTTACTTCAGGTATGCTTCAGATTGATTAGGGAACTATCAACGACTCAAGTATGCAGACATGAAAAAGGATAGCATATAGGCACTCGCGTCTGTGTCAGCACGCAACAGCTTGGTATATGTTTTTACAACCGTCAATCACCGTTTGCATCACCGCTTATCTTCAAAACAATAGCATAATTTCGTTCTACAGGACCTTGTTCCCCCGTGCGCTGTCGCGGCCTCCGAGCACTGCTCCCAAACCATCCGTAGGCATCCAGCGTAGTGTGAACGAAACTCGTGGCCTGCGCAGCCACTGAAACCCCACGCACCAAGGGAGCTCCAGCCGCCGTGACTCTGCCTGCGGCGCCTAGGCTCTGACACATGGAGAAAAAGCTTCCGGCCCGCGCCAGCCCAATGCTCGAGTGCCATGCTGTTGCTAATCCAGTCATTGTTGGGCCAAACCCCACTAGCGTGAGCGCAGGGCCAAGAACAGCCATGGGAGCCACGGAGAGGACAGTGAGTCCGACTTGGGCAGCGGTCTTGCCAGGATTGTTTTTAATGTAGTTGCCGATGCCGGTAACAGCGCCCCAAGCGAAGGCACCAACGTCAAAACCAGCGGGAGGAGATTCTGTTGCAGGAGGCGGCGAGCTCCCAGACACGGCGAGCATGCTGATCGTGAGCTGTGGCTGGATAGTTGTCTTTAATTCAACAACTTGCTGGCTTTCGAGGCACCACAGCATTGTTGCGATAGACTCCATTAATGTGAAATCAGTTATCGGGGGCATCCCAGATGGGACTGCGTACATTAATAGTAAAATGCGCGCAATTGTAAGCTTGAACAATTCTTCTACGTTGCCGATAGTTTCTCTTGTCGTAGGGAGGGAAGTGGGTGGCCATTCCCGAGCGCATTGTTGGAGTCGGTCTCGTAGAGCAATGTTTATTCGATGGCTGTTCGCGTTATGGTGATCGACCGGGACTCTCTCTGACACTTGGTTTACCAAGTCTGTCAAAGCGAGTGTGTCAAGTGAGTATCTTATGAAATCTGGGATGGTCGCTGAGGTTAGCATCTCTACCATGGTTTCAATAGGAGTAGTGCGTGCTCACTTGATGCATCAATATTATTAATACTTGAGGTATCAAAGCTCTCTTCCACAAGCCTTCCAATATGCCTCTTGACGAGCACGCCTGCCAACTCGGGAATATCAAGTTCCTCAAAACTGGCCAGATTGTACGTGTGTTGGAGGCCTGGACCTATGTGTAATCAATTTTAGCTCATTTACCGATGCGCAAAAAAGTTCAGCGTGTTGTCTTCGCTTTGGATAGAAAGGTTTCTGACCTTGTCCCGCCACCTCCGATGGTGGCTCCAGCATTCGGTGAATTAGCTGAATCTTTTCCATACCAAGTTCATGCTGCCGCTCATCTGCAACGATTGGAAAGTACAGCTGCGTTCGAATTCGGGAATTTTCATATCGTACTCTAGTATGTTGCGATTTTTGCAAGGGTCGTTCACGGAGGAACTGTTCCCACAGCTGGTCAAAGTGTCTCTCCGCAGCTTCGACGAAGAGGCTTTTAGGGTCTCGTGGCATCTGTTGCGACCCGGCGGCGACTTGTAACTGGGTCTGTGGAATCCATAGTGTTATGGCAGCGGGGTCACGCGGCGTGGAGTCTTGCCCGTCTGGCGGTGGAACGGATGTGAAGTAGCTGCGGAAGCCCATGTTGAGGTTTTGGAAGAGACAGCCGAATTTCGCGCGACAATGCGCGGTTCAAAGTGTGAATCTTTAGAGTTCCGCTGGCCGTTGTTGTAATCGTGTGTTTTGGCCGTGAACGTGAGATCATGAGTTCAGGAGTGCGTACCAGGCTATGTACCTTTGGGTTGGTCGATCTGCGCGCAGCCACAAGTTGCATGTGGCCGGCTGAAACTGGCCATGCTACTAGTATTGTAATGCCGGGCTAGTTTGCCAAGCTTTCTTGGGAGGCCTGAAAATACAACAATGCACTTGTAGAGTACCACACTTCCACTGGCTATGCTCCTAGTCTAGGCGTCACCAGTTTTAAAATATAAGCGGAGTACTGAGCACAGCCTAGGTACGGGATCAATCACATATACAATATAATCCGAGGATTTTTTTTAAGACCTATTTAAGTTTGTATGTCGCCTTAAGTGTTGGACCATAGACTACAATGACACAAAGTACAATGTACTGGTACTCCTGAGATTAGGTACCCTGACTGCGGGTTGCAACTGGAAGGGCCCTGGCTACAATTTCGCAAATCGAGAGGCTACAAGAGATGAGGAGAATGCGGTTACTGCAATCACAGCTAATACTAGGCAGCTGAAAGTAGAATTAATGCGACGTATACCAACTAGGTAAGAAGCTGTCATAAAACCCGAATGGGAATGCGACTGTCAACTGAAGTAACTTAATATTGGTGTCCCTTTCGTGTTTTGAAGTATCGTCGCTCATGTAGTCACATGCTTTTACTCACGCTACATTGGGTGGCAATAAAATCGCTGCACAAGTTTCATTGATTTAGTTAAACTAGCTACAATCTCATAGCATGAGATACCCAAGTACATATTGGAGTGCGCCTTCCGGAAGTCCAACTTCCTCCTCTCGTTGAGTGGTTTGACTGTGCTCAGGTCAAAAGCCTGTGTGCGAAGTACCTATGTGACGTAGAAAGCGCCGGCAAAGCGAACACCAACTGCCGGTGCCAATGTGTTCTCGTGCGGGACTGTGCGAATAACCAAAACAAGGGGAAGAAACGAATGGGTTTTTGCCCGCCGCTACTCCCCCTCTAGGTATTATGTCTTTTTCTTTCATGGTCGACCTTACACTACGCTGCACTACTTTTCGTTGCTCATTCGTTCCCAATCCACTCTACAATTTGTCAAACCTGTTATATTGGATAAGTGCGGGACTGGCGGGTTCTATCCAATAAGACAGAACATCCAATATGACAGGATCCAGTTCCAGAGGCTCCAACTGCATTGTAGGTCGTTCGAACTGTTTGCTGAGGCACCTTTGTGTCCTGCGCGGGACCAACGGGCTCACGTGAGGTGTTGCGCAACCAATAGTGTGATGCAGTTTGCTGTGGGAAGCGAAATGATAAACATGACCACCTCCATTGGACAGTGCGGGGGGAAACTCACAATTTAGTTTCACGCGAAACGGCTCTAGCGAAACTACGAAATCGTTTGGTTGCCGTAGTTTCCACTTTTGAAATCTCGGCTATTCACCACAACGTGACGTACACGCACTTTTTACACCAAAACCGACCGTGCGCGATAACATATTTTTTCTTTTTTCTTTTTTTTCCCCCTTATATCATTACTCACATGCCGCGCTGTGGGCTATGGTGAGATTAGGTGCGCGATAACATATATCTCAACCACCAGAATAGAATTCGGTATCCAGCTTGTGGAGGGGTTAAATAGAGGAATAGTCATCATATTCTGCACCTTAGTTTTTTCAGAACTTATGTTTCGAAGGGACTTATGATTCTATCAATTTCGCATCATATATTGGCATCAGCTTGGCATATATTTTTTGCTGTAATACCACTGGTATTGAATTCCACTTATCACACCTTGAATATCTATATTTTGCCTCATTCAAAGATGTGAGAAGTACACCAAAAAAATGTGATGGACTTATTCACAAACCTCATATTCTCATAGAAATTTTTTTATTGTATGCAATAATTGTATAGGAAAACTACGGGAAACGGCAATTTGAGGTATGAACTAGGCATTAAACAACATTAAGCCAATAACTTCCCTAATTATCAAGTGGCCTATTAGGGACGCTCTTTGGCCAGAATTCTATAACCATTATGGCGAGCGTTGAAGGGAAGTAGCGCATTCCACCCTCCACTGCACTTTATATGGGTCCATGCCCTGTTATGGTGAATAGCTGCAAGCGGAGTGACGTGAAAAAGAGAAAAGAAACAAAAAAAAAAAAAGGGAATTCCATATGAATGCATGCCAAGACATCAATGAAAAACTCATGGTGCCATTAATCGACCACAATGTCATTTCAGTGCAAATAGAGGTATCAAGGCTGAAGAATAACACTTTATTTATTTCCCCTGAAATGCGCATACAAAATTCTATTCTGGTGGTTGAGATATATGTTGTCGCGCATGCTCAGTTTTGGTGCTTCGAGGTGGTGTACGTCGCTTTGTGGTGAAAGACAGTGCTACTAGCTAGTAAACTATGTATTCGGACATAGCGCATAATGTGCATTAGTACTCCTGTCCGAATACATATTTTACTGGCTAGTACCAGTCGCCAAGGCTTGGGGAATACTGCACCGATATTTGACCAACCACCTACTGACTTTCTCTCTACACCTGCTATGATTACCCCACATGTGCCTCATAACTTTGTATTGAAGACGTTAGACACAAACACATGTATTGCGAATGAGCCTTAGGCTGGTAGAAAAACACAAATTCTTTGCACTAAGCTACCATTAGGTACTTACTTCCTAACTGTCAAATTGGATACCCTTTTTCCTCTCCAGTAATTTCTCCTATGTACTTAATCTCGCCATAGCCCTCAGGGCGGCATGCGAGTAATGATATTGAAAAAAAAAAAAACTACAGTATTTTCACACTGTGTCTTAGCACGCGAAGGGATTACTAGTGCTCTCTGGGGGTTATATGTAGAATTAGGCGGTGGACATTTTGAGTCACCATTACGACTGGGCTCACCTGATGTCTTGAGAATAGTGAGCGGCACGAGCTAGCTCGAGCCGAGCTGGAGGGTGAGCTCGAGCTGGCCTGGCATGAGCTCGAGCCTGGATTGATTATATACATAATATTGACAAACTAAACTAAACTAAGCTAAATTTTCATCTTTCTCACTACTATCAGGTAAATTGTGCATTTCGAAGTTGTTGGTAGGTCAGAATGAGCTCCAAGTCTCTAATTATTACTATATTAGGTATTTACAGTTTATGAAACCTTGCACTGGCTAAGCATTTTAGCGAGCTGTCAAGAAAAACACTAGCATGATCTTGGCTCGTTTGAGCTCGATCTGGCTCGGCTCGTGCCGCTCACTACTTGAGAAGATGAATATATCATGTATGGTTCAATTTTGTTTTTTTAATGATCTGAACCCTAACAAAGATTGAGCCAATTTTCCAAGAGTAGCAGCTCAGGCCTTGAGTGGGACATTCTCGCTCACGAGGAGATAATGCAGGACAATATATCTGAGCCACCTGTCATATTATGCATATATTTAGCAATATAAGAAGATATGCGCTTGTCCATTTTGCAACGTATAAGGTCTTCCTGCGTCGGCCGGTTCAGGACGTGTGGAAGAGATATACACGATGAAGGTTTACAGTAAACACAAGATAGTATGTTCGATTGATGGCGAAACGAAAATTCAAATAGAAGGTCAATACATCTGAACAAAAAGATCAACAAATCCCACTCCACTTATCACCCCTGTCTGCTTTGTTGCACTCCTGTTCCCTCGTCTCGTTCTTTTTATTTTTTTTTCCCCCCTCATTTTTTTTTTTTTTTTTTTCCTCCTTTTTTTTCCCTTTTTTTTTTTTGCTTTTTTTTAAAAAATAAAATAAAATAATAGAACAAAAGCAACAAGAAACCAAATCCATAGACATAAAATCGCTCAAGACAGCCTAACCTCATCCTGTCCTTTCAACCGTGACGAAACCATGAGAAAGACCTCCAAACCATGTCTGTGTATGACCAAATTCTTCGACACTGCACTCAATTACAAATGATCCACATCCGTGTCTACAATACCACACGCCAGTGCCCACTGGTCGGACCCAATGCCATGTTCAGGCCTTCTTGGCACCCTCTCTAACAAAATATTATCCCCATCCAAGCAGGATACACTGAATAATCTCGCCTCTCGCTTGTCATTCTGGAACGAAGCGGCGCCGAGGATGCTATCAGGTTCGATCTTGCCGACACGGCGTGGCTCCAAGGTCGTGCTCTTGATAACGTATTCGTCATTCGGCTTGTAGTCTAGTGCCCAGATGTACTTGGCGCTGCCCTGGCGCTGGAGATAGAAGACCGTAACCTTTTGCTCGCCGTCCTCAGTCCGGCGTGGGACGATGGCGAGGGGGGAGTTTTTGCTAATCTGATACGATTCGCGGATGACTATTTTGTGCAGGATACCTTCAGTTAGTATAGCTATCAAAGCTTGTGGATCTATACTTACCAATTGTATCCTGCCAGTCTGCCTTCCCCGAATTTTTACGGGTCCCAACTGCCAAACACAACGCCCGCTCAACATTCCTAAATACTACATATGTAGTCCTGTCCTTTTGCGCAACTGCAATAAACCCGTTTGGCAGCACCTCTTCCTCCATCAGCGTTGTTCTTGTCCACTCATACTCCCCAGTGGTCTTTTGCTTCCCGACGATCTCCTGCAGACCATTAGATTCATCGACGTAGTAAAGAAGGATCAAATTAGATCGTTCAGGGTCAAACGGATCCGCAACGTGCGTTGTTGCGAATTTGGAGAATCTGTGTGCTTTAGGCCCCTCAAGACGGCGTTGTTCTTTCTGGTGACTACAATATTGTACGGACCCTACCGCTGATCCAACCTCACGTTTGCGGTTATCATGGCCTCGTAGGAGATGAGGCTCTTGCCACCCGTCGTTAAATTCTTGTTGATAGATGTAACCATCGCCATTTTCTGGGGAGAAGAAGAGAGATCGCTAACATGATGATAAACTATCAGGAAAATTGCGCATTGTATCAAACTGAAGAGGATGTCGGTTACTCTACCTTCTTAGGATCGACAGGGTGATACGCAAGCGCAAAGTTCTGTCTTGGCACTAGGCCTGGGTACACTTCAATCTCTGTTGCGGCATGCCAACGACCATTCTTAAAGGTAACCTCAGCCAGGCTGACCTTGTCTTCGATGTGAGTCCTGTAGGCAATCCGGCAGCGGTCCCTGGTGGGATCTGAGGCAACTGCGAAAGCGGAAGCGTTGATGTTCCCATCAACAAGGCCAAAGTCAGAAGGGATAATGATTGGTTCCGGTACTGTTGGCGGCAAGTACGTTTATCAGCTTCATTGACTCACAAATGATAACAGAATGGACCTTTTTTTTTTTAAAAAAAAAAAAATTTCACGTAACCCTGCTTGCACCTGTTTGCCATGGCAGGGCACGACAGAATGGATGGATTGCGTATAATATAACAGTCCCCACTTACCATACTTAGGCTCCCCAGAAACGTTGAAGATATACTCTCCTAGGTCCAGAGCCACTATCTTCTTGGTCCCATCCGACCCTTTGACAGTCACAACAAGGGTCGATTGGTACACGGTGGCGCCTTCCACGAGATCATCCCATTTGGCAGGGTCAGGACATGGATGCCATTCAAACCGACCCTCTAAAAAGTCATTAATGACACAAATACCGTTTATGTATAAGGGTCATGTTTTATTACATACCTTGCTGAACGTCAAGCACGTCAGTCAGGTTAAGCTCCTTCACCATCCAACATCCATTTGGCTGCCGGAACTGTCCTGTGAGGATGCGCTTGTCGCGAACCTCCAGTTTGCGGGTGCTAGGGAGAAGCAAAGTACTCTGCGCGACCATTGTGTATTCAGTTGTCGGTGCTGGCCGGTACTCGGTTAGTCTTAAATGCAGAGAGGTAATCGACTGAGAGATAGAAGGTGCTGTAGCTCAAGAGTGCTTGCAGGTGCAGCAGGTATAATGGCGACGATAGCTTGAATTGCTCGATGTCGAGATGAGGCCGACTTCGAGGAGGGCGGATGGGCATTTTATACATACCTGCTGTCAACCTAGCTCTATAATGCACCTTGAACGCCTTCACCTTTACCAGCCCTGTGAGTTGTAGATATCTCCTCAATACCCGCGCTACTTTTTTGAGAACACCACAGCACTCGGAGATAATTAACGCCATTCGTGCTTTGCGTCAAACTAGCTTATGCTTTGGCGACAACGATGAATAATTGTGAGAGATGTGCCGTGCAGGCAAGTGGTGTACAATATCGTACGGTCGTTCGAACGCAAAGCTGCAATGCTTCATGTGTTAAGCACATGTGTTAAGCACATGCTAGTAAGGCCGCCCAGCAGAAAAGAACCTGCTGGAGCTGAGATGAACTCCAGGGGGAAGATTTGCGAGACTCGTAACAGCCCTAGGTGGCAAACTAGAGAACAAGGGGCTACCGGCTTGGAAGCGCAAGCCGAAGCATATAGCGACGAGACCAGGAGGAGACGACAACGCACGTCCTGAGGAAATGCTGGATATCGAGGCTGAAGTGGCTGAGGAGGAGAGAAAGCATTGGATGTTCACCAAGGGAGGTGGAGGGGTAGGAAACGGGAAGGGAGGGTGACACACTGACGGCGTTCTTCGTATGGACGGGTCTGTGAGGAAAAGGTGCTGCTTTAGTAGCGTTAGGGAGTTCATTACCTTTTTTGTTTGGAATTCCTTCGTAAATATATTTCCTTTGTACGTAATCCAGTCATAGGGCGGAGTATGAAATGGCGTATGAAGACTGGTCAATAACGAAATCCAGTGCGTCAGGAATGCATGCCAGGAGGTCTTCTATTCTTGTCATTCTCAATGTTCAATCATCGACCTGTTGTAGTCGAAGACGTCACAATGTTTGTGCATAAATTAAAGTCAATAAACCAACTACTGCACTATTCTTTTCTCTGATTCCATCACCGGGTCAACCCAGTATGTAACCTAACCCGGGTATATGGGTCCCTGCAACAGGCGGATAGTGCGTGGGGTTATAGTGTGTCACCTCCCCCACTCCCCAAGGAAAAAAAAAAACAAAAAAATAACGAACCCCAGTTTTTCTTCTTCAATTTCAGCCGATCCCTTACACATCAGATAGCATCTCTCCTACGATCATCATCATACCAAATGAATTGGTATACCTATAGTTCATGCTCAGCCCATTCAGCTCGTTGTTGCCAGGCTCTTGGTGCTTTAATTCAAGGTAGTAGCTGAACTTGAGGCGTTCCGGAGAACGCCTAGTGTATCAAGTCTGCTGCTGCTGCCACATTCTAGGTTTTCGAGATGCATAAAATTTACACTGCAGTGTGCTTCTCACTGACGCTATCTACTCGGTTGCTGTCCTTGTTATGAAGTCTGGTGAAGTGACGGATCGCGATCTCCTTAGGTAATAGAGACTCCATACCCAGCAGGGCGGCATACGAGTAACGAGGGATGAAAGAGGTCACAGCCATCCTACAGTGGCGACTGCTCCAGCTCCCGTACGTTCAAAGGAAACCATGCAGACATCGGTTACAACTTTCTCTATGTCCGTCAAACCCCGCCCATGAGGTCATAATCGAGAAATATACACCTTGAATAGAGACATATTATCAGCTTCAACGGCATCCCCAGCAGCCAACTCACAAAACATCTAGCTGAACCCCGCTCATGTCAGATGCTATATGCTATAGTCTTAGCGAACAGAGTACAACGTTTCAGGATCCTCGTAAAAAAGAAAATATTGCATACTTCCTTATACACATCTCTTGTCAATTCGTACCTCCCAGCACTATAGACACAAGGGAAAGGCTGTTGCTAGAATAGCAACGAAGACTAAAAAGCAAGTGAAAGCACAAAGTGTAGAGGTTAACTCGACTGAAAGTTGGATTGTCTAATCTTTATTGCACCAGCGTTAGGCATTGTCGTATCGATTACTCTTTACTGTAAATCTTTCAATGTTCTTAGATAACTTTTAATTCAACGGCAGTATCTCGCTCAAGACGTTAAATTCGATCAGTCAGCCACAGTGCGCAGAGCTCTGGACAGTCCGGGCAAGGATTGTGACCCCTCGCCATAGCCTACCAGGCGGCACGGGAGTAATGAAATGAAAAACACAGTCCGGGGACAGCCTGAGACATCCCACCGTTTACATGTACTCTTCAAGAGCAATGTACTAAAAGTTTTACCAAACGCGCATAGTGTATAATTTTATTGGACATTTGACATTCTTGTGTAGTCTCTAGTAGCACAAAGCTGCCACTTGCAACCTCATCTCATGTATGGCGACCGATAAGGCTGACGGCAAACCCCTGTTCCCGCAATGTCAGCCCCAATTTTTATGGCTACCCGAACCGCACGGTCGGCACCGTGCTAACCACTGTCAGCTACTGCCAGACATGTTGGAATTTATTTCCTTCTCCAGCCGCAATTCAATTCCTTAGTTATACGACTACATCGAAAACGGCATGTAGTTACTAGCACCGCGGGCACTATATGTATTTAGCCATTAGGTTTTCTTTTCTTCTAATAAACCCTCGCCATAGCCCATAGGGCGGCATGCGAGTATTGATTTAAAAATAAAAATAAAATAAAAAAACCTTATTCGCATACAGCATTTAACGTCGTGCTGTCAATTATCCAGCTTTTGAAGTGGAAAATTATAAAAAAGTGAACATACCGCTTCTACACCATGCCATGCCTTCGTATTACAAGCGGGGCTACTCAAGAAAAGAACCCATCACTACTAAAGTAGGAGTGCAGTGGACACAGCTCCCGCGTGAACCATGCATTTATTTGCCTACTAAATGTGCTGTAAATCGCGTGGAATCATTCCCGGCGCACGCTTGTTAGAGATATTTGCCGACCTCAAGACCCAATTATGTGTGCTGAATTCAGGCCCGATGCCACACCATACTACCATCCAAACCATCGACATAGTAGATTATCAACGCGTATCAATTGTTGCCAATTCATTCGTATAGAGATGCCTGGATGTGGTAGAAAGGCATTAGTGCGACAAAAGTGAGTGGATGAAATTATAGTAAACGAGCTGAAGAACAAGTTTAAGTTGACAACTACTATGAGGAACCTGATGGTCAATGAGGAACATGATGGACAAGCAGAATATGTCAATGTTGCCTAGGGGATAAAATGCTCAGAATGTGTTGCGTAGTTGCCAGTAGTTTATTTCGACTACCACTTGTAGATGGGACGATCAGGACATGCAGAGGCCGGGGTACATGCAGCATGTGTCGCAGCGGAATATGTTAGTTATACAAATTTGGTATAGCACCACGACTGTTTCGGGGGAAGCTCCAATTCCGGCAAATACAGCACGCCATACTGCCTTGGCCACTATGGTTGCATTCAGGGTGAGCACATTCAGCGAAACCTTTTGCAGCCGCGTCACACATGTCGCGGTCGCCATAGTCAACCGTGTTGGTAAGAAGAGATAAAGTAATAATTATGGAGGAGAAATAGTCTTTAAATGTATTTGTCCTTATTTTTCTGTCAAGATAGCTCTACAGGTCCAATTGAAGCGTGATAATGCCAGCCGATATCGAAGGGACTGGAAGAAACCATCAAACAGCCTCATAACACTAATAGATATTGATATTCCTCATAGTTCCAAGTTTAGGACCATTCCCCTTATCTAGTGTAGGTTCCGTATAAGCGGTTTTGCAGTTTTGACTGTATATGTGTCTGTTTGGTAACAAGCGCGATCGGGATGTTGACAGGAGATTGATCACTCTCGAATGCTACCCCAAAAAGTTTTTATGAGTGCATATAGTGGGCTCAAATTGAAGCCAGAGCATGGAAGAGCACAGTAAATTATACTTGCACATTTTCCAGGTTTATTTGTAGCATCGAGGTAACGATTTATTTGGCATATTTAAAATCCTACACCGGATATACTCTCAATGATACTACCCACGCCTTCTTGATCTCGATGAGTACTCTGTTCGCTATTCTGGGGAAGTATAGCACCTTTGGTGGGGGATGGGCTAAAGTGGGCTGATGGGCAGACAATTCAGGAAAATACGTTATTATACCTGTATCTCCATTTTACAGCTCTGGGAAGTCTCTACACAATGGAAGGTTTTGTAGTGCATAATAGGTTACTGTTCCTGTGCATATGCATATAGAAAAAATGGACCCTTGAATATAATAGTGCCATTTGCTAGATATTAGCCTGAGCACCACCAAACGTCGTATACTTTCTGAAAATAGAAAACAGAGCATATATTCAGCTTATTAGGTCTCAGGATAGGATCATTGACACTTCGCAACTGTAAGTATGTCCAGCATAGGGTTTGCATGTACCAATTAGGTCGTTACTTATATTCTACAAATAGGCCTAAAAATGTGCGGATGATAATTTACTGTCTTCCTGTATGCTTTAGCTTCAATTTGAACTAATTTGAGAGTTATATGCACTCACGGTAATCTTTGGTTGTATTATCCACAAGGTGTTCAATATCCATCCGGTAGCCCGCATTACAATACTCAGGAATATTGCATGTCGGCAGGGATGTTAACGAGCAAATTCCACACATTGAACCACTTTGTGAAACCCCATGTGCTTTGTCTCAATATGGACGCATACATCCGCTTCCGCTTCTATGTGTGGGACAAGCAACCCTTGCTAAAACGGACCGTAAAAATCTGCAGTTCGCTGCCCACTATCATAAAGTCCGCTATAAAAGTATGTATCACGAGGCCCGAGGTAGGAATATCGTGATCGTGCATCCAGCAAATGAAGATAGGACTACCTGAGCGTATAAACTCTTGACGCTCCAAAAAAGTTAACTCAGAAATAACATGCTCATTCATCCGTTATAGCAGGAGAAATGGGTACGGCAACAGGAAAATCTAGCTGCGCCCTGTTAACCAGCTCCGTTATACATAGCGCGGTTTTTCAATAGCAAAAGCAGGTTGTAGCGTATGGTGTGTAGCAGCAACTGAGGAAATCTAGTGTAACATCGATACGGTACCATTATTAGGTACGGGCAATATAGGTTGAATGTAGTTCTATTTCAGCTAAGCTACTGAAAATCCAAGAGATGTTGATCAAATTTTCATAAGGCCACCACGAACAGCATGTTACATCTTGAGCTTTCAGCTCTTTGGTAGGCCTTCACAACCGCTGCTCAGTAGGTGTGTAGGGCAGCTTGTGTGTAGGGTAGTAGAACTGCTTATCGGCGAGCAGGAAAATACGGTACAGGTTGTCAGTTAACGGATTGATCTTCGGGTCTCTGAAACAATGCTTAATAAACTAGCAATGTAGTCTTGGACGACCCCTCTCGCATACTAATGTGTCAAGCCACTGGTGCGCCGCTCTGACTCTAGTGGCCGCAGATCAGAGATCAGACTGGAAGGTTCAACGCGGATTATTTTTTTGCACTGATGGCGTTTCCTTTTTTTACTTCTGCGCATGCTTGCGTGCGGAGAATACGAGCTGAAGTAGAGGAAGCTCTAGTGACGTAGGTTCAGTACAATCTGCTTAAGGAAACGATATCGCCGGATACATCCAGACCGATTTTATGAATCTGCAATGCGGTACGGCGCCCAAAGCCATATATGTGCATAAAATGAGATAGACAACAATGAGGTTGTGAAGAGGACATAGTGAGCTACTATGACAAAGCGCCATTGGTGGTACGCTGGCGATGTCCATTACCGTACCTAGAAATACCAGTTACAGTAACGTTGGAAATATATCTCATTGTGCGTTTGCAATAGATAGCAAGTCCTCCCACTGCACTGGTAACAGTCAGCCAGTATACATTCTTTTCAGCACGGTCCATAGCATCATATCCTCTTGGACCAAGGCGAATGTAATGACAAATTCTGAGCTCAAACAACCGCTTCTTCGGGTTCTCACGTACAGTAGAGACAATGCCTGAGTTGCAGGTAGGTTTACCTACCTGTGTTCCACAACATGGAATTAATACTCTGCCCACATGTACCCAACAAGCTAATCCTGGTAACATCAAGCTCGTATAGCCTCTTCGTATGAGTGCGAAAATCAGAGCTGAACCTTTCGGTCTTTTTTTTTTTTTTTTTTTTTTTTTTAATTCACGTAACCCCGCTTACAGGCTACCAGCCTATGGCAGGGACCCATATACCCGGGTCAGGTTAAAGCAGCTACCTATCTACACTACGTACACGCTTGGTACACAACGTACCTCCGGCCTTTCAGCTCGCCCAGATGGGCTGGCGAACCATACCTCAACTGGGTTGCCCTCTACCCCCTCCTGCTTCCACCCTTTCTCCTCTCAGTCCTCCCAGCACTGTCAGGTGACCATCTCACCACTCTGCTTTCTCTTGGGCCGCTCCAGCTCACCACACTCGAACACCACATGTTCAACCTTTCGGTCTTACAAACACTCAGCGGCATACCTCTTCCCGTTGGAAGCGTTCTTTTTATATCACGGAACTCCGCTTGTGTGTTCAGCCATGACAGGCCCCAGGCTGAATCCTGTGCCGGAGTAACTTCCACAAAATTACATACAAAATCAAAAATTAGTAGACTTATGAGGCTAACTTAATGGTATCCCCGAGTGCGCGAACTATCGAGATATTAATTATATGAGCAGTACTTTGCACATATCGAATGTCTGTTACATGTTACAAGCATAGTCAGCTTTGTTGTGTCTAGCAGATAGTGGATACTCAGAACCTCTCGGGGCAGTCACATGCTAACTGCGGCTCTCGGACCACATCAGACGATGCACTCTTACGCCTTGACACTCAGCACAGTAACCTTGTTGGACAGGTAGATCAATTGATCGCTTCGAAATTGTGATACCTACGCAGAACCACTGAACCACCTAGCGCCCACATTCAGCTCGATTTCCAAGACGATTATTTCGGTCGAAATCGGCCATTTTCAAGAAACCGACTTGCCTTTCAATTCGATTTCGGCATACCTCAATTTTTTTCAACAAGTTGGTGTAAGAGTTAAGGCAGATACTGACTTGCGGTGTCAAATTGAGCCAGGCACTAAACCATTTGATCTGCACCAGTGTGATTGGACAGGATGACAAGCCAGTGCCAGTAATTTGGTTTTTTTTTTTTTTTTTTATATCCATACTCGCGTGCCGCCCTATGGGCTATGGCGACGTCTAGTTACATCAAAACAAAGTACAAGTACGGAAAAATAGAAGTAAATCCCCCGGGGCTAACCCCTCGCCCATTCCAAGATTCCTATCACTCCCCGAAGGCCCTCCCCTTCATCTTGGTCACCCAAGGGTCTGCACAATCCATCCTCACCCCTTGGGCATCGCTGCTTCCAGACTCTACATTGAGACAATATGTGAAGGGTCGTTTCTTCAGCCTCTCCGCACCACCGGCATTCCGGGCTTTTTTTTTTTTTTTTTTTTTTTATTTCATTACTCGCGTGCCGCCCTATGGGCTATGGCGAGGTATATATTTCAAGGAAAAAATAAATCATAACTAAATACAAGTAGTGCCCGCGATGATTATGTGTATTGCGGGTGTCCATACAAAGGGACCTCCTTCACTTCCGCCTTCTGTCCGGTTCGTATGTGCTAATCCTCAACCATTTCCCGCCCAGTCTCACCTTCTCCGCGCTTGCCCCTCCCTCTAGGTACACCACGACTGAACATGTCTTTTTTCCCTCCTCCAACAACAGCGTCTTCTTTCTCAACCATCTAATTCCAATCGTCTTTCCCAGCTCCGGGTTCCCTTCTTCCAGCCATCGTCTGATCCTCCCCAGATCTTTTCTGAGGGCGATCCCGTGGACAACAACGCCGTATTTCGAGGTGGTGGCGTCGGGGTTCGCTGGCTGGGTGGGGTGCTTGTGGTTCTTCCCGGTGGGAATCTTGGAAGGGGTTGTCTTCTTGGTCGGGGGTGTCTTGGGGGCCTCGGAGGTCTTGGGAGGCTCGGGGTTCGGGTTCGGGGTATCGGGTTTTGGTGAGGAGATTTTGGCCGACGAGGGGACCGTGTCCGTTGTGATGTTGTCGGCAACCGGGGGCGCGGTGGCTATCTTCTTAGCCTCCGCATCGTCAAGTCTTCTTTTGATGGCGTATGGCTTCTCTCGTGTCTTCTTGCCTTTCCTTTTTCTTGTCTCGGACTTGACAGGGACTGCTCGCGCCTCGGAGGGTGTCGATGTCTTGGCTGCTGCCCCTTCGGAAACGGGTTCCTCCGAGAGTAGCACGAAGTAGTTGAAGCTGAGGGCTTCTGGTGCTGGTTCCTCCGGCGCCGTGTCTGCGCACGTGATCTGGCTGAGCCACAAGGCCTGTGGCGGGCTCGGCGGGATGTCTATGGCCGTGATGGGGCTGAACCCCAGTGGCTGTGGAGGCGGTGGTGGTGGCGAAGAACAGGCCGCCGCAAGGTTCGCCTGTGTGAGCGGTGTTGGTGGTGGCAGTGTCGGCGTGGATCTGAGTCTGGCCGCTCGTCGTTGCTGTAACTCCTCATTCGCCTCCTTCATCCGCCTGGCGAATGAAGGATACCTTGCGAGTACGTCTTCGGAGGACATTGTATGTGCGCTTCTTGGCGGGAGCAGGGATGTGGTTGATGTGGCAACGGTGGTGATGAGCTGAAGAATCCTCAAACCTTTCTCCTCGGGGGAAAAACGTAGTGTCGGTTTTTGGGAGTAGAAAATTAGATCAAAGTGCTCAGCGTGCTGAGAGCTTTCGATCTATGTAGGTTTCAGCGGGGGGGACGTTTTGGTTGTGGAGTCGCTTCCAAACGCTCGTCCTGAGGTGGTTGTTGTCGGCATTCCGGGCTGTCAGCTGTGCCGACCTTGAATTTCCAGCGCCGGAGGCCCTTGCCTCCAAGGATGCCAGCTAGCGTTGCGACCCTATTGCCCAGTCTGCGTAGTGGCCTATATGATATATGCAGTCTGTTTCTTTCGGCTGCTCTCCTTGCTTTGGCCTCTTGTTTCATCCCGTCCTCCGTGACAATCTCGTTTTGATATGGTAGCTGTGTTCCAACCTTGGCTGCTCGATCTGCTTCGGTGTTGCCTGGGATTTCTTTATGACCTTTGACCCACATTACCGCTATGTCAAGGTCGCCCCTTTCGTTTCTCCGGTCCCAAGCCTCCCTTACTCGCTGTGCTGCCCCTTTGTGTGTTGGTTCCCCTTCGGCGATCCTTTGTAGCTTGGTTATTGCAGTCTTGGAGTCTGTGATGATCAGTAGTTCAGTGAATCGGCTTGTGAGGGCATCCTCCATGGCAATCAGTTCCGCGTCATTTACTGTACTGAGTGCTCCCAGATATGTGGAAGTCCGTTTCTGGGTGTGCTGGGAGAACGAGCCTGCCCCACTAGAGTCACCCATTAGTGCCAGTAAGAAGAGGTGTCCACTATTGAAAGGGAGATGGACTGACTCAGGGAATTTGTGAAGGTGGTAGTGGATGTCCTGATTCAGAGGGAGGGGGTGGTATTTAATTATTTTATGTACCTAACATAAGGTGGGCATCTGGTCCACATCCGCAATGTACTGCTTGTTCTCGTCCGCACATTTAGTACACTAGAATTGCCTATGTCACGCTTGCTTCTTGACACTTGCTCTGAGCTCTCGACCCTGCCCTGGCGAACAGCTGCAAGCGGGGTTACGTGAAGAAAAAAAGAAAAAAAGGCTCTGAGCTCTCAGAAATGCCAAGATGTAGGAAATTATGAATTTATACAATAAGTCATCCATACTATCTACAAAAAATACGTTTCCCGTACACTATCAAAATTAACTTCACAGTGCCACTCCATGTAGGCTGCATACTGAAGCTGCCAGCGGTCTCAATCAAGGTAGGCTTGCTATCGAGGTCGTGCTGTTCAGAGAGACTTGCTATGCCTGTTTATTCAGCTCATTGTTTTCGATGCCAACTTTTGTAGGTACTGTCGCGTGGGTTATTCTCATGGAACATCCTAACAGATTCAATGGAACGTTGAAGGTTTACAATAGGTTCCCAGGTATCATTATCTTTATTATACCCTTGCTAATGCGCACTGCCATTTTGTTGCTTAGTGACAACTATAGCACGGAGCAGCAAGCCAAACACATCCCTGCCATTCACGATGGCAAAGAAGTCATTGTGGCATCAAGATTTATGACTACACGGAAGGACATTGAGACTATGCGTACCTTTCATATACTTAACCCAGGGTCGAAGAAATCATCGGGCTTTTGATAATGTGTGTCGCGTCTCCAGCTCTTCCATTTTGCCCATTACAACTGATCGCCGCAATATTTAGGAAGCCGTACTGGCTCAGACCCACACGATTATCCAGTTGTCACCCCACTGAGACTGAGGCTGTAAAGGAGTCTGACCAATCCCTTTTCCCCACTTCGGCGATCCCGCCCCTATCCAGTAGAGCAAGCGTGGGAAGGCATGTGGCTCGACCGTGCAGGGTGCGCCCGTAGAGGAGGAAGCCCATCATGGAAGAGCTGGGAATGCGTGATGGAGGTCTCAAGGTGAAGGGTTGAGACGGGAGAGGGGTAACATGTTGAGACTTCAAAGAGGGGGGTGGATGTCCGGTAAGAATGAGATGGAGGAGCTCCGTAAGGACCTCATCCAGGGGCGGGGAAGGTGGAGGTCGCTTCTGGAACACCGAAAAAAATCTTAGGGCACCCTAAGTTCATGTATAATGTTGCAGTTGATTCCGCTCCATAGATATAACGGGATACTGGTCTGAAGATGTTCTAAGGTTGTAATACCGCTTCTTGACACCATTCGTCCATTTTTTTTTTTTTTTTTTTTTTTTTAAATCACATAACCCCGCTTGTAGCACTAAGCCATGGCAGGGTCCCTGGGCAAGCCCTCATAGCCCGGAGACAGGCTAAACTAACTCTCTACATACATGGCCCCCACGCGCCGTCGCCCCCGCTCTCCTAGCTTCTAGAACTTGACCCCAGCGAAGAAATTCTCTAAAACGTCATACTCCTCCCCATTCTCCGCCTTTCTTTTCCAATCCTTTCCCATGTCGCTCCACCTCTCAAAACCTTCTGGGCGGTTCTTCTGACTTCTGCATCGGAAAGCGAGGTGCTCCCCGGTTTGCACCTCCCCGCACCTGCACTTATCCGACTCAACTGCCCCTATCCTCTTCAACCACACCGCACACCTCCCTCTCTCCAGGCGCAAGGCAGTGAAATTGGATACTGCTATCCTATTCCACTCCATGACCTTTCCTCCTCCAAAGCCGTCCACTTCTCTCTTCTCCTTCCTCCACGCCTTCACCCTCTGGCGCACCCCACTTCCGGTGGCCACCTCCTTCCCCTGCATCACCGTCCCCTTCTTCGCCCACTCATCCGCCTTCTCATTTCCTGCGATTCCGATGTGAGCCTTGACCCACATCAGCTTCGCATCCCCTCCCTTCTTCTTCCTCCTCGCTACGGCATCCACCACTCTCCTCACATCCTCGGTTTTCCCCTTTCCCTCCCTGCCTGCCTTCTGGATCGCCATGACGGCAGCCTCAGAATCTAAAACAGATCAGTACAGGGATCTCCTCCTCCACACTCTCCAGCGCCTTTCTCACTCCCCTCACCTCCCCATCGAACACCGTCGCCGTTCTCCCCACCACCTCCGCCACCTTGCTGTCCTCGATCTTGCTGCCGTCGGAGAAAAGGACTGCCCTTTTTTCTTCCGGCTTCCCCGATCGCGGCTTCCCACTCCCCCCTCGTCTCCACTTCTCCTTTCCGCCTCTCCACCACTTCCACCTCCACCTTCTCACACCCCCCTCCCCACGAGATCTCCTCCCCCTCCTCCGAGAACCTCGCCCACTGACCTTGCCAGCGGTCCAGCACTGCTTCATACCCCTCATTCTCGACCACCGCCCACTGCACCCCCCAGTCTCTCCAGTTTCTCGCCTCCTCTCTCTCCTCACTCCCTCCGAAGTCGCCCGTGCAAAGCTCCGCCAGCTCTGACGGCGCCTCCACCTCCCGGACGATCGCCCTCGCTTGCGCGCCATCCAGGACCGTCTCCACGTCCTCCACTCCACACACCGCACTCACCCCTCCTACCCCCGCTCCTCTCCCTCCTCCAGCCGCCTTCTTCAACACCTGCAGCTGGACTCTCTCCATCTCCTTCCTCCATTCCTTCTGTCCCCTCCACCCGATCTCGCTTCCCCACATTGCAACCGCCCTCACCATCCCCGTGTAGGCTTGCCTCCAGCTGCGTGGAGACATCCCCCAGTTCCGGTTGCCCAGTCCCGAGAGAGCCCCCGCCAGCCTCCGCGCTCGGCTCAGCCTGTTTCGCCAATGTGCGCCAAAGGTCAAGTTCTCATCGAAGATGACCCCTAACCACTTTAGCATCTCCCCCTCTTTCTTCCACCTCCTTCCCACCCCGAAGGTTATCATCTCCCACTTCGACTCCTCCAGCGGGATCTGGTCTTCCTCCGCCACCTCCGCCATCGCCACCTTCACCTTCTCCCTGAGCCGCCCCATATCCCAGTACCCGTGCCAGTCTAGGATCGTTGCTGCCAGGTCGTCAACATACGATGGCACTTCTACCTCCGCCCCCATCGCCACCCCCTCAGCCTTCTCTCCATCTTCTCAATGGTGGGTGCCATGAAGATGAGGAAGATGACCGGTGACAGTGGTGACCCTTGCGGAACCCCCACGTTCGACCTGCCCCTCCCTTTCTCCTCGCCGTCCCACCACACTCCGAACTCCCTGCCTCCCATAAACTCCTCCAGCCACCTCCGCTTCTTTCTCACCCCCTCGCTCCCCCTCTCCTCAATCCTTCTCAGGACCACCTCCTTCCTCACGATGTTAAAGCCTCCTTTAACATCCGCCGTCACCCACGCTGCTCTCCCCCCCCTGTGCAGGCACCTCTGCACCTTTGTTACCGCCCTCGCCATCGCCTGGATCGCATTCCTCCCCTTGCGTGCTCCTAGCTGGAGCCTGTGGAAGAGTCGGTCTTCTTTCTGTAGCCTGCTGGCCATGACTTTCTCCCCGATCTTCCCGATACAGTTAATCAGGTTGATTGGCCTCCACGCTTTCGCCGTCTTGATGTCCTTGCCCGGCTTCGGTATCATGACGACCCTCATCTCTCTCCACTCCGCTGGGGTCCTGTTCCGGATCCAGTTTTCGGCGATCTCCCTCACTAACTCATCCCCGATGGGAGTCTTCAGGGCAGCTTTGATCAATCGGTATCCGATTCCGTCGGGTCCCGGTGCCGAATTGTTTTTGGTGCCCTGCAACGCAGCCCTCACTTCTCCTTCTACTCTCTCCCTCTCCCTCTCATCCCCCTCCCCCTCCGCTTCCCCCTCCCCCACCTCCTCCCCCGCCTCTGCCTCCCCCTCTTCCCTCCACGCAAAATTCCTCTCCACCAGCGCCCTCACCTTCTCTCCGTCCCCCTCCAACTCCCTCCCCTCCTCATCTTTCAACCTTCCCATCCTCTCCTTTCCTCCGAAAGGGTCCTTCGCCACCCTCACCACCCTCCACGGGTCGCTATACCCTTCCTCTTCCACGAACTCCCTCCAGCACTTCTTCTTCTCCTCCCGGATCTTCCACTTCATCCTTTGCACCGCCGCCTTCCAACCCCTCACCCTCTCCCCCTCCGTCAACCTCGCTCTGGCCCCTATCCCCCCCCGTGCCAGCCTGTTGACTTCTTTCCTCATCTCCTCTATCTCTTCCGTCCACCACCTCTTGCTCCTCCCCCCCACTCTCACCTCTTTCTCTAGGGACCTCTTCCACCTTTTCAGCCTCTCGTATGCGGTCCCTCCCCCTACCCTCTCCAACCACTCCTTCCTTTCCTCCTCCCCCCACTCCCCCCCCACCCCTCTACCTCCTCTTCCATCCTCTCCCAGTCAACCCTCACTACCCTGTTCTCCCCTTCTTCCACCTCCCCCTCTCCCCTGAATTCTACCACCAGCCCCGAGTGGTCCGACCCCACATCCACCAGGCCCACCCGGTCCACCGTCACTCCCCTTACCCACACCAAGTCGATCCTCGACTCTCTCAACCTCCCCTCCACTTCCCTCCTCCACGTTGCTTCCCTTTCTCCCACCAAGGTGAAGCCAGCCCCCTCCATCCTCTCCCTCAGAATCCTGCCCCTCCCACTCTCCTCCACCCCTTCCAGACTCCACGCCGGGCTGTGCGCGTTCCAGTCCCCCACTAGGACGCACCTGCCCTGCACCTCTAGCACTCCTTCCAGCCACCTCTCAAACTCCTCGTTCCTCCATCTCCCATCCACATATACCCCCCCTACTGCCACCCCCTCCCTCTCTCCCCATACTATATTCCCGTCGCCCCTTCTCCCCCCTCTCCCCTCTCTCCGCTCCCATCCTACCACCCTCGTCTCCTTCCCGACCCCCCCGATCCTCTTCAGACTCGGGTGCCCCCCCACTTTCCATCCCCCCACTTCTTCCCTTTTCCACACTTCTCCCTCAAAGCCCAAGTCCCACCCTTCCTTGAACATGGTCTCCCTCCACACATGCCCCCCCACCGACGATCCCCCAACATTCTAGTACCCTACCTTCACCATACTGGTCTGGGTACCCCGCTGCTCTCTGCTTCCCACCCCCCACCATTCGTCCATTGTCGTTCACTTCCGAAGTGATTTTTGTTTTTTCCCGCTCCCTGGCAATGTTACGGGGAAGAGGCCTATGGAACTATATCCGTAGAGCGGTGAGGGACCTCCCGATGAGGGAGATGCGGGGATCGGGAAGGAAGGAAGGATGAAAAAGATGTGGCCAGAGGGTATTTGGGAGGAGCTCAGAGGGCTCTTTTCGTCTCTTCTTCTCTTCGACGGATAGACAGGAGATATAGATACACACATCTCTTTCTTTTTCGTTACGAGTTACCTCAGCTGAGGGCGACTCGTAGCAAGATCGAGGACAGCAAGGTGGGAGCAGGAGTGTGGGGGAGGTCGGCAGCGGTGGCGGAGGTGGTAGGGAGAACGGCGACGGTGTTCGATGGGGAGGTGAGGGGAGTGAGAAAGGCGCTGGAGAGTGTGGAGGAGGAGGTCCCTGTACTGATCTGTTTAGATTCTGAGGCTGCCATCATGGCGATCCAGAAGGCAGGCAGGGAAAGGGAAAAACCGAGGATGTGAGGAGAGTGGTGGATGCCGTGGCGAGGAAGAAGAAGGGAGGGGACGCGAAACTGATGTGGGTCAAGGCTCATATCGGAATTGCAGGGAATGAGAAGGCTGATGAGTGGGCGAAGAAGGGGACGGCAGTGGAAGGGAAAGAGGTGGCCACCGGGAGCGGAGTGCGCCAGAGGTTGCAGGCGTGGAGGAAGGAGAGGAGGGAGGTGGAAGGTTTCGGGAAGGGGAAAGTAATGGAGTGGAATAGGACAGCGGTGTCCAATTTCACAGCATTGCGACTGGAGAGAGGAAGATGCAGGGTGTGGTTGAAGAGGATGGGAGCGGCGGAATCGGAGAAGTGCAGCTGCGGGGAGGTCCAGACGGGGGAGCACCTAGCCTTCCAGTGCAGTCAGCAGAGGTTTCGCCCAGAAGGCTTCAGAGAATGGGGGGATGTGGAAAAGAACTGGAAAAGGACGGCAGAGAATGGGGAGGAGTGGGATGAGTTGGAAAGGTTCTTTTCCGGGATCAAGTTTTAGGAGCGCGCCGTGCGATAATTTTCGTTCCGGGTTGCGAAGGTGTGGAGGGTTTGTAGGGCGCCGCGCGATTTACCGACCCGGGTCGGGAAAAATTCGCAGGTTGCGAAGGTGTGGAGGAAACTGCGAAATCTGCCGGCGGGGAAGTTTGCTTGCCGGGGAAGTTTGCTTAGTTTGCTTGCCGGGATGCGAAAGTGTGGAGAAGAGGGGAGGGGGGAGAGGGGGAGATATATAGTGGAGCCTCCCTGAGGCAGAAACCGGAAGGTCCGTCCGGAGGTTTCTGGAATCAGGTGGTAGAGGTAGATAGAAATGTCTTTGTTTGTTAAGCCTGTCTCCGGGCTTCGAGGGCTTGCCCAGGGACCCTGCCATGGCTTGCAAGCGGGGTTATGTGATTTAAAAAAAACAAAAACAAAAAAAAAACAGAATGACTGGCCTGACGATTGACTCGGAACTGAAGTTCAACAAGCATGACAGGAACCGTCTACATCTTGGTAAGGTGGCATGGAACATAGCATTATGGCTAACTCATCTCAACCCAGAAAAGAAAAGACAGTTATACACCAACGCAGCCCGCACCATAGCAACATGGGGATGCTGGGCATGGCAGGAGTATGCTAAAGGCGCACCAGTATTCACTGAAGCCAGAGAATTAGAGGCATGGCAATATACGGTCGCTCAAAAGATCACTGGGTCCTCATGCGGCACAAGAAGAGACATAGTGGAAGGACTCGCCAACCTGGAGTCAATACAGACCTTCTTAGAAGGGGAGTGTCAGAGAGCTGAGGCGCGTACCCTACGATTCACCAATGAACCCCTAAGAAAGGAAGACTCAGAAAGCAGGTACCTCACAGGATCGCTGCAGCACAGAGAACCCCTCCCACTGGCCACTCTGCCTACCCTCCCAGCAGAGACAGAGACAGCGGAGTTCGAACAACGCCATAGCTGACATAGAGGATGAGGGGTGGAACGTGTTCTACACTGACGGAAGCAGGATGGACAACAAGACCGGGGCGGGAGCCTTCAGCAAGAGTGAACCACCGACCTCACTTTACCTAGGAGAACAAAGCTCAGTCGACGATGCGGAACTCATAGCCATGGGGGAAGCACTATCACACCAAGAAGAAGAACTCCTGATAGTAACTGACTCCAAGGTCGCAATCTCCAAATTAACAAAGATCGCCCAGGGCGAACCCACCCACGAAGAAGCCGCACAACGAGTGAGAGAGGCCTGGGACGCCAGGGTTTCAAGAGGCGAGCTGGACGTGGTGATAATATGGGTGAAGAGCCACAGGGGCATTAAGGGGAACACAGCAGCAGATGAGGCGGCCAAGATCGGGGTTTACCTCCCATATCAGGGCGAGGTCATCACAGAGGCAGGAATACGGCAGATGTGCAAAGCAGGGAGAGCCAGCGGGAAACACTGGCAGGCCTTCTCGGCGGCAAGTTTTTAAGAAAATGGCAACTCGGAATCGACAAAACAGACAGCCCGGAGTGCGGGTGGTGCGGCGAGGAGGAGACCACCACACACATCCTTGACAGATGCAAGACATGGAAAGGAAAGTGGCCTGGGGGGAGGGAGGACTTGATAAGGCCACCAAAGGACAAGGACAAGGACACGCTGCTGGAGCTGCTCGACTGGGTCGAGAAATCAGGGTTTTTTTAAAAAAGAGGGGGGGTGGGGTTGTTCTGGCCTACCGACGAACATTGCGGTTCGCGAACCGGCCAGGCCCATTCGCGAATCGGCCAATTCGTCGGTGGGCTGGCTGATTCGCGAATGGCCCAGCCCACCGACGAACACTGGTTTAGTACAAGTACCACTAGGTACCTCTACGTACTACCAGTGATTGAGTATAGAGAAACATTCTGCTACCAGCGTTAATTGATAAGCCAGTTACTGTATGCTAGCACAGCCCTATTGCCACTGACAAGTTGCCACCTACAAGTTGCCACTTGAAAGTTGCTGTCGGTGATAAGTTGCTACTACTTACCCACATACTAGAAGATAATACAGACAGTTTAATTAATAATTCACTACGCTTCTAGACTGCTATAGTTAAGAATACCAATTTGTAATCATAACTTAATTATTGTTACCCGAAACACTAGAAGAAAATTACTAAATATGCTTCTAGTATTCTTCTTACTCTAAGCGAAATTTTGGAGTGTTATCTTCATAGGTAGAGATTTCCGGAATCCTCCGCCATTCTGGTATTATATTGTGGCAGTAACAGGGATTGCGTTGATGCCAAGAATGAAAAGTTTGGTGGTTGTATTACCAGAAACAGTAGATAATAAGAGCCCTGCAAGTGCCAAGTACCCACTTTAAGCAACCTCATCATGATAAAACTTGTCAAGACAAAATTTCATGTTCTTGTCTAGGTACCTGTTCTTCTCTTCGTTGTACATGCATATGTCAAAAGGTTAAATGTTCTTATTCTTGTAATAAAAGCAATGCTGGTCAATGTACTAACCAGGAGAATGAGAGTGAACATAGTGATGTATATTTAGGGAAGGTCCGGAAATGGTTGGAGTCCGGGAATGATAGGCTAAGCAAGACCGTGGGGATAAGGTGGCTGAGACGAAAGACCGCGCTACTGGAAGAAGGAAAAATGACCAGCTCGGTCATGGTGTACTTGGAGGCAGCGACGGGCGTAGACAGAGTTAGGTTAGGTGGAAAATGGTTGAGGACCACTCAATACGAGCCGGACAGACGGAGGAAATAGGCTGTATTGACCAGTGTGTACATTCTACCCGCACCATGTATGAGTATCGCGGGCACCACATGTATTTAGTGACGGTTAATTTTCTTTCTTTAATAAATACCTCGCCATAGCCCATACTGCGGCATGCGAGTAATGATAAAAAAAAAAAAAAAAAAGTACTATTGTCTGTACATAGATGACTGCATAGGGGGATAGGAGACTGTGGAAATTGCTTAGCTGGCTGTATGATAGATCACTATTACATTAAATCATAAGCGAGTATATAGGGGGGGGAGAGAACGTTGGCGGAGGTGATGGACTGGGCGGCGGAGTAACCGGTCATATTTTCACTTTATCTCCTTATCTGTTACTTATTTTTCCGTTGATTATCATTCATGTATCTAAACGCTCGCCATAGCCTGCAAGGCGGCATGCGAGTAATGATGTATAAAAAAAAAAAATAAGCGAGTATATATATTACATATAGGTACATCGAGGTACATTCATGTTCGCCGCTGGGCCAGGTGTTCGTGGCTGGGCTGGCCCCGTGAAAAACACCATATGTTTTTCACGGGGCCGGACGGTTCACGAATCGGCTGGCCGGTTCGCGAACCGGAAAATGTTCGTCGGTGGGCCAGAACAGGGTTCATTTATTTTTATTTTTATTTTTACCTTTCCACGACCTGACATGATTTGACTTCTTTCCCTCATGTATTTACACACATATCTCGTCATAGCCCAAAGGACGGCATACGAGTAATGATATTAAAAAAAAAAAAAAAAAAAAAAAAAAATCAAGGGCACCTCTCATACCTGCAGCCTCGCCATCCTACACAGTAGCTTTGGTACCAACCCACCAGGACCCTTCTGACTCCCATGCAACCACCTGCCTCCAGCACCATTCACCTCCAACCCCTCCTTCCTCACTGCGACTGCCATCTGTGGATATGGCTACAGAATCACCCTTGACGTCCCTACGAGCTTTTTTCCACTTGGCTGAGGTATCCTCCGTATCCAGCTTAAAGTCAAGGACCGCAATTTCTTCTCCAAGAGGTTGCATATCTCGCCCCCCAGGGCACCTTCTCCTCCTCGTCAACCTCGATTGTACTGGCAATCCTCCCAGCTATTGACTCGAAACCATCCTTTTTCTCCATGGCTCGTCTCAGGCTGAAGTCTCTCCAGTCTCTCCCCTTCTCCCCTTCCCGGTCAGGGTCCAAGAACTCGTTCCCTCAACTGCTGTAAGGTGGTTATCGCATAGATTTGAAAATTGAGGTATACATGAAGTATCCTTGTTTGGTAGCATATCTTAGAAGAAATAAGGGATGTAGGAAATACATACACGAACGAAATTTTTTGATTCTCTAAACAAAAGCACTTATTCTTTCCTAAATGGTACTAGGCTCCTTTAGTAGATGTAGATATTTTCAAGGTTGTGCATATACTTTAAAAAATTATCTTTAGAACCTACCACTGTGATAACGGCTCGACAGCATCCACTGTTTCGCACGGGTACCGGTATCTAGAGCTGGCGGAACGAAGCCTCAAGGGCGGCCTCAATACTCAAATGTCAAGAAAAGAGTCTTCAATTGTCTTGTCTGTGCGTGTCCATATCTGTCCATGTCTGTATATCTCCGTGTATGTCTGTCTCTCCATCGATGTTGCCATGTATGTTGCTGCCTGCTTGCCTGCTTCCACAGTCCTATCTACATACAATTTATAGACCACCTTCGCCTTCCAACTGAGCCTATACATACATATCTCGCTTCTTAATCATAATTTTCTTCCCATGTGTCATCATGTGGCCCTACCGCTGAGTACCGCTCCGGCCCGCGTATGGCCTTATTCTTTCCATCGGTACCGTGGTTACCACCACACCACGAGTTAAGTCTCTGAGAAGGTCTGAAGTCCGATCAACATGTCCTAGGTTCCGCGAGCAAGAGCCCTACAATGAGGACTACGGTGATGGGAATAATAGCTAAAGAAACCCAGTTTCCCCCGGCGGAAGGAAGCCCTCCACGATTCACTCCAGGTATGCAATGTCAGAGCTACACCTTCCAGTCACCAGGGACGCTGCTCTGCAACTATGCCCATCAGGAATGATCTGCTCTCAAGCTGGCACTTGCACGAAAAAAGCGGATTACTGCTGAGGGTGCATATCATACAGTAGTTAGAGAATAAACGAAGAACTTGATATTCTTCTATACGGAGGGCGTTACAGGGGGACGGAATCGCCAAACCGTGCCTGCTGATCATATTCAAACAGGGGTGCATACAAGTAATGAACCAAAATACACAAAAAGAAATTGTTTGCAGGCATGAAACTAATTGTTTGCTACTGAGCAAAAACTTCCATGAGGCAGTTTCCATATTTATACCCAACCTTCATCTATCCGAGCCAAACAACCCGAGCCACCTTACTCTAGCGAATGATTAAAAAAGCCAGTCGCCAAAGGCCCTCCACGAAAACGACCCATCAAACATCTCACCACACTTGGAGCACTGAATCTCATGCCCGGGACTGTTATTTTTAGGCCCGTTCTGGAGAACATCGACGATAAACTTAGGGGTGTGAATTCCCCGCGCAAGGGCATTGTGCACCAAGTCATCCAATCCGGAGAATTTACCACACGACTTGCATGCATCGCGCTCACGGTTCATAATGTTGCCCTGAATAATGATAGTAGATGCTGAGATTGAAAGTCGATTAGTACTCTGTGAAGAAGGACGTGAATGAAGGAAAAGGAATAAGTGGCTTACAATCAACGTTCAACATTTCAGCGATATGTGCTAATTCTTCACCAGTCAGGAGCCATTTATGACCAGCCCCGTCAGACTCAGGCACAGAAAGACCAAGTGCAGTTGAGCTAGCATATTCGGCGTGTTCCATGTTGTTCAGGCTGTCGATTTACTGAAGTTCGTAATTGTGATATCGTTGCGGGCTTTCTGGGTGTGGATTGAGGCGTTCTGGATTTGTTACTGATGTGAACTGGCAACTTGTTCGTTTTATATCCGAATGTCACGTGCAATGCTAAGGTTCTCTAGCCTAATTCTTGCATGCCAAGAGCTTGATTTGAATAAAAGTGAAACGCACATCGCAGCAATACGAGACCATGGAGCAATACAAGGCTATAGCGATCATCATTCGTGCCGCATCCTAGTACTAGTACCTATCTCAGGAGTTGGAGTGGCACGACTATTCTGTAGTACAACATAATGATTGCATACTGGCGCCATCCCAAAAGTGTATTGTGCATGTACATTAATACTTTTTGCACTAATGAGTACATACAAAATGTCAACTCTGGCGTTGTCACAAGCATACCGGTAGCTGAGTTAAGACATTTTAATACTGCAGTTGAAGAAAGGAAAAATAGAAATTTCATCATCAACGCTGTAAGATCGACAGATAGTATCCACTACCTCTTATTGATGGACCCGAGCGGTGAGAACTGGCGGAATGAATGATCGTACTACCAAATACGAGTGCGAGTGCGAGTGCGAAAGCGTAGGTGCGAAAAGAGAAGAGAAGGTTGTTGATTGTATGAACTACAGTACAGAAAGTCTATATACATCTGATAACGCCTCACGTGCTGCCGTTTTTTTTTTTAAAATTACGTGACCCGCTTATCGCTACACGCTATGGCAGCTGCGACGTGCCTGCCATGCCAAGCGTGCTTTTACCCATTCCGTCATCGTCACCATAGCGCTATGACCTGTGAGCAGCCAAGCATAAAGGGAGCTGAGCTGAGACATGTTAATATTGCAGTTGAAGGAAAACAAAAATAGAAATTCTATCATCAACGCTGTGATTGAAGTTACACCTGACTGCGGGCAGGGTGGAGCTATGTGGAGGAGGAAGATCAGTGGTGAGGAGGTGCAATGCACCTGTGGAATGTGGAGTGCTGAGCGTGTAGTGTTCAGGTGCGCTGAGCTGGAGCGGTCACAGAAGAAGGATAAAGATGGGGGCGCAAGTTACCTGACAGGAGGACTTGGAGGGGAAAGGTGGAGGCAGGACGGAGTTGAGGGCAACCCAGTCGAGGTATGGTTTACCAGCCTCGATGTAGGCTAGCAGAAGGTCAGAGCGTATGTTGGATACCCAGTGCTTTACGTAGGATAGATAGGTAGTTGCTTCGACCTGGCTGGAGTATTTGGGTCCCTGCCATAGGCTGGTAGCGTGTATGTGGGGTTACGTGAACCCCACCCAAAAGAAACACTGTGATTTGCGAGCGGACAAACATAAAGGTAGCTGAGTTAAGACATTTCTTTTTTTTTTTTATATCATTACTCGCGTGCCGCGTTAAGACATTTCAATACTGCAGCTGAAGAGAGAAAGAATAGAAATTTCATCATCAACGCTGTAATTTTCGAGCGGACCAGAACAGTTCATCAGCAAACTGGACTAGGAGAGGAGGTTAAGAGAGTATATGGGTTTCAGACCAGTGTCGGGTTTGTATTGGCACAGCGCGCATTGAATGGTCATAGAGTATTTCCTGAATTATTACCGATCCATTTATTCTCCATCTGGCGTCAAATCCAGATCCATGCCGCAACCAGGATATATAGTATTTACCATAACCATTGTAAATCGAATCACATCTTGGATCTCATTGGACATCCGATAGATAACGCTGCAAAAGTAGCTCACAGCTGCTTGGCCGAATATAGGAGCTGTTGCAGAGGAGACGTGGACCAGTATCGGAAGCAGAAAAGATATTGAGGGGACAAGAACGATGTGCCGGGCAGTCTGAGAAGAGGGGGAGTCGAGATTTTTAGACGTGGCAGTAATTGTGGTAGAGAGGCACAAAGGACTAAGGAGGATTGAGGAGATGGAAAAGACAGCAAGACTATGCCCCACCTTCCATACCAGGACGTAGTGAGCGGCACGAGCCGAGCCAGCTCGAGCCAGCTCGAGCTCAAACGAGCCAAGATCATGCTTGTGTTTTTCTTGACAGCTCGCTAAAATGCTTAGCCAGTGCAAGGCTTCATAAACTGTAAATACCTAATATAGTAATAATTAGAGACTTGGAGCTCATTCTGACCTAATAACAACTTCGAAATGCACAATTTATCTGATATTGAAAATTTAGCTTAGTTTAGTTTAGTTTGTCAATATTATGTATATAATCAATCCAGGCTCGAGCCGAGCTCACTTACTCACGAGCTGGCTCGAGCTCACCCTCCAGCTCGGCTCGAGCTAGCTCGTGCCGCTCACCACCAGGACGAGGTGATAATGTAGGTAGGGATGAAAATTGTAGCGAAGAGGCAGTGGGTAGAGGAGAAGAACAGATTGAGTTTGAACTGCAGACAGGCTGGAGGCTGGGGAGGATGATGGGCAGTTTTGTTACGTGGAAAAGGACTGAGAACCGGGGGGTAGAGAGTAGGATGGGCGCATGATTCGGGGCGGTTCTGGTTCTTTTTTTTTTTTTTTTTTATATCAATACTCGCATACCGCCCAAAGGGCTATGGCGAGGTCTTTATTAAAAGAGAAAAAAGAAGTCAAAGAACCCCAAACTATCTACTCCTAACTACATGTAGTGCCCGCGAAACTTCTCCATGATGCGGGTGGCAGTCCCGGTCCCGGTATCTCCTACTTCCGTCCCCTCTCCGACTCGTACCGGACCGATCTGAGCCAACGTCCCCCGAGCCTCACCCTCTCAACATCCGTCTCCTTTTCCAAGTAAACAACCGCCGAGCTGGTTTTCTTCCCCTCCTCAACCAGCGTGGTCCTCTTCCTCAGCCAGCGAATCCCCAATATTTTTCCCAATTCCTTATTCGCGGCCTCCAACCATTGTCTGACCTGCGGTTCTGGTTCGCGCACAGACTGAATTTTCGAGAGGAACGAGCCGTTCACGAATTGTCCACTCCTCTCACGAATAAAACTCTTTCACACTTGTAGAGGAAAGCTTTTTCTACACAGAAACTGGACTTTTTACAGTATCATTTCTACATTGTTTTTCTTTTCTGAAGTCACATAACCCTGCATACAAGTTGCGAGGTCAGGGTGGCAGTGACAATACAGTATCTCCCTTAGTCAACATTGCAAATGTTCTGTTTCGCCCCTATGTTTCTATCAACTCCCAAACACATTCACACTGCCATAGCATGACATATTCCTGTGCCCCCAGAAAAAGTAAATATCACCTAAATAATATTTATTACTAGTGACAAAGAGGAAAAGAAGTTAAGAATGCAGTCAATTTACTGACCTAGGGTATAGATATATCTGTCATAAAGGTACGGCATGGACCTAACCTACGAACTTAAGTTCGTAAAGTGTTAACACTTATTCTAGATACAAGCCAAGGTGTCAAGTGAAAAAGTGTTCAAGGGGTCAAGACTCTACTAAGATAGTAGTATGTCTTATGATAAATAGGTAAAGCTTAGTGAGCGGCACGAGCCGAGCCAGCTCGAGCTCAAATGAGCCAAGATCATGCTTGTGTTTTTCTTGACAGCTCGCTAAAATGCTTAGCCAGTGCAAGGTTTCATAAACTGTAAATACCTGATATAGTAATAATTAGAGACTTGGAGCTCATTCTGACCTACCAACAACTTCGAAATGCACAATTTAGCTGATAGTAGTGAGAAAGATGAAAATGTAGCTTAGTTTAGTTTAGTTTGTCAATATTATGTATATAATCAATCCAGGCTCGAGCTAGCTCGAGCTCACTTACTCACGAGCTGGCTCGAGCTCACCCTCCAGCTCGGCTCGAGCTAGCTCGTGCCGCTCACTAGTACTAAAGCTCTTACCAAAATACCTTCAAATGTCAAAAGACTAATTAGAGGCATAACCTATAGTCAGGACATTATGGAATGTTACTTGGAGTACGATCACGGCCAATCAATTGCTAAGGTCAAGATAAGAAATCTACCGACACTAAGCTATACAGGTTATATTCTTTTAAGAAATTAAAGGATAATAGCTAATAGGCACTTGGGACGTATGCGCTAAGAAGGGGAGTACTGTTACAGGTATAAGAATTCTCATGCTATAACATTGTCTTATTAAGTATCGTCAAAAGGTACTACTAACTATAAGACCTACGAGTTAAGTGTTTCGCTAACCCGAGACTAGTTAGGCTAGTGGTAGTAGAGCTTTCTTGGTTAAAGAGTAAGCAGCTATCAAGATTAGCAATCTTGGTTACTAACTCTACCGATAGTTCCTATTGTACTAATTTCTTATCTTTTCTTTAGTATCAGCCTTTGCATAGCAATTGGGGTTAGGATAGTATTTTTAGATAAAGAGCTTGTATTAGTAGTTTCAAGTTCTCATATATATTTATTGTAAGGGTTGGTCGATAATAAGGCTCTCACTTGGCATTTTTCAGAGTCTGGCTTGATCTCCACAATCCTTTCAAACTGAAGTCATTAACAGTATCGAAGAATCATATTTTGTATAAATAGAAGCCTGACCCACCAGAGTTAGAAGGGCAAGGACCTGGAACTCGACTCTAACAAATATAAAGCTTTATTACTACCTTAACTATTTTTATCTTGTTATGGCTAAGGTGAGAATTACGTGACCCGCGGAACACTTACCCTGAATACCAATGCTGCTTGAGCGGACTGATCACCCGTTAGGCTTCGAATTCATTTTTCGCCCGAATAGGGAAGTGCTAAGGAAGTGTGTGTCGTCGATTAATGGTATGATCTCCGGATCACCCATGCACCCTGCATGCACTCGGCTTATTAAAGCTAATATGCGCACATGCACTAGTAGTACATATCATTATATTGCGTCTGTACTATTATCTGTTACGTTGACCTATTACTACATGTATTGGCATTGATAAGGAATTGCCACGTCGCCAGTTATTCATTTGTTGACTAGTCATGTATGACTGCGCCGAAGTCTATATAAGCGCCGGCTGGTGATAGCATACAGTAGTTAGAGGAATCAAGACACTAGCGGTGTTCTAAGTTCTCTATAACTCTGAACCTATCGTTCCCTCACTACACCCGTGAACCGCTCCGCTCCGCTGCGCGCCCCACGCCGAGTAGCTGCCCTTTCGGCCCGCCGTATATACGCCTCCGTAGCCATTTCGGCCCGCAGCCTACACACCTCCGTAGCCCTTTCGGCCCGCCGTATATATACCTTCCGGCCCGCCATATGCACCCCTTAGCCGTAACACCTGGCCTCCGGGCCCAGCGTAGCCGAGCCCCTCACGCCCGTAACATATCTTTTGTGACTTATATTTTTCGTGAAATTATTTAGTTACTAGTAAACGGCTTACTCCTACGTACCCCGTAACAGATAAGGCTCGAACTACTTAGAGGCTGTGTCTCATAGGAAGGAGGAGGTATAGTTAATTTTGGTATGGTTGTCCTTGGAATGGACAGGGTTGTTGGTGAATTGGATGGATAGCTGGTTGAACCATCCCCTAAGCTTCTCTCATTCACCAGAGTAGGTTTCTGGCTCCTTGATTTTGATGCTGGATTTCCCTTTGATGCTGTCCAGCAGCTGCTTGAACTGGGTTTCTGTGAAGGTGATGGCGGACATGGTAGGCCGGGGAGTAGAGGTTCTTGATGGAGGAGGATTGGGGGTAGCTCTTTGTTGTGGGGGGAAGTCGGTGTTAGATTCGGAAGCGGAGCTTCCAAAGTTGATTTCCGGCTTGGGTTCCCTTGGTTCTTCCAGTTCATCAGGAACGGAAAATTTTTGCGTCCTGTGCGTCAGACGACACTAGCGCATCTGACGCAGACTTGCCACCTGGGGTGCGCAGCCCTCTGACTGCTATGCCTGGGTACCGCATTGCTGCTCTCAATACCCGGAAGCTAGAGTTAAAATGTGGTGTCTAGATGCAGACCTTTGCTGTCCACTTCCAGACACATATCTGGCTTTCCATTGTCAGGACGCAATTGAGATAAATTTGCAATGCTGTACAGTCAGGACGCAATTGTAGAACTGTACTGTCAGGACGCCATTTTTTTTCTTCTTTTTATTTCACGTGACCCCGCTTGTAGCTGTTCGCCATGGCAGGGCCCCTGGGTCTAAACCTCAAAGCCCGGAGGCAGGCTTAGTCAGGACGCCATAGTATTGCTGTACTGTATCAGGAGGCAATTGCACAGCTGTACAGTCAGGACGCAATTGCATAGCTGTACGGTCAGGATGCAATTGTAATCCTGTATAGTTGGGAGGCAGTGCCTTCTATATGTCTACATCCGCATCCAATGTATCCACTCATCAAAATAGTATATTCATTCTATATACATGCTAAAGTATCAGGCTTCTACACTGAAGGGCCTGCTATGGTACGTCGATGCTGTCATGCATCCTACGCGTAGGCTGCCATAGCACGTGAATACTGCCATGCTGCGTGAATCCTGCCATGCTGCGTTTTTTTTTTTTTTTTTTTTTTTATATCATTAATCGCAGGCCGTGCCATGCTGCGTGAATGCTGCCGTGCTGCGCGATAGTGAGCGGCACGAGCCGAGCCAGCTCGAGCTCAAACGAGCCAAGATCATGCTTGTGTTTTTCTTGACAGCTCGCTAAAATGCTTAGCCAGTGCAAGGTTTCATAAACTGTAAATACCTAATATAGTAATAATTCGAGACTTGGAGCTCATTCTGACCTACCAACAACTTCGAAATGCACAATTTAGCTGATAGTAGTGAGAAAGATGAAAATTTAGCTTAGTTTAGTTTAGTTTGTCAATATTATGTATATAATCAATCCAGGCTCGAGCTCACCCTCCAGCTCGGCTCGAGCTAGCTCGTGCCGCTCACCACTGCGCGAATGCTGCTGCACTGCGTTGAATGCTGCCATGCTGCGTGAATGCTGCCATGCTGCGTAAATGCTGCCACATGCGAGAGGTTAGCCTCTCGCCATAGCCCATAGGGCGGCACGCGAGTAATGAAAAAAAAAAAAAAAAAAAAAAAAAAGAGAGAGGTTAGCCTTGTCACGACGTGATGAGTACGATATCACAACTTACCTTGCTGTCATGTTGCGTGAATGTTGTTGTGGTAAGTGTATACTGCCATGCTGCGCGAATGCTGCTGTACAAAAAAAAAAAAAAAAAAAAAGAATGCTGCTGTACTGCGCAAGTGCTGCTATACTGCGTGAATGCTGCCGTATTTGAGAAGTTAGAATTACCACAGGCACGATAGGTATGATGCTAGGACTCACCTTGCTGCCGCGCTGTTATGGTACTCATGTGCTGCCATGCTGTTCAGCATCGAGCTGTTTACCTGCCATCCATGAGAAGTTAGCAATCAGCAGCGCCGCGTGAGCAAATGGACTCAGATACACTCACCTGCTGAACCCCTTTTTTGCTTTGGACAGCGATTTCTGTTATTCATTGCTGTTAGCCATGAAAAGAGATGAAAGGCTACTTGCTTACCTGTCATCCAGTCATTTCGGTGTCAAGTAGTTTGCTGTTTTGCAATACCTCTGTTGTAGCGGTAGGTGTTTTCATGAGCAGGAGACAGAAAGAGGGAGAGGATAACAGTGATACTAGAGGAGTCCCTCTGATTCCTCCTCAGTGTCAACCTGCTACTGCACGCAGGTAGAGCGAGTACTACCAGAAGGCACCCTGCCATGGCTTGGCGCTGTAAGCGGGGTTATGTGATTTAAAAAAAAAAAAAAAAAAAAAATACTACCAGAAGGCTCGGTTGGAGTTACTTTTACCAGCACCACGGTTTGTGCACCATTCCAAGTAGTACTCGCTATCAGCATAAAGTTTCCCTCAACTGCATGGTTGCAAGGACCGTGCCAGGGTCCGTCCGGCTGCAGAAAATCCTTTCTCCACAGACCGCTCCAACAGTCGTGCTTCTGCGACTGGTATGATAGCGAACACTGCCACTCACATGTGAGTGCATGTATTGTAGAGTGGAAAATTACTTGTTATAGTAATCTATCTCACTTTTTATTTTTTTTTTTTATATCAATACTCGCGTACCGCCCTATGGGCTATGGCGAGGTCTAGTTACATCAAAACAAAGTACAAGTACGGAACAATAGAAGTAAATCCCCGGGGCTAACCCCTCGCCCATTCCAAAATTCCTATCACTCCCCGAAGGCCCTCCCCTTCATCTTGGTCACCCAAGGGTCTGCACAATCCATCCTCACCCCTTGGGCATCTCTGCTTCCAGACTCTACATTGAGACAATATGTGAAGGGTCGTTTCTTCAGCCTCGCCGCACCACCGGCATTCCGGGCTGTCAGCTGTGCCGACCTTGAATTTCCAGCGCCGGAGGCCCTTGCCTCCAAGGATGCCAGCTAGCATTGCGACCCTATTGCCTAGTCTGCGTAGTGGCCTATATGACATATGCAGTCTGTTTCTTTCGGCTGCTCTCCTTGCTTTGGCCTCTTGTTTCATCCCGTCCTCCGTGACAATCTCGTTTTGATATGGCAGCTGTGTACCAACCTTGGCTGCTCAATCTGCTTCGGTGTTACCTGGGATTCCTTTATGACCTTTGACCCACATTACCGCTATGTCAAGGTCGCCCCTTTCGTTTCTCCGGTCCCAAGCCTCCCTTACTCGCTGTGCTGGCCCTTTCTGTGTTGGTTCCCCTTCGGCGATCCTTTGTAGCTTGGTTATTGCAGTCTGGGAGTCTGTGATGATCAGTAGTTCAGTGAATCGGCTTGTGAGGGCATCCTCCATGGCAATCAATTCCGCGTCATTTACTGTACTGAGAGCTCCCAAGAAGGGGAATTGATGATTGTAACGGATTCCAGACACGCGATTCAGAGGATGACGGCGGTTGCGAGGGGGGACATAGCACACGACGGAGCGACGAGGAGGATGAGAAGAGCATGGGAAGAGAGAATAAGGAGAGGAGACTGGGACATAGCGGTGATATGGGTGAAAGCGCACAAGGGGATCTCCGGTAATGAGAAGGCAGACAGGGCAGCGAGCACGGGGACCGCCTTGCAGTACAAGTCGGAAATTATAACGGAGGCGGGACAGAGACAGAAGGGGAGGAGAGAGAGAGCGGAAGAGAGAAACCGGCTGAAATTGACATACAGACCGCTGGAGAGGCTAGGAGGCGGGGTAGGGAGGTTGGCGGGCTTGCTGGGGGGTAAGGGACTGAGGGCATGGAGGTGGCATATAGGAGAAGGTGACGGACCGGAGTGCAGGTGGTGTGGAGAGAAAGAAGAGACGACGAAACACTTGCTGGAGGAGTGCAGAGTGTGGAAGCGGAGGTGGCCGGGGGGGGAGGAGCACGTGAAAAGGCCTCCGAAAGGGAGAGAGGGGGAGAGAGATCCGTTGGGCGCGATGATAGAAATGTTAGGGGAGTAGGGGAGAGAAGTAGGGTCATGTGACGTAGAAAGTAGTTAGTTAGGATATCGCCATAGCCCGTGGGGATCAATGATATAAAAAAAAAAGAGAGCTCCCAGATATGTGGAAGTCCGTTTCTGGGTGTGCTGGGAGAACGAGCCTGCCCCAGTAGAGTCACCTATTCGGCTCCCATCTGTATAAACGCTGACCCAGCCTTGGTCTTCTGCTTCGGCAATAGCTGCCATCCATTCTTCAGCTGAGGTATCGGCTGGGAGTGTGAGAAATGTAGCTAATGGAAGAGGTCTTCTACGCTGTAGCGATCCCCTGAGGTATGTGGTGTCCTGGTCTTCTCTTTGTAGCAGTTCTCCCATAAACCGGAGTGTGCGTGCTTCCACCCGTATGCTTTCTCCGTCTGCGAATGTGCTGATCGACTCAAGGTTAGCCAGTCCTTCTACTATATCTCTTCTTGTCCCCCATGGAGCCCTAGTGATCTCTCTAGCCACCACATACTGCCATCTTTCCAGAGTGTCTAGTTTCTGCCTGGCTGGAGATCCTTGTGCATAGTCCATCCAGGCCCAACATCCCCACATCCATATATTACGGGCTATGCTAGTGTGTAGTTGTCGTTTTTTCTCTGGCGCTATGGGTGTTAGTCTCGTCACTACATTCCAGGCTGCTTTGGCTAAGTGTAATCTCTTGTTGAAGTGAGTACCAAATTTCAGTTCCCAATCGACTGTCAGTCCTACCAGCCTATATTCTGGACCCTTTACTCCTATTATTAGTGTCTCGGACTTGTCAGGGTCGATTTGGTAACCCTCACTCGCTGCCTCTGTAATGAGCTTCGTCCGGTGCTCCTTTATGGCTCGTCTTAATCTGGGCAGTGATCTGTGTGAGATTACACTATGAAAGTCACGCCGCCACCAAAACCAAGGCGAAAGCTCCCGACGCAGGAGGAGGCTTTCCGGCGGCACCAGGCTCGCAAGACCTCGCCACAAACCGCTTCGCCGACCACGGAAGATGCCACCATCAGGGGAGGAGTCGGCATCGTAATACACGGTATTGCGTTGAGGAAGGACTTGGGGAAAGTGAAGAAGTGGTTGGCAGCAGCTAACGAGAGTTTGGGGAAGATTAAGGGAATTCGTTGGCTGAGGAAGCGGAACTTGCTGGAGGAGGCAGGCAAGACAACAAGCTCGGTGGTCGTATACTTGGAGAAAGAGGTGGACGTTGAGAAGGTCAGACTCAGCGGACGGTGGCACAGATCCGCTCGGTATGAGTCGGAGAGGGGGCGGAAATAAGGGGGACATACTGGGCGCAGTCCGCATTACTAGATAGTCCGCGGATACCACATGTATTTAGGATTGGTGTTATTCTTTCGGTCCTTTTTGAGTTTTTTTTAATAAAAACCCTCGCCATAGCCCTTAGGGCGGCAAGCGAGTACTGATATAAAAAAAAAAAAAAAAAAAACTATGAAAGTCATCAACATAAGACCTTGTAAAGTTCGTTTCGTCCATGCGTTCAGCTACTGGTGCTACTCCTAGCAGGAATAGTACTGGTGAGAGTGGTGATCCCTGTGGTGTCCCATCCGTCATTCTGCCAGTAGCATGCTTGCGCCCATCCCAGTGTAGGCTAAAGTTGTTTGGCATCAAGAATGCCTCAACGAATGCTGCTAAATTGATATTGACTCCTTTTATTCGGTCTACCACTCCTCTCTCCTAAGGAAGTTAAACGCTGACTTAATATCATCTCCAACCATGGCCACCCACTCCTTCCTATTGAGTCGCATTTTTATCTCCTTCAAGGTCTGTCTTTGAAGGTCTTCTGCCCCTCTCTTTGGTCTTCCTCCCAATTGCGAGTCTCGGAACAGGGTGTCCTGCCTTTGTAGAAGGTCTGCTATGACTTTTTGGCCTAATTTGGCAGCTGTATTGAGTAGTGTTATCGGCCTCCAGCTGCTGATCTGGTCCCTGGGCCTTCCTTTCTTCAGAATCATCACTACATCAAATCCCCTAGCAAAGTCGTAGCTTCCATTAATGTAGTCTACGATTTCTCCCGTACTGCCGCCCATAGGGTAGTGTTTCTCAGCATCTTTAGCAATCCGTATTGGATACCATCTGGGCCGGGGGCTGATTTGGACTTAGTTCGGATGAGTGCCTTATCTATAGCTCTCCGTGCTTGCTCTTTGTCAAGGTTCCGCGACGTCAAGGCCCTCTCAGACTACAGCTACAACAGCTCCCCAATGAAGGTCTTTCCCAAGCACGCCGCGCTGCAGAGCCCCGTTCTAAAATTCCTTCTCCAGCCCATTGGAATCGCCAGGACCGGAACCGGGAAGGCACCTACGGCACCCAAAAAGCCCAACGCAAAAGCGAAGGCAAATTCAGGGGCGGATAAAATCGCCATAGCCCACAGGGCGGTAAGCGATAAATGATATAAAAAAAAAAAAAAAAAAAGGGGCGGATAAAGGCAAGGGGAAGAAGAAGGAAGTCGACTTGGATGACGTTCCTGAGCTTGGGGATGAGCAGGAATCAGGAGGGGTACGGCTGACCACGCCAATGCAGTTGACGGAGGAGGCGTTGGGGCAATTGGAGGAGGAAATGGCAGGGAATTCGAAAGTGGAGGAAATGTTGGCGCGTGCAGTGAGTGAGGAACTAGCGCAGAAATTGGAATGAGCGGGCACGGTGATGGTGGCATTGCCATAGTGTGGCACAGTGATCAGTTATATGAATGGATTGACTGCCATTGCACTTTGAGATGAAGTTCCCTCGCGGTTTGTTTAATGCACGTTCATCAGAAGAGATATCAGAGAATATTGTTGCTTCCAACATTCCCATGTCCTTCCGAACCTTTTTCTTTCAATGTCATGTAGCTCCGCGTACAGCTATTCGCCATGGCAGGGCTCCTTCCGAACTTGATCGGAATTTGTACTTGATATTGTTGTATCGTCCCCTATCCACTTGTGAGAGGGCGGTAACCGCGATTCACCAGTCACTCAGTGGCATAGCGGTCGAACGGCGGCTCTGGCAAGCCAGCTGGTCCGTGCACCTGAGGCCGCCGCGTAGGTTTTTTTCTCCTTGAGAGCGTTGTAAACACAGAGCCTTCCAGCGATTGTACGGGCCTAGGGAATTCCAGCCCAGTGCATCGTCCCAAGAAAGTACTGCAGTGTGCATGGTAATCACGGCCACCGGTCTCTAAGTAGCGTCGCTAGCTAGGTGTTCTAGAAAGTGAAACGGCGCAACAAGCGCTAGATATGCGCAGATGTCGCATGATCGGTAAGCGATCTCTGAAGAGGCGCCAGTAAGTGCTCCCGCATGGTAATCGCGCGTCGAAACCTGTGCGCAGAATCCCAGATCCTGTAGGTGAAAGTGGGCTGGAGCCGCGCTAAACCTATCCGTTCAGCAGCGCATTGATAAAGACAGCGTCGTGTTAGCGGCCCTTCCGCCCTCGGCACACGCGGTTCCTGATTCATTTCCCCCGGGCTCTCACAAATTGCTGTATGTAAGAGGCGCGGGCAGCCTACGCATGGGGAATATGACCACCCTAACAATCCACCAAAACGAGGCTCTAATTTGGTGAATCGATCTTATTGCTACGTATACAGTACATTCCACGAACGTTCTGTAGCCGAGAGTACTCCAGCTAATTTAGCGTCATTTCTGCCAAAAGTTGATTGATCGTGGCCGCACAGGTGCTCGAGCCTGATGTACATGTAAGTCACACTTCTGCAAGGCAAGCGGCATGCGATTAATGAAAGAAAAAAAAAAAAAAAAAAAAAATCTGCAAGGCAATACAGTCCGACCTTGCTATAATGAACCCCGCTATAGTGAAAACCTTGCTATAATGAACATACCACGCTCTCGGATTTCCATCCCCATACAATTTGACCTTGCTATAATGAAATCGCACCAAATAGTGTAATGAAAAAAAAATACTCTAGGAAGTTATTTTTTATCTACATACAAATTGTTCTTGCTATAATGAAAAGTAGCTGATGATATCCATTGAAACCCCCCTGCCACTGTCTTGCCCTCCTGCGCACCAGTAATTCTCGAGCAGCCCAGCAAACAGCAACTATGTCACTAAGTGCTAGAGTTGGTTTAAACCAAGTTGTGAGTGTCTGTTCCTTCCGCGTATGTTGTTGGTATGAATGCTCACCGTTTGCTAGTAGACATCTTCACTGGTGGCGTCTTATGAATCTCAATCGACTCCTTATTTACTTCTAATTTATATTCTTCTCCCACTACCACTGCTCCTTACATTTCTATTTCCATTCCTATTCATCACTACCACCACTGTCCCATTCAAATTGATTTCTTCAATGTAGCTATTTCCATTACTAGTAAGTCAAATACAGGTTAATTAGTATTGAAGACTCCGAACTCAGCTGCCAAGACTATATGACTAATTTGCCACAGTTTTCTATACTGAAAACCTTGCTATAGTGAAAACAAAGGGCCAAATTTTGCGTATTCATTATAGCAAGGTCGGACTGTATTTACAAAAGTAATACTCAAAAACGCGCTCGAAGTATCAAAAATGCCCGTCTTGTCACGCAATTATGGTTCCACTGCGGAATGAATGGTATTTTGCAGTTAGTATATAGAATCCCCCCACCGTAATGCAATTGTTCCACGCCATGGCCACACATTCCGGATCAAGGTCTACTACTAGTTCTGCCATGGCTGGCCCTAAAGTTAAATTTGGTAGCTAGGTATAAGTTAGCCTGAGCGATTGGGTGGTAAACAATCTCCCCTGCGTTGGACAGCCGTAGATAACGCTTTCAGAGAGAGCTGTGAAACCCAGGAGAGTTTACTGAGGCCCCTTTGAAAGTACCTTTACTTGACTCAATCAAGTTTTTTACGATAATTTGGACATTGGAATGGGAAGAATTCATGATAAAATCAATTCACGATACAGTCAATGACAGTGATTTAGCATGTATCTTCTCATGTTTTGTAGGTATCTCCTGAGGAGGCAGATGGGTGTTATCTAGAGTGGCCAGTTGCATAAAGAACGCAATGAGGGGCGCAGATGTTGGCGCTCGGAGTAGTGTGGGCGAAACGGCACAGGGGAGCGGGCCGGTCCAGGCCAGGCCAAGGGTATGGCCTCACCGGCCTGGGCCATAGAATCTAGGCCGGCCGTAAGGTCCGCCCGCTCCGGCCCAGGCCATTCAGGCCATTCAGGCTGCAGTGTGAGTAAAACAATACAGTAGCTATATACAAAACGCACTCTAACTTCTACATATACCTCATTCTCTAAAGTTTAAAATTTTGCTTGCAGATTTTGCACCACCAGTATCGCTTTGCATTATCAAGCATAGCTTCACCACACTGTCAAATCCAACTTTGTCGTACCAGATTTTTGTAACCCAAATTCCAGAAGACTCGATTTCGGCATCAGATTGAACTGCAGGTAATTCGTCGATACAAGATCACAACTTGAACTACACCGCAGAGAGTGAAGAGAGATTACTGAAGGAATCATCATCCTCAGTACCGGTGGTTGGAATGTCTGTCTCCATGTAGTACTGATAGGAGAAATTAGTATACAGTCAAGCGATACTAAAAATATTACTTACCTGAATACCTGCAAAATGCGCTGTTCAATACGAAAAGGCTAGAGAGCTATCCAATGATATACAAACGTTTATATTAAATCCGTGTCCAAGTAACCTGAAGCTGACCCCTGAATGGTCCCGTAACCAGCCCTCCTACCCCTGAATTGCTTGAACGGCCTGAATGGCCTGGACCAGCCTGGGCCGCCTGGACGGCCTGGTCGGCGGCCTGGCCGGTTGCGAACACTGGCTACCCCCACCCAGACGAGGAGCCTGTGACGGACGAGGGCTTTTGGACTGACGGGTGCAGTTCAAGAAGAAACAGAGACCGAACGCAGTGGAGGCGGACTGCAGAATGTAAGAGGTGGCGGAGACAATGGCTCGCTGGATAGAAAGGACGCCGATGAGGGAGTGTTTGTACTCGAGTACATAATTCCTATTCACGTACATTAGTCATATATCGTTATACTCTTAGCGAGAGGCGACCCCACACCCGACGGAGCCGCCAGCGAGGTGAGGAGACGTTGGGAAGAAAGGGCAGCCAGGGGTGATCTAGACCTTGCGATCATGTGGGTCAAGAGCCATAAAGGAATACAAGGCAACACGGGGGCGGACCAAGCGGCGAAAGTTGGCACTGCCTTGCGAAGCGAAGACGAGATAGTGACAGAGCCAGGAATAAGACAAGAATACAAAGCATCCAGAGCTGCCGAAAGAAACCAAGCCGGACTGAACTACCGCCCACTCCAAAAGGTCGACAAACGCCGGTATCTGGCCACAATGGCAGGGATATTGGGCAATAAGGGACTGAAGGAATGGAGATTCAGGATTGGAAAGGCCACCTCCCCGGAGTGCAGATGGTGCGGCGAAGCGCCGGAGACCTGGGATCACATAAAGAGTAGCTGCTCGGCATGGAACAGGAAAACCGCAAGAGGAGCAGACGTGATAAGACAGTTAGATAAGGACACAAACATGGCGGAAATATTGGAATGGGCGGGGGAGGAATAGGACGGTTCAATTTTCTTTACTCTTTCATTATCGATTTTTCTTTACTCTTTCATTATCATTTTTCCATCATACCACTGTAACTAAACATCGCCATAGCCCATAGGGCGGCATGCGATTAATGAAATAAAAAAAAAAAAAAAAAAATACTCTAGCGTTGCTGCATGCGGGTACTGAACCAAACGAAGAAAATAAAAGGCTGAGATCCTACAGTGAATAAACTGAATTCAGCGCTGCGGACGCTACAATCATAGCCCTATCATGTTATGCTTAGGAACTTTCAGGGTTTGTGACCGTGGGGGGCACATGGACACATGAACACCTAAATATGTAAACTGATAGGGCAATAATGCATCATCTTAACGCCGCACGTGCCACATGTGCTGGGCTGAGGTTATATCGTCCATTAATCCGAAAGGCTAGCATGCTTTGTGGAAAACTAATCCTTCGTAATGTCGCTTGTCCTAGATTTAGACACTAAGTTTGTTTCGTTTAGGTCGTTCCAGTACAGAATACATTTGCCATAGGCCGGTAGCCTGTATGCGCAGTTACGTGACCAAAAAAAAAAAAAAAAAAAAAAAAATCTTCATTATCATTCATCGCACCTCTTTTCTTTGCGTGTAGAAGCTTTTTTTTTTTCGCTCTGCACACGCCTTATAATCGAGAATCCGACGCGGCTACTAGGCGCACGCGAACACAGTTCATTCTGAGAAACTCTGCAAGTCAGGCTATAGAAATGCGCTTTAGTTACATACATGCACGCCATCCTTAGTTCCGGTTAATCCGGGTGGCACCTTCAGAGCTGTGTTTACTTTGGCATGTAGCTGGGATAGCTTCATATCTGCGGCCCCAGGTTTCCAATGTAAGTGAAGCCAACGACAGCAGCTGTGGTTATCTTGAGTAGTTAGGATTAGTTGCCATATCACCGCGGGCCCCTGCGGTCTCTGCGAGTGCTTGTACAGTCTAACCTTGCTATACCGGACGAGTAAAAATCTGGCACTTTTTGTCCGGTATAGCAGGTTCCGGTATAGAATAAAATGCTTGGCAACTGTAAAAAAGGGTGGCAAAAATATGTATAGAAATTAATGGAGTAAGAAATAAACAAGTGCAGCAAACATTAACTCAATCAAAGTCTATTCAACATGCATCGCTCTCACCATATAGAAGAGGTCGAGCCTTACAGGCTCTTGGGGAGCATCAAATATGCAAGCATTGACTAGAGCCAAAACATGCTATGCTGACTGTTTCTCTAAAAGCCTATCAATTCACACCAAAGAAGCAGCAAACTCTACAAGAATGTTCCAGCCTCCCAGCAGCAGCAGCGACAACAGTGGTAGCAGCAATGGTGACAACAGTGGCAGCATCGGTAGCAAGTGATAGCAACAGCGGTGACAGTAGTGATGGCAGCAGCAGTAGTGGTAGTTAGCATCGACGGCAGCAGAGTGGTAAACAACCAGTCTAAGTGGTAAAGTGGAGTAATCTAAGATGTATTAGTATTAGTGTGTCCGGTATAGCAAATATTATTTGTATGGAGACAGGGGGGTAGTTGTCTGGAGGTTTTTGTCCGGTCCGGTAGTGTTAGGGCGTCCGGTATAGCAAGTGCAATTTGTATGGGAAACGGTTGTCCGAATCAGAGGCCATCCGGTATAGCAAGGTTAGACTGTAGTCGTTAACACTAGTATGTGCTTACCATATAAGGAATACATGGAGCTCTGGCTAGGGTCTATCAGTACCCGTGGAAGACGATCCGAACTATCATACCGACAGCTAGAGTAAGGATCTGAAACATGCTGATTAGCCTATGTGGCGCAGGATAAAATCCCTCTGGCAGTATCATGCTTGTCAACATCTTGGAAATCTAGAAGTCTGCAGGCCGCAATTCACTTACAACTTGCTGAGAGCTTAAATAGAGTCATGTTCACCCTACTAATCTAACGTATCTGGTGGACACTGCCCTTCCACGGCTGTCGATCTCCCTCATCCCAAAGTGTGACATACTGACGTGCACTTGCCGACCATCTTCACCTCCGACGTTAACCTCAAGATGTATATCAGTGTCTGGCGACTAGCGCAAGTCGCAGGGATATTTGTGACCTTGCCTCAGGTATCAACTTACGATAATTTCTCATTCGTGCATTTCTAGCCTTTGTGAAAAGAAAGACTTGTTGCAATGAATCTTATCAGGTCCTTTGCTAAATTATTAAAAGGACATTGACTGACGATATTCGTTCATTGACAGATCATGGCATCACCTGCCAATGTTCCACTATCTGCAGACCTTCCGTTATCTGAGTTGGTATTTATAGGTGAAGTCGCCGAGGACGGGAAAAATGTTACTTTGCGAGGTACAGCTGAGGTACATATGCCCTTACCGCCTCAGAGGCACGGAGTTGTACTAGACTTGTCACTGAGGTGTATTTTTCAAAATATATACAGAGCATCTATAAGCAGATTCTCGAAATTAATCCCCACTATAACCCCTGGGACTTCAAGCAATATCGTGAGCACCACGAAAAGCAGGAAAAGCGAGACACAACTTTCAGAGAACGTGTCACTCCTGATGACAGGCAGATATTTAAGCGTGCTACAGTCGGTGTCCCTCTATAAGTGTTTACAATCTTGGATTGCTGAACCATAACTGTCAAAGTACACTTGCGATGTAACCTGGGCCCATGCAGAGACCAAACACATTGTCTCGGGATACAAATACCTCTATAGTTTGAATGGGCATTGCTATGCAGAGGCGGGGCGGTGTGCAAGAGTGAGCTGCTCATATAACGCCGGTATCACCATTTGCAACGCTGTAAGTGTACCCAAGGAGGGACTCCCATAGGATGTGCAAAAATGAAGGTATTAACCTGGAGATTTGGCGCTGATAGAACACTGACCGAAGAATTGGTATTTGGTGCCCAACAATTGGCGGCGAAGCTCAATGGATTGTGGATCATTGCAACAATCATCTGCCCACTTCTGAATGGGTCCGCGGGAGAATGTTGAAGAAGGGGTATGACACTAGAGTGGGATATAACAGCTGTTAACGGTAAAACAAGGTATCTAGAGTTTCTTTATGTCTTTCATGAAAAGGATTCCGGATACACTCGGGTTGTACTTTGAGTTACTCCGGCTCCATGAAAGTAGGAAACTTGGAGTGAAAAGCAAGTGTACTTAGCTAAAGGTGTGAAATCATAAAGAAACCAAAACGAACAGAATTTCTACTGCGGAATTCCGCAAAGAAATGTAAGGAACTTCATTGCGCAATTTTGGTATTGAGACTTGTGCGCGAATTGCAGTCACGATTGACTGCAGATTTACTAGCCAATTTTCAAAAAGCCTTTCTCGATGCCAGTTACGGGGTTCTGTGGTAGTCAATCCTCCTGACGAAATAATACTTAGTGAGACGCAGACCGTCCCTTTGGAACTACCCACGGTACTCCTATGCATCATACAAGGTCTAATCATCTGATGGGCAATAATTGCTACCAATTGAAGTCAGCAGCTGTTCAATAACGGTTACTTTTAGTAGAACTAACTGGTGCGTTTGGGAGTGCGTTCTCTCAAATTTCAGCTGAACAGGAGTCACAAATTGGGCAACTAAGCATGAATGTCGACACTTAGGGGCAATAGTTCTGCCTTTACTAGCTCTTTGCAACAGATTCAAGAGTACCTCGAATACTATCCAAGCGTGAGAGCTTGTGTCCTAGGGTGCATTGCGCCTTCTCGCATCGAGGTTCTGACAACACTGCAGTGCAGTAATCACCGGTGGTGTTCTGTCGCATTAGTTAGCTTCAAGAGACTGTTAAGCTTGACTGCTCTATAGCTAAGGCCTGTATATATTTGCACGCTTCAAGTGAACTTCACTGTGAGTGCCTCATGCTCTCAGGAAGAGAGACCCACCTGCCTGTCCCAAAGAGAAGACCACCACCTCCAGAGCTCCTTCTACTACAAAGAGCAAGCCTCTTTTACCGTCGAAGACGAAGTCGAGGTCCGCACCGGGTCCAGACGGGGTTCAGTACGGGCTGCTGAAGATGCTGAGAGGAACAAAGCTATTCGAGGCAGTGAGGGAGCGGATTGTGGACTACATTAACGGAGAATACGACTTCGCGAGGGGCTTCGAGGTGGTCATGATGAGGAAGAAAGGGAAGCCGAGAGACGCCCCGTCGAGTTGGAGACCGATCACGTTGCTAAACACGGTAGCGAAGTTGGGACAGAAGGTGGTGGCGGACAGGGTTCAGAGACATGATGTGTTGTTTTGCGAGACACAACTGGGGGGCAGGCCGAGAAGGGGGGCGGAGGACCTACAGAGACAGACGCTGAAGGAAGTGGACAGGAGACTGGGGGAAGGGGAGTGGGTAGCGTTGGTGGGAGATGACATAAAATCGGCATTCAACCACGTCAGGAGACAGAGGGTGGTGAAGCGGATAGAGAGAGTGGACAGGAATCTGGCAGCGTTTGTGGACAACTTTCTGAGACCAACGAGATGCGGGTTATCGTGGGACGGGAAGAGGAGGGCGGAGTTCACCATGACAGACGGAGCCCCGCAGGGCTCTCCGATATCTCCGGTGCTGTTTCTGGTGGGAGTGGCCCCGGTCGCCGAGAAGACGGGAGAGAGGGAGTTCACGAGGTCATATGTGGATGACTTCCACAGTGTGATTTCGGACAAGAAGTTGGGGGTCCTGAGGAAGATCAGGGAGCACAGGCGAGCGCTGCGCCGGGATGCGGAGGAGGAGGGGTTCGAGATGGACCGGGAAAAGGAGGAGACCCTCATAGTAGGGGTGAAGGGGCCGACGTACAGACTGGTGGGGCTACGGGTGGACTGGGAGTTGAAGTTTGACGAACATCACCGGCACAGGCTAAACTTGGGGAAGGCGTTATGGGCAACGGCGGCGAGGTTAAATCGGATGGCCCCGGTAAAGAGAAGACAGATTTACACGGGAGTGGCAAGGACGGTGGCCACATGGGGAGCGTGGGCGTGGTACGACTACGCACATGGGGCAAGGAGGGAGAAGAAGGTGAGGGAGCTGGAAGCATGGCAGTATAAGGTGGCGAGAAGCATGTGAAAAGGAGTACAGAGGAATAGGCTCAGAGATGTGTGTATTCGATTCTAATGATCAATCAAGAACGGGGCTTCCAGAGCCCATATATATACAAAAACTCTATAACACGAAGTTGCATACAAAACCAGTGAACAGAACAGCTAAGTATTTGGACTGCCTAATATGGAATACTCAGTCCGGAGTGTTTTGGGCCATCGCGGATGTTCGGAGTGCTTAGGCCGGATCTTTCAGCGACAACCACTTCGACAGGACGAGCGCTCGGAAGCCACTCCGCAACCACAGCGTCCCCCCCAGCGAAACCTACATAGATCGAAAGCTCTCAGTGCGCTGAGTCTTTAGATCTAATTTTTATTCCAAAAAACCCAACTCCTCAAGTTTCCCCCTTGGGGGTTAAGTTTTGAGGAAATTTTCAGCTCCTTACTCCGTTGCCAGCACACCACCATCCCTGACTTCTTGGCATTCCCACCATGGATCCGACCAATAGATTCATGGCATTGGGCAGCCCAGCACCAAAAAACATGCCCGTAGGTGCCAAAACAACTCTGGCCAAGAGTACCCGTCTCGAGGCCCCACTGTACAAGTCTATCGGAGATCGGCTCGGCGGAGTCAATATGTCCGATATGCTTGATGCCGTGGGGGATGTCATCGAACACATACATGCTTGCATAAAAGACCAGAAGACAAGACCAAACTTTGAACCAACAGACAGGTTCCTGTGTGAAATCAGGAGTGTGCATCACGTCATTGCTGCTCTTGCACTAGCGGTGAAGACGGAATCATGCACAGAAATACACAATATGCACCTGAGGAAACCCTCAAAGGAAGGGGAATCACAAACTGACCCGGAGAAACCACCAAAGCTGTCATATGCAGCAGTTGTCTCCCAGAACATCCCGCCAAGCACACCCCCGGAAGGGGGCAATTCTGACCGACCTCCAGTGGCACCACCCAAAAGCCGAACAAAGTCCACTGCTTTCCAGTCCAAAAAAGTGAAAAGGGGACAGAGTACCAGTCCCCCCAAGCAGAAAATGTCCAAGAAACCATCTCCAGCACCATCTCCGAAGCCAATCCCAAAGGAAAGGACACTCCCGCAATCCGGTCGTGCGATCGTAGTACATGGAATTGCGGTGACAAAGAAACTCGGGAAAGTAAGAGATTGGATGGAGAATGCGAACCCATGGATGGGAAAGATTGTTGCGGCAAGATGGTTGGTGAAGAAAGAGAGGAGGGAGGGAAAGAAGGCTAGCTCGGTTGTCATCTACCTGGAGGGGGAGGTGGAATCGGATAGCCAAACACCAGCGAAGGTAAGGTTGTCAGGCAAGTGGTACGATTCGTGCCTGTATGACTGGGATAGAAATTCAAAGGTGGACAGAAAGGGGAAGGGGAGGGAGGTGGAGGAAATGGACTTGACGGCATAGCGGGTTGTCTCATGGGTTTTATTTCCTCTATTCCCTTTTGAATGTCGGTGTATATAGTGAGTTGTTGTTTGTTTTTAGGTGCCTGTCTCCGGGCCATAAGGACTTCGGTCCAGGGACCCTGCCATGGCGAACAGCTGCAAGCGGGGTTATGTGAAAAAAAAAAAAAAAAAAAAAAAAAAAGAGTGCTTAGGCCATCGCGGATGTTTGGAGTGCTTAGGCCATCGCGGATGTTCGGATGTTTTACACACTCGGACTGTTTCGCTCGGACTGTTTCGCTCGGACTGTTTCGCTCGGACTGTTTCGCGTGTGTTCGGCTCATGGTTTCTAACAAAGCATAACCGGGGCGCCCTGGGGGACGAGACGGGACGTCGTCGAGGGGCTGTCTAACCTGGAGTCAGTGGGTACGTTCGTGAGGTGGGAAGCGACAAGAGTAGAGGCTAGGGCGTTGAGGTTCGAGGAGGAGACGCTAAGGGGGGCGGATGAGGAGAAGGAGTACCTTAGGGGCTCCTTGACGCACGGGTCGGAGCTGCCGTTGTCCGAAATCCGGTCCATGCAGTCAGCGGCGGAGAAAGAGGAATGGGAGAGACACATCAGACAGAGTACAGACGAAGGGTGGATCGCGGTATACACGGACGGGAGTCTGAGGGATGGCAAGGCGGGAGCAGGGGCATGGTGGGGGGAGAGGTCAAAGTCATGGTATTTGGGCGAGGAGGCCACAGTGAACGACGCGGAGCTGGTGGCGATAAGTGAGGCGCTGGGAAGGGTGGAGGGAGAGTTGCTAATCCTGACAGACTCGAAGCATGCAATCCGGAGGATGAAGGCGGTGGCAAGAGGAGATATGACGCAGGACGGTGCGACGCATAAGCTGAGGAGAGCGTGGGAGGAGAGGGCGGAAAGGGGGGACCTGGACGTGGCGGTAATGTGGGTGAAGGCCCACGCCGGGATAGAGGGGAACGAGAGGGCAGACAGGGCGGCGGGGTGGGGCACGGCGCTGCAGTACAAGGCGGAGGTGGTAACGGAGGCTGGTCAGAGACAGAGGGCCAGGAGGGATAGAGGGGAGGAGAGGAACAGACTAGACATGTCATATAGACCGCTGGAAAGGGTGGGGAGGAAGATAGGGAAGCTGGCGGGTCTCCTGGGTGGGAAGGGACTGAGAGCGTGGAGATGGCAGATCGGGGAAGGGGATGGACCAGAGTGCAGGTGGTGCGGAGAAAGGGAGGAGACGACGGTCCACCTGTTCAGAGAGTGCAGGGTGTGGAAGAGGAGGTGGCCAGGGGGGGAGGAGCAGGTGAGGCGACCATCGAAGAGGGGGGAGGGGGAGAGGGACCAGATAGAGGTGCTATTGACAATGTTGGGGGAGTAAGGGGAGGGGGGGGGGGGGGGGAGTTAGCCAGTTAACTATCTCAGTTCATAGCCATAACATCGCCATAGCCCATAGGGCGGCATGCGATTAATGATATAAAAAAAAAAAAAAAAAAAAAAAAGCCTCTTGTACCACGCTATACACTCTCGCGGGAATCTTGGGAAACAAGGGACTACGACAGTGGAGACACAAGATAGGGAAAGAGACTTCTCCCGAGTGCAGGTGGTGCGGAAGAGACTATGAAAATTTTGCGCACATCATGGGGGGGGTGCGAGGTGTGGAGGAAGAGACTACCGAGAGGAGAGGAGGGACTAAGGGGGCCGATAAGGGATGAGGGGGTTAGGGGGGGAGAAATGACGCTGGCGGAGGTGATGGACTGGGCGGCAGAGTAGACGGAGTGGTGCAGGACACGCTCGATGTTGCGACGTTGTTTTTTACTTTTTCTGTGATGTTATACTCTGTTTATTCGTTGTTATGTATTTAAATCCTCGCCATAGCCTACAAGGCGGCATGCGAGTAATGACATAAAAAAAAAAAAAAAAAAAAAAAAATTACCACGCTATAGTGCAAAAACGAATAGAATACCCGATTTTGCAATGAATTGTACCCATTTCGGTGCGAATGTTGGGTCACAATTCGTGATGCCTACTGGTGTAAGTCGTGGTCTCTCAACATTACTGGCTTTGCTGATGAAGTTGCGCTCTATAAATGCCTTAGCGATCTCCTCTTCAGTACCTGGGATGCCCATGAGGTCCTTCTGTCTAAAAGGGTCCCTGGCTAGCCTAAATATATCCCACGGGGAGGTTATCCTCTCCTCCTCCAGGTAGTCTTCCCAATAGGTCTTCTTCTTCTCCCTTATTAAGTCTCTTAGAATTCGTCTAGAGTGCTTCACCTAGAAACAGATCATCACCGGGAAACCGATCAAGTCCATTACCTTACATACAGAGCTGCTGTGAATGCAAATGACACTCAAGTGGCCTCAAATTAAAGCCAGAGCATGCGAGAACATAGTAAATTATTTTCTGCACTTTCTTTTCCCAGCTTGTCGCATCTGAGGGGTGACATATACTGGAATATATGTAACCCTATTCTAGCGTATACTTTTGAGTCACCATATGTGAATGAGATTACCTGAGGCTTTTGCATCTCAATATATCCTCTACTGCTTATGCTAAGTAAGTATACCAAGTTTTGTGATCATTGGACTTATCAGTACAGAGTTACTACCATGTCAAAAAATACATTTTCGCTTACTTAGATTGATAGCAGTGTTGCGCACGCATCAACTTTTCCAGGACGAGTGCTTGGTCGTATCTCCACGACCAGACGCTCCCCCGAGACCGAATTTACATCAAAGCGAAGCCCAGGACCACCTGGCAAAGAATATCGACTTTGTTCTGAGAATTTCGAACTTTTACAACCTTTCCCCCACGAAAAACGTTTTTACGACTTCGTGAGAGGAATCCTCATAAAAAACTATCACGACCCGGGGGCCTCGCACCATTGGTGCCAACGCACCCGGACTCTAAGACAACACCTCCCAGAGGTGTGGGTACACGGCAGTAGATCATTATCGCTTTCGGAAGCCGGCAGGAGAGATCGGAGCGATTTACACAGCCGCACGGGAGAAAGTCTCGTGAGGATCGGACCAATAATAAGCGACAAGGCCTCAGCCACGGACTGAGGCGCAACAAGGTATCAGCGAAGGACGGATAGAGGAAGTGTCGGACGGGGAAAATATGTTGGCAGGGTTCGGGAGAAAGAAGGGGGGATTGAAGGGGCACAAGGGTAAGGGATTAGGGATTTTCGGTCCGTGCTTACCAGGACAGTGGGGAAAGAGAAGCACGGTGATTCATGGGGAAAGACAGTACACCTTGGAGGAGGTGACGAGCTGGGAGAAGGAGGACTTCTTCAAAAGGAAGGGGAAGCGGGAGAACCAGGGGAGGGAAAAACGGTGGGGGAGTTATTGGTGGAAGCATCACGGAGATCAAGCGCATGGGAAGGGAAGAAGCCAGAAGAGGGGGAAGTTCTATCGATGATGAACCTGGCAGTAGAGGTGGAAAAGAAGATGGCAGAGAAGGGGGAGGTGGTGATTACCTTCGGGAGCCAGGAACTGAGAGATCCGGTGAAGAGGAGATTTATCAGGCACTTACTCACAGAGTGTCTGTTGGGAACAGAGGTGGACGAAGAAGAGCTGGACAGGGACCTGAAGAAAAGGGAGGTGGAGATGATACAGGTGTGGGAGGAAGACGGGGAGGAGTGCAGGGGAACAATCACGGTGAAGAACCTGAATACGGGAGTGGAGGCCAAGAGGGTACTCAGCACACCGAGAAAGGAAAGAAGGGGAGGAAGAGTCGCGAGGGAGGAAGGGTCACCGTCAAGGAAGGGGGGCACGGGTAGGTGGGGCCCGACGCTTCCGGAGATAACGGAAGGAACACGAGGGGGGAGCCCATTCGGGGAGGAAGAAACGGAACCGAAGAGGAACTTGTTCGGGACACCGGCACCAGAGAGAAGGGGGTTCCTGAGTTTGGGGACGATTGAGGACTCACAGCCGGAGGGAGAAACCCCGGGGCCGAGAGTGGAGGTGGCAGCGACACAGAGGGTGGCACCGGCAGTGCCAGTGATACCGGTCGTGGACCTGACAGAGGTCACGCAGACCCAGGAAGAGGGAATAGGAGAGACACAGACAGGGGAAATGGAGATGGGGAACGAAGGGGAGAAGATGGAAGAAGAGGAGGAGGAGGAGGAGGACGAAGAGATGAGGGAAGAAGAAGAGGCGAGCGTGGAAGAAGAGCTGGTGGACGCGGCGATTATTTTCCTGAGGAAAGCCCAGATGTGGGAGGTCGCGGAAAAAGAAAAGGGGAAGAAAATGAGGGGAAAGTCATGAAGAAGGTCCGGAAGGCAGAAGGGGGAGTAGCGAAATTGATGGACGGATGCCTCGGATACACGTGGCAGGAGTTCATAAAGGAGGCGGGTGAACAGGACAGAAAGGGTCAGGGATTGTGGGTAGCGGAGGAACAATTGACAGAGAACAAGGCGAAGGGGATGAGGATGTGGGCAGAGGACGTGCAAAAGAACGTCAACTCCGGCGAGGAAAAGGGGATGGCGGAGAGAGTGAAGAGGTTGGAGGATATGGTCGTCAGCATACATGCGCACATGGGACTGGCAACAACTGAAGAGAAGGACAGGGCTGAAAAGAAGAGAAGGCAGGTGGAAAGGGAAAACAGAGAGAAGGAGATGGAGAGAGAAAGGCAGGCGGAGGCGAGAAGAATAGCGAAGAAGGCAGAAGAGCAAAGGAAGGCGGAAGAGGAGGAAGAGCGCAAACAAAAGGCAGCGATCGAGGCTCACATCAACCTAGACGCACAACAGAAGCTGAGGAAGAGGGTGCTTCTGATGGCCAAAGAACGCGCGAGCAAGCTGGAGAGGGAAGTGTTGGAATCCAGCAAGGCGGAGGATGAAAAAAAGGCAAGGGAGGCAAAGGAAGAAGCCGAGAGGATCGAGCGGGAGAATTGGGGATTCCTCACGGCGGAAGTGAAACAAGAAGGGGAGGGATGGCAAATCGTGGGGGGGAAAGGATGAGGAAAATGCAGATACCCTCTCATAAAGAGAGAGTGGTGGCAAATGGGGACGGGTGGGAGAAAGAGAAAGAAAAGGGGATGAAGGTGTTCGAGCAGCGAGACGGGACTGGGAGGCGACGGAGAAAAAACCCATGTTCCGAGTCAGAAAACTGGACATCCATGGGGAGGTAAGCGTCATGGAGAGAGTGTGGGAGGATTGAGGAGATACCTGCGGGGATGAGGGATGAGGAGGTGTTGAAGAAGTGTGACAACGTCATAAGGGCAATGTATGGGGACACGATGAGGGTATGGATGGAGAACAAGAAGGCGGTGAGACTGGTAATAAAGGGGGTACCGGTACAGAAGGGGGCGGTGACGGACAGGGAGGTTGCGGAGATAGTAAAGGAAAGAAAACCCGGCGCTGAGAGCAGGGAACCGGGGACCGCAGAGGTTTGCCTGGGCACCGAACCCATAGACGGCGAGATCAAGTTCGGTGACGTTTGAGGTAGCGGATGCGGAGGAAGCGGAGAGACTGTGCAGAGAGAGGGTGATGATTTTGGGAAAACCGAGATGGGTGCAGCTCTGGAACCCAAAGGGAGGCAACAACAAGGGAGGAGACCGGAGATCAGGCAGAATTGGAGAAGAGAGGAGGTAATGCCGGAAGGGATTGTGAAGACAGCACCACCAGTGAATGCCCCAAAAGAACCAAAAGGGAAGGGAGCGCATACACAGGGAGGAGGCCAAGGGGGGAGGGTACGAACACAAGGAACACGAGGGCAGCAGGGGATGGGGGGATTGTGTGCCTGGTGTGCAAGAGGAAGGGCCATGTCGCCAAAGAATGCAATGATGAGAAGGCGAGGGAGGCATTCAGAGCGTTGACGGAGAAAAGGAAGGGAGCGGGGGGGGGAGCAAGCGGGGGCATAAAAAGGAAGAAGACAGGAGACAGAGAGGAAGGGGGGGTGGTATTCAACGCCGGAAGCCAGAAGGAAGCAGAGGAGATAAGTGAAATCTTGCGGAAGGCGAAGACGAAGGCAAAGGGGAAGGAGAGAGAAGAGAGCTGGGATGAGGGGGCTGAATGGATGCAGGGGGTAAAGAAGGACGTGGAGGGCATTGAAGAATTCCACCTGGGCACCGAGCCCAGATGAGAGGACCGAAGCCCCGAAGTCCACATGGTAGAGTGGAAAGTCGGATGTCAAACGTGCAGGGCGGGGTGGCCAACACGCACGTGGCGTTGGAGTGGGCGTGTAGAGAGGGGTTCATTTATTTTTGTACTAGAAGCATGGGTAGAGAAGAAGGGGGGAGCTGGGTAAACGACAACACCATCTTTCGACATAAAGTCGGAGGTGAGAGGGAGGGAGTGAGGGTGTGTTACACGTGAGCAAGGGGAGGATAGATAAGGTGAGGGTGAGGGAAGAAGAAAAGAATTGGGTCTGGGCAGAGGTAGAGGGACGAGAGTAGGAGGAGTATACGTCCATCCCAATTGGAAGAAAGAGGATATGGAGACGTGCTAGGAAAGATAGAGAAGGAGTGGGACGGGAAGAGAGGGGTGATCCTGGGAGACTGGAACGCGCATCATCAAAGCGTGGGGAGGGGCGGGAGTGCAGAACAAATGGGAGGGGGACGGTGGTGAAGGAGTTCTTTGAAGGGGATGGATGGGGGCTGGTCAACACGGAGGGGGAAGGCGACATGGAGGAGGCAGAGGGGGGGGAGATACAGGAGTCGGTCATCGATCTGTGTTGGCAAAAGGGGATGGGAGAGAGATGAAGGGGGAGATGCAACATGCTTTTTTGAGCTCAGATCCACGCGGCCATAGGCATGGCGTGGGAGAGCACGGAGAGGGGAGGAGGAGAGAAAAGAAGGAGAGTGAATTTTGAAGAAGTGGAGGAGCTCGTGGAGGACATGAAGGAGTGGGACGGAGGAAAGAAAGGGGAGTGCTGGGGGACTGACTGGGGGAAACCCCGTATGAGAAGCTCTTTGAACCTGAGGAGAGGCACAGCAGAGAGGTGAGAATATGCAGGAAGGAGCAAGAAGTGGTGGTCCAGAAGAATGACGGGCCTACGAAAGAAGGTGGCGGCAGAAGGGAGAGGGGGGTGGGTCAAGGGGCGAAGGGGGATGGACCCAGAGAGATACGAGAGGTGGAAACAGGCGAAGAGGACCCTGAAGGCGAACATCAAGAAAGAGAAGGAGGAGTGCTGGAGGGCCTTCGCGGAGGAGATGGGGAGAAAGATCCGTGGGTGGTTAGCCAGGGTAGCTAAAGACCCGTGGAGGTGAAAGCGACGATGGGGAAGTTGATAGGAGAGGAGGGGGAAGAGCTGAGGACGGGACCAAGACAAGTGCGAAGCACTTGTCCTGAGGAATTTCAGTGGGAAAGAGAGACAGGACAGGAACGAAGGGGAGGAGGAGTGGGGGAGGGACCGGGATATGGGGTGGAGAAGATCGTGGGAATGCTGGAGGACGCCCTCAGGGGGACGAGCAATGTGTCGGCGACCGGGACCCGATGGAGTATCATACAAGTTCTTGAAGCTGGTAATGAAGACGCCGTTAGGAAGGGAGCTAATGACACAGATGGCGGAGGAGATGGCGGGGGGAGGACACCAAGGAGAGTGGCAGTTGAGCAAAGTGGTCGATGATTCCGAAACCGGGGAAGGACAAATCCCAGGTGAGGAGTTGGAGGACCAATAAATTTGATTAACTGCGTGGCGAAGTTGGGAGAAAAAGTGGTGGCAAACGAGCTGCAGAGGGCAGGACCGACTTTTCCATCGACACCAGTTCGGAGGCAGGAAAGGGAGGAACGCCGCAGAAGGCAATGATGAGGGCCGTCACCAAAACGCAGAGGTGTCTGGCAAGAAAAGGGGGGTCAGTATGGAGTCTCGATGATGTGAGAGGGGGTTTCAATAACGTGAAAGGGGAGGAGGTTTTGGGCAGGATAAAAAGAGACGAGAGAGCGGGTAGGTGGGAGGGTGGCTGAAAGGGTTCATTAGGAAGAGAAGGTTTACGGTGGAGTGGGATGGGGTAGTCAGAGGGAAGGAAGAGCAAACGTGGGGGTACCGCAGGGATCGCCGCTGTCACCAGTCATTTTCTTGATATGGTTGGCACCGATGCTGGAGGATTTGGAGGAGACACTGAGGAGGGAGTGCCCGGAGGTGAGAGTGCGAGTTCCGTCGTACGTGAACGACATCAAATGTGACGGCGTGGGACTGGGAGGGGGAGGTGGACCAAGAGAGATTGAGGCGAAGCTGGGAAGGATAACGAAGGAGATAGCAGAGAAAATGGGGGTGCCGTTAGAGAAAACAAAGCACGAAGACATTGTCTTCGGCAAGGGGAAGAGAAAGAAGGAAGGAAGGTGGAGAGAGTGAAAGTGGCTGGAGTAATCTTTGATTCGACTCTAGACTTCGACTTCCATTGGAAGGCGAGGATAGAGAAGGCGAGAAAGCTCACGGGAGCCATGATGGGGGTGGGCGCGGGGCAGTGGGGAATGAGCCACGGAGCTGGCGACAGTTGTACACGGGGATGATCAGAGCGGTGATGATGTGGGGGTTCGGAGATAGGATGGAGGGGCAGAAAGAGTGGAGGAGGGAAATGGAAAAGATTCAGTACCAGGTATTGAAAAAAAGCCACGGGAGCAGTCCACGGAGCAGCGATGCAGAAAGTCAACTGGATCGCCGGAGTGGAGAGTGCGGAGACAGCATTAGACGCTGCACAGGCGCGGTTTGTAGCGAGGAGTATGGGGGACCCGGAGGGCTGTGGAGACATCTGGACCGCGGACTTCAGGGGGAGGGGGACGTGGAGGAGCGGGGTCGGGACTGGAAGGATTGGAGCGCGGGTGGGTGACGCAGAAGAAGGATGGTTTCGAGTCGGTAGCGGGGAGGGTACAGAGCACAGTGAGCTTCGTAATGCCGGAGGGGGTAGACGAAGTGTCATGGGGAGGGAGATGTGCGAAAGTGGAGATAGAAGAGGCCAATAGCGAAGGTCGCAAAGGGGGGGGGCGGAGGAGTGGGAGTCAGCGATCTTCTGGGCAACACAGGGGGCAGGGGCCGTCTATACGGACGGCAGCATGAATGAGAAGGGGAGAGTAGGAGGGGGTTTTTGGAAGTGGGACGGCGGGGAGGAGAAGAGATGGGGACGGGGGCGACGGTGTGGGACGGGGAGGTGAAGGGGATGAGAAGGGGGTTGGAAAGAGCAGTACCGGCACCGGCGAACGTAGTCGTCCTAACTGACTCACAGGCAGCAATCGCGGCAGTGAAGAAGGCGGGGAGACTAGGGAAAGCACGAACCGGAGACCTAAGGAGGGTGGTAGATGAAATCGCAGAAAGAAGGAGAAGGGGGGGGGACGTCAAGCTGATGTGGGTCAAGGCACACATTGGTGTCGCCGGCAACGAGGCGGCGGACGTCGAAGCAAAGAAGGCGGCGGACAGGATAGGGAGGTCGGTGGTGACAGAAGGAGGGCTGCGGCAGAAATGGAAGCGACTGCGCGTGGCGGAAAGAAAAGAAAGGGGGTACGGGGGGGGCGCAGTGATGGAGTGGAGAAGGGGGCTGCAACGGCGTTCACGAGGTTGAGAACTGGAAAGGGGATGGGGAAGGAGTGGGAAATAAGGATCGGGAAAGCGATGGAGGGGAGTGTATGTGGATGCGGGAAAAGGCAAACGGCGGACCACCTGGCGTTCGGGTGTGAGGAGGTGGAGTACCTGGAAGGATGGGGAAGGTGGGAGGATATTGACGACAAGAAATGGATGGTGGAACAGGAGAATTGGGAGATGGTGAATGCGCTGGGAGAGTTTTTTGGTTCGCTGAAGGTGTAGGGGGAGGGGGCGAATTTCCGTTTGTTAGTAGGTGGCGGGGGAAGAAAGACGTAGCTATTTTTAAGTGCCTCGGGGAAGTGGGGCGGGGAGGGGTTGATGTTTTCGTTTGTAGAGATGGCGGTGGAAGATTTAGGTAGATAAGCCTGCCTCCGGGCTTTGAGGGTCTAGACCCAGGGGCCCTGCCATGGCGAACAGCTACAAGCGGGGTCACGGGAAAAAAAAAAAAAAAAAAAAAAAAGGCGGATTTTGCAAAGTCCGGTTAACACATATTTGGTTATTTTCCGGTTATTATTAATCAATGTTACTGTAGCAACGTGTTGTTTGTGGCTGAGTTAACCAAATTTCTGGCAATTTTCCGGTTATATAACCGAATAAATTCTGTTAAACACAAAGTGCGGGTAAGGACTTTACATCAACACCAAAGTATCTTGATAGTTTTTACTCGCTCAAATGTCTTCCCAAACCCCTTCTCTATCACCTGCGCCTACAATTTTAGCATCCCGTGGGCGTGGTCGTGCAACATCGTCCTTACCGCAAACTCAATCTCCGGCACCTCAAACCCAGTCTCCAGCACCTCAAACCCAATCTCCGGCACCTCAAACCCAATCACCAGCACCTGCAGACAACTTACGTAGCGAAACAGTAGCAAACAAAAGGCGGCTTCTGCTCCTGGGCGGTATCTACCTCGAAAGGTAACCTGTTCAAGCTCAAGAAAAGGAAGAATCAGTCAACCGAATTTCCTCTCGAGAGAAGCGAAAGAACTCTAGAAAGTCTTCTGCTGGTATATTATCCAGACAGAAGTCACCTATGTTGGGGAGGGGCAGTGGTTGTCGATATCGAGTTCTTTGACGTCGGCGATGAAGGGTAAGAACTGCATTCATAACTGACTGTGTGCTTGAGAGTACAAAGGCTGCTGCAGATGCGACAGCTAAAGTGGTCTTGCGGCGCGAGGTTATCGCCATTGGTCGAATATGCGTGTGGTATGCGTGGAATATGCGTGCAGTTATGCGTGGAAAATAACCCAAAAAATAACCGCAGAAATAACCTACCAGTACTGGATAGGATACGATCTGCGGATAGGAAGCGACCGGGATTAGAGTACCCTCCCCCAATTACCAAACGCAGTCAATATTTCATAGAATAGTAAATACATATATGCGATGCTGTGAGTATGGGCCAAATTGCGTGCGCTGATTCTAAAATCTGCAGTCAAAAGAACGAAAAAGCTACATCTAAAGTATCTACAATTTTATACACCTCACTACCTTGCAGAATACCCCCCTCCAGCATTCACGAGCTCATACCCATCTTACAGCATTCCACCCACTAGTACATTGCTGGCAGTGGTGCCTCCAATGTTATAGTATGATAGGAGATTAGCAGAAGCTCTTTTTTTTTTTTTTTTTTTTTTTTTATGTCATTACTCGCATGCCGCCTTGTAGGCTATGGCGAGTAGCAGAAGCTCAAGGCTTGCACTATAGCACTGTACGTACCTTCTTATATAGAGCCTAAATCTATTTTTTAGTCCAAATTAGTGACTTCAGCAACTTCCATTCTGACCTAGCTGGCTGCGAATTGACTTCTATAGATCTAGGAGCTCATGTAGATACTGCACCTTGTCTCCCAAACACCTTACAGCTCTAGTACTATGAGAGTTTAACTCTAAAAGCTCTCCTGCACCACCACTCTACCATCAGCTTCAACCCTCACCTCACCCTAACCACAATAGCTCATTGCCTACACTATTGTCCATGTCCTTGACTACATTCTTACTTATCATAGCCACAGCTATAGTGTACTTGACTCATAGTCCAGCGACAGCTATTTAACTGTTTTGGCTTAGTTAAGTAGCTACTTCTGTTATTTTTAAAAAGTTAATAAAAAAAAATACCAGTAACTGCCTGTTAACTCTTACAGTAATAGAAGAATATATTGGTTTCTTGTATCACTGATGAGATATTACTACCTGCTCTTGTACTAGATTCTACTTCAATCCTAGTAAAGGTAACTCTGGTTATAATATAGGCAAGAATCCGACTGATTTCTTTACTATAACTACTTTTTACTATAGCAAACACACTTTCTTTACCTGTATACATAAAAAATCTGGCCCATCATCTCGATTAAGGAAAAAATCGCCGTATGCGCCCGGAGCATAGGGCGCACAGGAAAAAAACTAGGGAACATGTCACAACGCATCCCTGTCGTGTGCGCCATGTTGCACCCTGTCGCTCGTGGATCGCCCTGGGAAATGCGGTAACATGACGACCTCCCTTGGCATTCAAGAACATGTTAGCCTAGCCCATAGCGCAATACAAAGCTAACTTCACATCTTTGATGTACCAGACAATAGTGGCAATACCTGGGCTAAGTTGCTTCTGTGTGTTGCTCCCTAGCATCATCTACAATGAGACTTTGCTGCATGAGTTTGCCAACACGTAAACTTGACTCTACAACGCGCGATCCCAGTCAGTATGTTGTCATAACACAGGTAACATGCTGGGTCTCGCTGGTAACGCAGATGACCTGATGGGTCTCGTTAAGCATGTAGTTGACATGATTGAGCTCATTGGGGACGCAATTTACTCTATGGTCTCGTTGGGGTGCACTGCAACTGGAGTACCACGTTGTTAACTCTGTTTACATATCCTCATGTGTTCTCAATTCGGTATATAATGAATTATTTATTTATTACTAGCTATCAACGATATATACAGGTACCATTTCACCACCCTTCCATGCCACACTCCACTGCATCCCTGTAGATTAAGTCTTTTATCACATATCCCGCGCTGCAGAGGAAGGCCTGCCATACCTGTTAAAGTGAGCTCATGTTCACATATTTCATGATGTTGGAAGCGACCCGCCATACCTGTAAACTGAGCTCACATTGCCACATCTCGCGCCGTCGAAATAGCCCGTTAAATTGACCTCATTCTGCTATTCTCGTATCGTCGAAAGGGCCCTGCGGTAACTGTAAGATTGAGCTCATGTTCACATGTCTCGCGACTTTGAAAGAGATCTGCCATACCTGTGAATTGAGCTCACATTGCCACATCTTGCACTGTTGAAAGGGCCCTACGGTACCTGTCAAGTTAATCCCATGTTCGCACATCTCGCAATGTCGAAAGGGGCCTGCCATACCTGTTGTACTCAGTTCATTCTGCCACATCTCGTGCTGTCAAAGGAGACCTGCAATACTGGCAAATTGAACTCATTCTGCTACTCGAAAAGGCTCTGCAATGCTGTTAAGTTATCTCATGTTCACACATCTCATGACATTGAAAGGGACCCGCCATATCTGTGAATTGAGCTCACGTTATTACTTTTTGCACCGTCGAAAGGGCCCTGTGATACCCTTTTAATCTCATGTTGCCATATCTCGTACTGTCAAGAGAGGCCTGCCATACCTGTTAATAGAGCTCATTCTATAGCATTTCGTGCTGTCAAGGAAGACCTGTTAATATATGTGAGTAAGTTGTGCGATGTGTGAGTAGGTTGTGTGATGTGTTGCCTCGCCTTGAAGAAGGACGTTCAATGAAAATTGACTCCTGAATTGACTCCTGAATTCAACGTGCAATAATTAGGGGCAATTCTCACAGTGTCAACATGCCAGATTGATCAGCAACCCGTCCTATGCCTTCTCTAGTTGTATCATGCTACTGTGGTAGTCTGGTTGCCATTGTGGGCTATCCTAGCCGACCCGCGAGATCACAGTGGACAACTGAAGTGGCCTGAGCGACCTCATCAGCACCGAATTTGGCAACCTATCTCTTGGGTGGGCAAAACTTCGCTACATTCGATGCACTAGTTTCACTGTGTGACGTCCAGCCAAGAGGGTCTGTGTACTAACAAATTCCTGACCTCAAGCAATGGCCAGTGTATCTCTTGGGCGGGTGAAACTTCGCTAAATTCGATGCACTAGTTTCACTGTATGGCATCCAGCCAAGAGGGTCTGTGTACTATCAAATTTCTGACCTCAAGCAATGGCCAGTGCATATATCTCAGGCACGGGAACAGCGCACATCTATTCAATCTACTAGAACGTTTCCGAAGTTATTACAGTACTTTTTTTTTTTTTTTTTTTTTTTTTTTTAATCACATAACCCCGCTTGTAGCTCGTGGCCATGGCAGGGTATTACAGTACTTGAAAGGAAGGTCAACGCACTTGTAGCGAGATATTAAATACTATCAAGTAGACATAGCTAAAGCATACTCGAGCAGCGAGCTATAAAGTACTACCATAGAATAACAATAGCATAACTATTTGATCATGTAGTTAGTCCTAGCAGTCAATCTTATACAGTCTCATCAGTCTCGTAGTAGGCGAGTACAATCCCACAAGTAAATGTTTACGTTGCAAATTTGATATGATTGATCGGCATGACAAGGACCAAAAGTAGTGAAACTAGTGCATCGAATTTAGCAGTGTTTCACCCGCCCAAGAGATACATCTCAGGTACGGGAATAGCGCACATCTATTCAACATCCTTGTATCTACTAGAACGTTCTCTAAGTTATTATTGTAGCGAGATATTAAATACTATTATGAATTTGTGCAATATATCGTATACCGCTTTGTCAGGACCAGTATTATTTTTACTATTTCCACAGAATGACAACAGCATAACTATTTGTTGTAAAACGAGATGGTAATGCATCTGTATAGTCTGCTGGCTTAATTGATACTGAACATGAGAGAGAAAAACAATGATTTATATACAGGAGAGTCATTAAAATATATGACATAGTTATCAGACTTATGACGTTGTCACGAGCATGAGTTTGCCAAAGTAGCTGAGCCAAGACATGAGGCTGTGTTGCTGCAATATGATGAGAGCTGAAGATGACGACATATGCAGTGGTAACAACAGCTGAACATGACGACAGCATCAGCTTGTGTCTTGTATCAGCTTTACTTGTGCATTGTATGCACACCTCAGCTCGTATCTTTCAACACTCCCACTCAAACGAAATGCTCTGGCAAAAGTACAGAACTGCTGACCTCGATAAAAACCTTTCCAGTGCTAAAACCCTGTGGGACAAAAAGCATCGTGGTAGGGAAAAAGAGTGTTCAACACAAAACAGGTAAAAACTTAACTCAATATAAAGACACTTCACTCAATGTATATTCTTTCCATATAGCCTCCTTAAAACTCTCGATGCCTTATGCATACCGCCGTAGCAAAAACCCAGTGGGAAAAAAAGCTTACGTGAGAGAAAGAGTACTACCCCAATATGCTAGTTCTACAAGCTGAACTCCCACTGTTTCACTTGACTTCTATTCCTTCCGTAATAGTGAATCGCGATGTGCTTTCTCCTCCATGACCTCACAGACATCCGACCATTCGAGCGACCTCTGACTTATCATGTACATGTCTGACTAGACATTACAAAAACATAAAGATGTAGCCATAGGTATAGGTGCCGTCCTTGGAATTGTAGACCATGCTGCTGTCTGGTGCGATGAATAAGAACTCATTTGTAGCTGTCAAATGCTCAAAGAGTGAAGAGGCATTGAATCGTTCGATGAAGTAATTGAATTCCCTGTGCAGGTGATTCCTCTGCTGGAGTGTAGTCAGATCTTGGTGTTCCGGCGATTTTCAAGTAATCTGCTTCAGTACGATCCCAGGTAATTATAGTTCGAGTAGGTTTCTAGTATGTGCACTTTGCTGCACTTGTCTCAAGGATATCAACTCCCAGTAACAGTAGAACCTTCTCATTAGCCATCATATACAGATTAAAATATTCAGAAGATGGAATAAAATTAACAGATGTGAGATACGTCACACTATCATGCTTTTAATGCTTGTTTTAGGCTGTACATGCCTCATTGAGCCAGTAGACACTGCTCCCACTAGCGAACGCTTCAGGTTGCGCCATATACATATCACAATGTGGTAAACTTAGCCACTAATGCGAAGGTCTCACCAGCACCTTCCACATGCTCATAGTGCTTTATTAACAAGGCGAGCGCTCATGCGAGTACTGATCTCAGCAACTCCTTATATACCCATTTGCAACCCTTACTCGACGGCGGGACTCAAACAAGCTCCCATATATATGTAGGTCGAATCTCCTCAGAGCATTCACCAGGCCAGTCAGAGCTTCAAGTCTTCCCTTGTCGGGCGTAACTTGCGGGTTCCAGATTCTAGTGCGTAGTAGCACCTAGATATCTCTTTACTTGCGTATAAGCACAGTAGATGAAGTCTTCCCTCGTCGGGCATGACTTGTTCCAGATTCTAGTACATGGCAGCAGCTAGAGATCTCTTCACTTGCGTTATGCACAGTGGATGAATGAATTGTGAGGTGCAAAGCCACCTGGCATATACATATGCAGGGGCGTTTCTCGGGTCTTTACCACTCATAATTGAGCTGGTTTCGGCTGCACGCAAGCGGCGTGGATAGGATCTCTTCAGCAGCTGCTGCTGCTACCAGGTACTCAGTCCTAGTGAGCGGCACGAGCTAGCTCGAGCCGAGCTGGAGGGTGAGCTCGAGCCAGCTCGTGAGTAAGTGAGCTCGGCTCGAGCTGGCTCGAGCTGGCGTGGCATGAGCTCGAGCTAGCTCGAGCCTGGATTGATTATATACATAATATTGACAAACTAAACTAAACTAAGCTAAATTTTCATCTTTCTCACTACTATCAGCTAAATTGTGCATTTGGAGGTTGTTGGTAGGTCAGAATGAGCTCCAAGTCTCTAATTTTTACTATATTAGGTATTTACAGTTTATGAAACCTTGCACTGGCTAAGCATTTTAGCGAGCTGTCAAGAAAAACACAAGCATGATCTTGGCTCGTTTGAGCTCGAGCCAGCTCGAGCTCATGCCAGGCCAGCTCGAGCCGGCTCGAGCTCAAGATCAGTCGAGCTCGAGCTAGCTCGCGCGAGCTCGGGCTCGAGCTGGCTCGAGCTGGCTCGGCTCGTGCCGCTCACTACGAGTCAGTCCTCTAGCCGAAACATTCGCCATATCAGTATTCTCCATACTAGTAAGGATACTTAACTGCTTAGGTGAGCGATAATGAAAACACAACTTCAGCCACAAAGTATGCATGATGCAGTTCCCAAACTCATCATCGCATTACTTTTGAAGCCTAATAATTCTCCCACTTTCGTTCAATAAACACAACATAGTTTTATATATGTGTGCATATGCTATACATAGCATATGGAGGATCAATATGTTGACTTGCTGAGTGAGATTGCAGGCAGGCAAGCGGAATCTGGTGTAGAGGCCAACGAGGTTCCATGATGCACTCGAGGGGCATTCGGTTGATCGTGACATTCAGGCTTAATGTCTAAATTGTTTATGGTAGAGTTATCCGTATCCGAGTGGGTGTAGCGCTGCCAGTTTCTCATGAAGATCGGGGAATCTGAATGTGGACAGTAGATGATGGATGCGAGGAAATGCGATGAGCAGTAAGTGCGATCAAAAGCGGCTGCAACAAAATGCGACTTGAATGCGGTGGACTGATTTGCACAGTCCGGGCTCATAACCTGTTGTAAAACGAGATGGTAATGCATCTGTATAGTCTGCTGGCTTAATTGATACTGAACATGAGAGAGAAAAACAATGATTTATATACAGGAGAGTCATTAAAATATATGACATAGTTATCAGACTTATGACGTTGTCACGAGCATGAGTTTGCCAAAGTAGCTGAGCCAAGACATGAGGCTGTGTTGCTGCAATATGATGAGAGCTGAAGATGACGACATATGCAGTGGTAACAACAGCTGAACATGACGACAGCATCAGCTTGTGTCTTGTATCAGCTTTACTTGTGCATTGTATGCACACCTCAGCTCGTATCTTTCAACACTATTAGATCATGTAGTTAGTCCTAGCAGTCAATCTTATACAATCTCATTAGTCTCGTAGTAGGCGAGTGCAATCCCACAAGTAAATGTGTCATTGCAAATTTGATATGATTGATCGGCATGACAAGGTCCAAAAGTAATGAAACTAGTGCATTGAATTTAGCGAAGTTTGCCCGCCCGAGAGACACGAGACCTAACAGGGGCCCAAGCGCCTCAACAAGGCCGTAAGTGAGTCAGGACGTAGCTGACCCCGCCTCTTTTGCAACAGCGTAAACTTGATTTCAATACTAACAACGGCAGTTCAGGCATGCTGCGATATTGCCCAATTGAGTTAATTGACCACCTTTACCCCATTGGGCATATTGGGCGCACACATGAGATATGGAATGGTAGAATATATTGAATATATCAGGCACTTGAGCGCACATATGAGATATTGAGCATGTTGAGCATGTTGAGTGTATTGAGCATGTTGAGCATGTTGAGTGCGCATATGAGATGTAGGGCATATTGGGCACATTGAGCACATTGAGCACATTGAGCATGTTGAGTGCGCGCACATGAGATGTAGGACACATTGCGCACATTGAGCATGTTGAGCACGTTGAGCACGTTATGACGCCAGCAGCAGGATCACTTGCATCATGAGTGCTGAGGAGAGAAAAGGTTTTTAATGCCAGCGAAAATGCACGGACGTACTCAACATGCCATCCATTTGTAAAAATAGAAGCAAGCAGGAGACTTGGCAGTATTTTTGGTAGGAATAATATAGGCGCGTTCTACAGGCGCGTTCCGTACCCCCTTCACTTGTTATCCCTATTTTGACGCGAGGCTGATTGCCGCCAGTCGGCTGCTCCACGCGGTCCCACAGGCTGTTTATACGGCTGCATTCACCGCTGCATTCACTGCTGCATTCACTGCTGCATTCACTGCTGCATTCACCGCTGCATTCAACGCTGCATTCACTGCTGCATCCCCAGGACTGTTTCCCCGGCTGTTTCCATCGGCTGCTCCCACCACTGCTCCCACCACTGCTCCATGGCTGTTTATACAGCTGCATTCACCACTGCATTCACCGCTGCATTCACCGCTGCATTCACTGCTGCATTCACCGCTGCATTCACTGCTGCATTCACCGCTGCATTCAACGCTGCATTCACTGCTGCATCCCCAGGACTGTTTCCCCGGCTGTTTCCCCGGCTGCTCCCACCACTGCTCCCACCACTGCTCCCACTGCTTTTTTTAACGCTGCATTCACCGCTGCATTCACTGCTGCATTCACCGCTGCATTCACTGCTGCATTCACCGCTGCATTCACTGCTGCATTCACCGCTGCATTCAACGCTGCATTCACTGCTGCATCCCCAGGACTGTTTCCCCGGCTGTTTCCCCGGCTGCTCCCACCACTGCTCCCACCACTGCTCCCACTGCTTTTTTTAACGCTGCATTCACCGCTGCATTCACTGCTGCATCCACTGCTGTATCCACGTCGGCTCCAGGACAGATTTCCCTGTTGATTCCCCGGCTGCTTCCACGGCTGCTCCACGGCTGCTCCACCGTGCTCGACGCGTCCCACGGCCACAGCTATTCCTACACCAGCGTTCCCGTCGCCTTTAGGCCTGTTTTCACGGCTGCTCCCACCACTGCTCCCACTGCTGTTTTTACTGCTGCATTCACCGCTGCATCCACTGCTGCATTTACTACTGCATCCACGTCGGCTCCAGGACGGATTCCCAGTTGTTTCCATCGGCTGCTCCCACGACTGCTCCCACGACTATTCCCACCACTGCTCCCACTGCTTTTTTTTACCGCTGCATTCACTGCTGCATTCACTACTGCATCCACATCGGCTCCAGGACAGATTCCCCTGTTGTTTCCCCGGCTGCTTCCACGGCTGCTCCACCGTGCTTGACGCGTCCCACGACCACAGCTATTTCTACGCCAGCGTTCCCGTCGGCTTTAGTCCAGTTTTCACGGCTGCATCCACGACTGCTCCCACCACTGCTCCCACCACTGCTCCCACCACTGCTCCCACTGCTTTTTTTAACGCTGCATTCACCGCTGTATTCACTGCTGCATCCACTGCTGTATCCACGTCGGCTCCAGGACAGATTTCCCTGTTGATTCCCCGGCTGCTTCCACGGCTGCTCCACGGCTGCCCCACCGTGCTCGACGCGTCCCACGGCCACAGCTATTTCTGCACCAGCGTTCCCGTCGGCTTTAGGCCTGTTTTCACGGCTGCATCCACGGCTGCTCCCACCACTGCTTCCACCACTGCTCCACTGCTGTTTTTACTGCTGCATTCACCGCTACATTCACCGCTACATTCACTACATCCACGTCGGCTCCAGGTCTGTTTCCCCGGCTGCTTCCATGGCTGCTCCACCATGCTCGACGCGTCCCACGGCCACAGCTATTTCTGCACCAGCGTTCCCATCACCTTTAGGCCTGTTTTCATGGCTACATCCATGACTGCCACACAGCTGCTCTACGGCTATTTTCATAACTGCTTCCCATGACTGCGCTAATACTACTAGTACTCAATTTATTGATTTATATCTGGTACTTATCCCTCCTCTACTATTCTCCTTGATATCTTCATAACATCTCTTGCACACAGTCCAAGAAAACAATATAAACTAAGGCATAATAATGATATAAAGATATATAGAAATTCAAGCAATTCGCAAAGAAAAAAAAAGCGGCCCCTTCGTGACAGTTCAATTACAGGCCCTCCATAATAGTTCAACCACACAAACAAGCAAAGTATACAAAGCGAATAATGGATGAATGAACATACAAGCAGCTGAACTAGTGAGTAAACAAATAAATCAAGCAGCAAACAAATCCAGCATCACTATCTTCCTCACTGTTCTCACTATCCTCACTATCGCTGTCCTCATTCTCATTACTGTCTTCACTCTCATCACTATACTCACTCTCCTCGCTGTCTTCACTCTTCGCACTGTACTCATCCTCTGCACTGCCCTCATTATTCTCTATATCACCATCTTGACTATTCTCCCTGTATTTTTCCCACATTCTTGCTTCTTCCATTTTTCGCTCAGCACAGGTAACCTGATTATGGCCAGGGTTACCACAATACCGACAAGCCTGACTGGCAGAACCTTGACTTGGTGGGATTGTACAGTTTTGGCGTGCGCGAGCTTTTGCTTTCTTTCGCTGACTGCCAGGTACCATTCTAGCAGTTTTCAGTCTTCCCCTGGATTTTCGAATTCGCGTTAAGGGTGCATTGCATGATCCAGAGCTCATGGTTGGTGGTAGTGTCGCTAATGAAATTGGCTTCAGATTTCGTTCGTAAGTTCGCATCCATCCGAGAGTAGTAAAGTAATAGGGAATATAGTCTCGAGGTGTTGGAGATGGTCGTGTAGACTGCGCAGCTGATGTTTGAAGAGCTTCGATAAAGGTGTAGGCATGACCACAAGGAATATAATTTTCCTGAAAGTGACCACAGGTGCATGTACGAAAATGCAAATCTACTATATACACCTTATTGTTATTTTGAGTAACAATAGCTGATATAGGAGATGATATTTGTATGGTATTAGCTTGTGCCCATTGTTGACTGGATCGTAGCTGCTGATGACCGTAGGGAGTGAGTTTATGCTTCGGCAATCTCTGACAAGCTGCAGTATAACGTCGGAATCTTTGGTCCATAGTATAATGCCATAAATGGTTTAGTAGAGCTAGAATAGGTAATTCACGTTGTCCTTTGAATACCTTATTCATAGACTCTGCTACATTAGATGTTTCATGACCCCAATATGGACCATCGTAAAAAGCAGTAACCCACAAAGATGGATTAATGCTTACTAGATAATCTGCTGCTTCTGGCTTAATTTGACGCAATTTTTCCAACTCGGTATAATATTCTTGATGTGATAATGCATTCGCAATATTCCAAAAATATTCCGCTAGTTTGTTGGAAAAACGCGTGCAAAAATTACCTAAATAGGAAATGTTAAATTATAAACATCTGTGCACATGCTAATTTATTAATAAATACTTACTTCTGAGATGAAAACAACAAACTCGTCTATTGATATTATTGCCATATACTTGCTGATCAGCAGCCATAAGCCCCTTGTCTCGGTCACTAATTAGTGTCATTCCTTCAGTCTCAGGAATTGCCTGCTTAAGTAGAGTAAGAAACCACGTCCATGAGTTTGTATTTTCTGACTCTACTATTGCCCAAGCAAGTAATAAATTCTTTCCATCACCATCAATACCAACTGCAAGTAATAACGTTTGCTCAAATCTTGCTTTTAGAAATGTACCATCCACAGCAAGAAATTTGCGCATCTCGATAAATGAACTTCTCGACTCTGCTGGACAAATAAATATTCGAAAAAATTCATTGTTGTTTAATTGCAAGTCAACAACAATATCAGGGTGTTTTTGCTGTAATAAACTTAGATAAGCTGGAAGTTGCGTATATTGCTGTAATTGATCGTGTTGTCTACTTTTTACCAGAAATTGCTTCACAAGGCGAGCTGCTCGATAAGCGGTCTTTTCGTTATATCGCATTCGAATGCAGTCAATAATCTCCTTGACTCGGGTCTCCTTAGTGACAATTAGATGATTAGGTACTACCCGACGCAACCAGCGCTGTTGATTTGCCAAAGAGCGTCTGCACAATCCTGCACCTATACAGGTATGTTCGGATACTACTACTTTTGCCTCAATTTCTTCATGCTGATTGAGTGATGCAAGTACCCGCCATTTGCAATCAAGCTTATATGCATGCCTGCAAATATATTCTGCTCTACTTGCATCTTTTCGTAGTATCCGAAAATTGAATTTGTCTTGTACCGACCAGTCTTCAATAGCGTGCCGTAGCTTTTCCCATGATAGAAACAATTGTCCAACTTCTACTGCTAGAGACATATGATAGCTTTGGATAGGATGCCTATATAATATTAGTACTAAATTTATATATAATTAGAAGTTATAATAATACCAAAGTCTAAAGAGAGCACAAAAGCAATTGTAGAAGTAGATATTAGGATAGGCAAAGAAGTAGATATTGAGACCGGTGTTGGAGTAGGGATGAGGCTGGTGTTGGAGTAGGTGTAAGACTGGTGTTAAAGCAGGTACGAGGCTGGTATTGAGGTAGATATAGAGCTGACGTCGTAAATTCTGAGTAGATATAAGATATAAAGTAGAGGTTAAGGTAGATATAAAGGCAGTGAACTCGGTATGATTATGGTGAACTAGTAAAGAGCTATGTACATACAAATGATCCTTATATACCTTAAAAAATAAACAAATAGAAACAAATATCATAAACAATTATAAACGACAGACAGAATCTTCTAGTATATACATTAGTAAATAAAGAAATGATTAACATCTGAATGAATAGCTTTCAAGTTAAGTTCAGCACGGCTCGGCTATAGCTGTAGTTGCTAGTTAGTTGTGGACCTAATCAGTCTCAAACCAAAGCAGTGTCTGTGCGATGAGCTCGATATACTCTCCGATATAGCTGTAGTTAGTTATAGTAGTAGAAGTTAGAACAGACATGTATATAAAATAAGTATAGTATTGGAGTAGCTTCAGAATCCATGGTAACAGCGACCATTCTCGTAATGATTGGTTGCTTTGGTAACACCAATCATTCTCGTAATGATTCGTTGCTTCAATACTGTTAAAAAGGTAGACATGGAAGTAGCTGTAAAGATAATGTAGTTGTAGCAGAGACAACTGTGAAAATTGCCATGAAAAAGCAGCCATGGAAGAGCAGTTGTAGAGTAGCTGTAGGGTAACCGTCGATGCAGCAGTAAAGGTGCATAGAGCACTATGGAGCAGTCATGGAACAGTCGTAGAGTAGCCGTAGATGCAGTCATGGACGCAGTTGGAGAAACAGCCCTGAAGCCGACTTGAACACATACGTAGAAACAGCTACGGTTGTGGGACGCGTCGAGCACAGTAGAGCAGCCGTGGGAGCAGCCAGGGAAATAGCCCTGAAACTGACAGGAATGCAGGCGTAGAAATAGCAGTGGCCATGGGACGCGTCGAGCACGGTAGAGCAGCTGTAGAGCAGCCGTGGAAGCAGCTGGGGAAACAACGGGGAAATCTGTCCTGGAGCCGACGTGGATACAGCAGTGGATGCAGCAGTGAATGCAGCGATGAATGCAGTGGTAAAAAAAGCAGTGGGAGCAGTGGTGGTAGCAGTGGTCGTGGAAGCAGTCGTGGGAGCAGTCGTGGAGCAGCCGATGGAAACAACAGGGGAAACCGTCCTGGAGTCGACGTGGATGCAGTAGTGAATGCAGCAGTGGATGCAGCGGTGAATGCAGCAGTAAAAACAGCAGTGGAGCAGTGGTGGGAGCAGTGGTGGGAGCAGCCGTGGAAGCAGTCGTGGGAGCAGTCGTGGAGCAGCCGATGCAAACAACAGGGGAAACCGTCCTGGAGTCGACGTGGATGCAGTAGTGAATGCAGCAGTGGATGCAGCGGTGAATGCAGCAGTAAAAACAGCAGTGGAGCAGTGGTGGAAGCAGTGGTGGGAGCAGCCGTGGATGCAGCCGTGAAAACAGGCCTAAAGCCGACGGGAACGCTGGTGCAGAAATAGCTGTGGCCGTGGGACGCGTCGAGCACGGTGGGGCAGCCGTGGAGCAGCCGTGGAAGCAGCCGGGGAATCAACAGGGAAATCTGTCCTGGAGCCGACGTGGATACAGCAGTGGATGCAGCAGTGAATGCAGCGGTGAATGCAGCGTTAAAAAAAGCAGTGGGAGCAGTGGTGGGAGCAGTGGTGGGAGCAGTGGTGGGAGCAGTGGTGGGAGCAGCCGGGGAAACAGCCGGGGAAACAGTCCTGGGGATGCAGCAGTGAATGCAGCGTTGAATGCAGCGGTGAATGCAGCAGTGAATGCAGCGGTGAATGCAGCAGTGAATGCAGCGGTGAATGCAGCGGTGAATGCAGTGGTGAATGCAGCTGTATAAACAGCCATGGAGCAGTGGTGGGAGCAGTGGTGGGAGCAGCCGATGGAAACAGCCGGGGAAACAGTCCTGGGGATGCAGCAGTGAATGCAGCGTTGAATGCAGCGGTGAATGCAGCAGTGAATGCAGCAGTGAATGCAGCAGTGAATGCAGCGGTGAATGCAGCCGTATAAACAGCCTGTGGGACCGCGTGGAGCAGCCGACTGGCGGCAATCAGCCTCGCGTCAAAATAGGGATAACAAGTGAAGGGGGTACGGAACGCGCCTGTAGAACGCGCCTATATTATTCCTACCAAAAATACTGCCAAGTCTCCTGCTTGCTTCTATTTTTACAAATGGATGGCATGTTGAGTACGTCCGTGCATTTTCGCTGGCATTAAAAACCTTTTCTCGAGGTGAAATGCATCCAGGGCGCACGAGGCGCTTGTGGGGTTTTCAGGACCCCGGGCGCTTCAGGGCGATTTTTTTTTTTTGCCGATGATCCCTTCACTACAGTAAGTTTTTCACTAAAAAGAGGTTTATTATAGCCAAAATTACTTGTATTCAAATTATCATAAGCCTTACTCTATCGAGCTTCTTGTTACGGCTAAGGTAAGACTTACGGAGTCGGTTCCGGAAGCACCGCCAGAGACGTATGCTAAAGATGTGACTGATCACCACTAGGCAACGTCCGGGTACTGGTAAACGGCGGTTGCCTACTGAAGTGTGTGTTGAAGTTGCACATGGCCTACCAATATGCGCACATGCATCACAGACCTTCCTAATGCATGCTTCTATTACGTTCACGCCTTTCCTGCTACTACGGACCTTCCTGATGCGTGTTTTCTGTTACGTCTCTCTGTCTGTATGCCTTAGCATGTTTGCCGTCATGTTACTGTCAATTGACTAGTCATGTATAATGGCCAGAAGTCTATATAAAGGGGCCAGACAGTTAGCTAGAAGAAATCAAGATACAAGCAGTGTTCTAAGTTCAACTCTCACTTAACGCTCTCGCGTAACCTTTTGTCGTCCGCTTCGCTGCCTTCGTGAACCCGGAGTCGCCTCAAGAGTAACTCTCACGAGTCCAGCGACGCCTACGCTAACACTTCTCCTCTACTAGCTCCCATATGTTCTAGTAAACCTCACATCAGTGTAAGTCTCAAATTCACATATATTACCACTTGACAGCATTCTTCCATGCTCTTCATGCTAGTTATATAGATGAGAGCTAGAAAAATACTAGAGAGGGGAAGAGGTAGCAGAGCTACCTATATAGCTGAATTTTTGGAGATAGAGCTACTAGAGACTCAGATATCTGAAGAAGTAGTAGCATTTGCATGCACTCTTCTACCCAATATATATGGAGCTTGATTCCAAACCGGTATCTTCAATTCTCCTCCTCTGAAGAGCTAAATAAGATTGAGATTAATAACTAGAAAAATATATGAACTTTTGGAAATATATATAATAGTACTTACAATGCTATACAATAGATCTTAAGCTTCTACTAACCTTATACTATAATTTAGTCCTTACAACCCCGTTGCCATCAGTAGGCAGGCGAGTAGTGTATTTTAGAATGGGTATAAGCTTATGAGGGCCGGAGGGGGGTATTCTGCAAGGTAGTGAGATGTATGAAATTGTAGATGCTGTAGATGTAGCTTTTTGGTCCTTTTGACTGCAGATTTAAATCAGCGTACTCAATTTAGCTCATACTCAATGCATTGCATATATGTATTTACTATTCTGTGAAATATTGACTGCATTTGGTAGTTGGGGAGGGTACATAGCCCGTAGGGCGGCATGCGATTAATGAATTAAAAAAAAAAAAAAAAAAAAAAAAAAAAAAAAAAAAAAAAAAAAAAAAAAAAATCCCGGTCGCTTCCTATCCGCAGATCGTATCCTATCCAGTACTGGTAGGTACGTTGCAAAATCTGGGCCGTTTTTTGGTTGGGTTATCATGACTAATGGTTATCCGGAAAATAACCGAATTTCAATAACCGGCCTTTGCAAAATCCGCCTAATATGTGTCCGGGAAAGTGGGTGTCCGGGAAAGTGGTGAACTGCAGTAAGCTACCGCCCCCTGCAGCGTTTAGGGACCCGTGTCGCCGTCCTAGCAGGAATATCAGGCAACAAAGGCCTGCGCCACTGGAAATATCAGATCGGGAAAGCTGACGGCCCCGAATGCCGGTGGTGCGGCCAAAGTTTGGAGACTACCGCACATTTGTTGACAGAATTTTTTTTTTAAAAAAAAAAAACACTTTCCTTATCACTCTATCATGTACCTAACCGAAATCTCGATTTGTCTTTCCTCGGTGTCATTTAAAAGTTTTTGTGATATCCAGGATGATTTTGTATGTTGGTGCACAGCTGCCTGTCTCTGGGTCATAAGCACTTCGGTCCAGGGACCCTGCCATGGCGAACAGCTACAAGCGGGGTTACGTGATATTTTTAAGAAAAAAAAAAAAAGGAAAACCAGCATACAGGTTATCAGCTGGTGGCAGGGATGAATCGTCCCTTGCGCATGCCCATGAACGAAAACCCACAGCGTGGATATTTTTATTTTTATTTTTTATTTATCAGTAATCGCATGCCGCCCGAAGGGCTATGGCGATAAAGCGTGGATACGTAACCCACACCAACATTGTTTCCGGGATCATACCAACAGCTCATGAAAGTCGGTAGAGCTGGTATTGCACAGGTAAGACTACAATATGCCCAGCATGAGGGTACAACTAGTGTCATACTCTCCATACATGACTAACTTATACACACCCTGGGTGTACCAAGGAGATATTACCGCTTTGCCGCCGCGAAATGTACTCGCTGCATCTGCGGCCTACACTCTCCCGGACGGGTAGGATGCGCCATAGTTTTGCACCACAGTGAATACTATTTTGATAATCTCCGCAGCGAGGAATATAGAAAGGGTCTTCAGGCCTAACCTGTGGTAGGCTTTCGTTTACGGTCGCTACTGTATGTTTTCTGATATAGTCTTCCTTGGTTGTATACTTGAAGTACTCCTGTTGCGTGCATACACTCTCACATAAAGAAGTGAGGTACGTACGCAGACTAGGGCTATGCTTGAATTATCCATCAGATATTATAAGGGAGACTGCAAAGTGAAGCTGCAGGCAATTCAGAGGCTTATGCAATTCAGAGCCTTATGCAATGCATAGCGTCAAAATGCGACAGCGGAAACCACAGGGACAGAGAAAGAAAGTTGGACCAGCATGGCCGCAATCCCCCCATGCCCTGCAGCCAGGCTGGCCCGTTGATCTGAAGGCCACCGGACTTACCGGGGGTCTTCCAAGGGTCCCCAGTGAATTACAGTACTGGGGCTCCCCGTCCTGTGGGCGCATCCGCCTGTTTTGGCTCCAGCTTGAATTGGTGATTTCTCTTTCTGCCAAATGGAACCTTCAGACAGTGTAATGAAGGCTTAGAAGCATCCACTGTCTTGCGGGATACCGATATTTAGAGCTGGCGGGACGAGGTCTCAAGGGCGGTTTTATATCACAGAATTCCAATAATGAAAGAAGTCCGAATAATCAAAGAGGAATTATCAAAGAAACCAGAGAAGAATCCATCCTGTACAATGAATCCAACAGGCCGTGATCTGCATTGGACTGAAACCGCCTGGACCGGTCCAGGCCGGTATTCTCAGTGGCCTGGACCGGCCTGGACCGGCCTGGACCGGCCTGATCCACATGAATCAGGCCAACCAGGCCAGTCCAGGCCAACCAGGCCAGTCCAGGCCAATCAGGCCGGTCCAAGCCAATCAGGCCGGTTCAGGCCAATCAGGCCGGTTCAGGCCATTCAGGCCGGTTCAGGCCATTCAGGCCGGTTCAGGCCATTCAGGCCGGTTCAGGCCATTCAGGCCGGTTCAGGTCAATTAAACGAATCACTCCACAGCTATCCAGCTGAATTGAGGCCAGCATTTACCAGATTGTTTGAGTATTTAGATGAGTAGAATCTCCCGTATGTCTAGAATTTTAACCAGCAGCGGTCTACGACTTTTGTCAAGTATGTATCACACTTTGTATTCAAGTATATATACTAAGAAATAATTTAGAAATGATGGACCTTCCAGATAATACAACAGACTGGACCCAATTCTTCGATGATGATACCTGATGCGCAACTGTCAATTACTGATAGTGGAAATATCCAGGATTATTAAAATCTAATTCACCTGGGATAAATTCCAAAATCGCTTGAATTTACGTAAATGGCCTGGTCGGCCTGGACTGGCCTGAATGGCCTGAACCGGCCTGAATGGCCTGATTGTTTCAGGCCGCCTGGGCCGGTCCAGGCGGCCCTCACGGCCTGGCCTGATTGTTCAGGCCAGGCCAGGCCCAGAATTTCACGGTCCAGGCCAGTCCAGGCCTCCGGTTGGCCTGGCCTGGCCTGGCCTGTTGGATTCATTGATCCTGTATACCGGAACGCCAACCAAAACTCACAAGGCTGCCCTATTCCGGCGCAACACCAACTCTTTCAGCTCCTCCAAACTGTGTATCCATGTCAGTCTATGTGCTCCTCGATAATCCCATCCATACCACCCTACACACAATTTAGAGAGCACCTTCGCCTTCCAACTGAACCTATGCATCCACCTCTCGCTGCTTAAATATGAGCTCGTTCCCTCGGGGGGAGGCAGATCTAATTGAGCCACCTAAGAATAAGGACAAGGACCCATTGGTGGACATTCTGGAATGGGCGGAACAGGCATAGAAGTTCGGATCGTCTCTTTTCTCTCTTTGTTTATTATCACTCCCTGCTAATAAGGACATTTTATTTCTCACTTTCTGCTATTAACGACCTTTTATTTTTCAAGTTACGTCTATATTTCCTGTAATTAATCCCCGCCATAGCCCACGGGGCGGCATGCGAGTAATGATATTAAAAAAAAAAAAAAAAGAGCTCGCTCCCTCAATATATATCCGCATCATCATATGCACTCCGGGCTGCGCCAGGAGTTAGTTCGAAAAAGGACGGAGGAGAGGGAGCGAGCGGGGTTTGGGAAGAGCAAGTTTGTGAAGTACGGCAGGAGAGCACTCACGAACTACACCTGGCTGCGGACAGGAAAACGTGAGGCTATGTGGCGGAAGATGATCAGTGGCGAGGAGGTGCGATGCACATGTGGAGCGGCATGGAGTGCTGAGCATGTGGTGTTCAGGTGCACTGAACTGGAGCGGCCCCAGAGGGAGGACAAAGATGGGGCGCACGTCACCTGGCAATCCTAGGAGGATCTAGACGAGAAAGGGTGGAAGCAGGAGGAGGTGGAGGGCGACCCGGTGGAGTACTGGTTTCCCGGCCTCGGTCTGGGGTAGCCGGGGACGGATGGCACTGGGTGCTCGAGGTGTGTAAGTAGAGTTCGTAGTTAGTTGTTTCAAACCCGACCCGGGTATATGGGTCCGTACCATAGGCTGGTAGCCTGTATGCGGGGTTACGTGATGGGAAAGAAAGAGTGCTATATGAGCTACGCAGAGGACTAGCGAGCATCGCTTGTCAAGTGTCTTTTTGGCCTGGCGAACGTTCACTCTCTGCGTTTACTACCTCCGTTACAGAAAGGATGCAGAGTATGGAGGCAGAGATGGCCGGGGAGCCAGGAGGTGGTGAGAAAGCCTCCGAAGACGAAGTGGGAGGGAAGAGACTCGCTGGTGGCGATGGTGGAGCGGGCGGAGGATTGAGCCGTAAAGGGGACAGAGAGACGGTGTGTAGTTCGAATCTTTGTTATTTCCTTATCTCCTATGTACTTAATCTTGCCTTAGCCCCTAGCGCGATATGCGAGTAATGATAAAAAAAATAAAAAATAAAATAAAATAAAATAACTTACTACACCAAAAAATTACTGTGAGCGCGAATGGCCCTCAAGCGAGCTCAAATTGAACCTAGATGATAGGAGAATGTACTAAATTATCTTCCACATGTTTTTAGGACTCTTTGTAGTATATCAGTCACAACCTATTTACTATATACAAAACCTATACTCATATTTTTTTTTATTTTAGATTTCTCTAACATCACGTAACTCCGCTTGCAGCTGTCGCGGCACGGTCCCTGGACTGAAGTCCTTGTGGCCTGAAGACAGGCACCTGTGCAAGTACATACAAAAACGCCCCCTGATATAACATCACCACAAAGAAACTAACTCTTCAGGAACGTGAGGCCAGACTGCCTCCGTTTTAGACACCACCGTGAGACCAAAGAGCACCGAGGATGTGGTGGATCTCCCCCTGATGACTAGGAGTGAACTCAGCTTGCTGAGGAGCGGTGGGTTGATCCCAAGCTGTTACGGTTTCTACGATGATGTAGTAAATATGAGGGTGTAACTTAGGACAACGCTTGGTGCTTGACCTTTCGACAGGGCAGCTCTAGCTGGCCCTTCTTATAGTCAATCGGGCGTGCCTTCCTTCTATTGTCTCTCTATGCTATGATATCACGATGTTCTATCTATAGGCATCCCTCAGCCACTGCCTCGCCTCATCTAGAGGTCCATCCGGTGGCTCTGCTCCTGGAGGTCCGTTCAGTGGCTCTGCTCCTGGAGGTCCGTTCAGTGGCTCTGCTCCTGGAGGTCCATTCGGTGGCTTTGCTCCTAGAGGTCCGTCCGGTGGCTGTCGCTACGCTCTGACCATGCCGGCGTTCATTGTGATACACATCCGTGCCCAACCCATGTTTCATTGCCAGACTGCAGCTATCGGTTGATCAGGCCGAATTGTCGCTAGTAGCTTTACAGGCCAATGTGGGTGGATATCCCCTTCGCGGGTAGACCCTGACACAAGCGGCCCAAGGTCTTCTTTCCCAATTAGGTGCCAAGACCCGAGGCTAGCATATCTATCAACTTTTAGATCATTCTACTTCATCTCACGGCGGCGGGTCGAGGCTGCCACATCTGCCAAATTAAGCTAATTCCGCATCTTCTTGCGCCTCGGGGCGGGCATGCCATACGTATCAAATTCAGCTCATTCTCCCTCATCTCATGCCTCGGATGGGGCCTAGCACACGCGTTAATTGAGCTCATTCTACCTGATCTCGCACTGTCGGGTCGTACGTGCCATACCTGTCGAATGCAGCTCATTGCACCTCATCTTGCACCGTCGGGTCGGGCCGGCCGTACCTGTCAAATTCAGCTCATTCTGCATCATCTCGTGCGGCAGGGTGGGCCCGCCATGCCTGTCAAGCTCAGCTCATCCTGCCTCACCGCATCCTGCCTCACCGCATGCCGTCGGATAGGGCCTGCCAATCCTGTCAAATTCAGCTCATTCTACCTCAGCTCGTTCTGCATCTTACGCCAAAATAGACATTCTTTCCATAGGAAAGAGTTGGAGAGCACCAGGAGGAGGCACGACGTTCTACCCGGCATTTTCCACAGTCCACACACTGACGAAAGACAGAAAGATCGCAGCATACGTGAGGAAAGACAAAATACACAACATCAAGACGACCGGAAAAGACAACCACGTGACGATACAGATAACTGACAGAAGGGTCACCGGGGTATACTGGAATAAAGACGTCAACATCAAAAAGGAACTCGGGGACATAGGACTAACAGACATATTAATAGGGGACTGCAATAGCCATCATAAGAAATGGTCCCCAAAACAGGACCAGAGAGGCGTCACCCTGAGAGGCACACTCCGCAGGGCTTGCGACAACAAATAGGCAGAGACACCATCACCTGGGCCCGCACGGTAGACGGACACCTAAGGACCGCTCTGTGAGACCTGGTATTCACGAGACCCGGAGAATGGAACACAGGATTGACATGGATTGCCGGATCCGATCACGCGATGATCTACGGCGAACTACCCACCGCAACAGGAGCGGACAGCAAGTCCATATTAGTAACAAACTGGGACAAGTGGGAGAAGTTTGTGGAAAAGCAGGGGGACTTTTTTTTTTTTTTTTTTTTTTCTTTCACATGACCCCGCGTGCAGCTGTTCGCCAAGGCAGGGCAAGTAGGGGGACGGAACCTTGGCAGAAGGGGTTGATGCATATGAAATGCTATGCGAGTTCGCAAGCAAATTCACGAAACCGGTCCGAATCACTCAAAGGACTAAACGCTGGTTCGACAAGGAGGTGAAAGAGGCACGAAGAATGACAAGAGCAATGTTCTGGCAATACTGAGAAGAAACAGCGGCGCCTCAAACGCGGCCAGAACCAGGGCAAGGAGGATCCTGAGAGACATAATAAGAGAAAAGAAGAAGGAATATTGGGAGAACCTCCTCGAAGAAGAAAGAATAAGCTCGCCATGGGACCTATTCCGAATTGCCAGGGACCCCTTCCGACAACAGGAACTCATAGGAATTTCTGGCACCAACACTCGCCGAAATGCTGATCAAGTGTAATTTCATCACTAAAGAACAGGGCAGCATAAATCCCATCGTACCAACGGGGCTCACGATGTACAGAGAACTCGCCCGGAAGGCAATAGACAGAGCCCTCACGAAGACTAAATCTAGATCCGCACCAGGTCTAATGGCATACAATATGGTCTCTTGAAACTCCTGCAAGGCACAACGCTATGGAATGCCGTATGGGAAAGAATCGTGGATTACATCAACGGCGACTATGATTTCGCCAGGGGATTTGACGTGGTCATGATTCTAAAGAAGGGGAAGCCAAGAGAATAGCCTAGCAGCTGGAGACTGGCCACTCTCCTCAACACGGTCGTCAAACTAGGATAGAATGTCGTAGCCTGGAACGATGGCAATACATCGTGGCACGGGCTATTACTGGTACACCATGGGGAACGAGGCAAGACCTGGTCGAAGGACTGGCAAACCTGGAATTGATCCAGACATTCGTAGACGGAGAATGCATCATGGTAGAAGCCAGAGCCCTATGGTACCGGGATGAATGCCTCAGCAGGGAACAACAAGACCACCGATACCTGAGAAGATCTCTAGGACACCCCCCCCCCTCCCGCTGGCAGTACTTCCCACCCTTCCAAGGAACACTGATAAGGAAGAATGGGAAAGGACCGTCGCCACCGCGGAAGACGAAGGATGGAATAGCTTCTACACTGATGGAAGCCGGATTAATGATATCACAGGCGCGGGATCATTTTACGGCGGGGAACGGTCTTCCATATATTTAGGTACCCAGAGCACCGTTAATGACGCGGAACTAATAGCCATGAGCGAGGCGTTAACCCACCAAGAAGGGGAACTCCTGAAAGTGTCCGACTCAAAAGCAGCCATAAATAAACTACTAAGGATCGCTAGTGGCGAACTGACCTACAAGGGCGCCGCCCAGCTGGTACGAGAAAGATGGGAGGAGAGGGCCAACCGAGGCGACCTGGATGGTGCGGTACTATGGGTGAAAGGACCCGTGGACGTCAAAGGCAACACCAAAGCCGATAAGGTTGCAAAGATCGGAGTTTTCCTCCAATACTAGGACGAGATCGTCGCCGAGGTAGGCATAAGACAATCCGCAAGGTCACGGAGAGCCGAAGAACAGAACAGACTAAACCTCGACTACAGACCATTTCAATGACTGGGCCGAAGGGTAGCCACGCTGGCTGGAATCCTCATCGCCATAGCTAGTGAGCGGCACGAGCTAGCTCGAGCCGAGCTGGAGGGTGAGATCGAGCCAGCTCGTGCGTAAGTGAGCTCGGCTCGAGCCTGGATTGATTATATACATAATATTGACAAACTAAACTAAACTAAGCTAATTTTCATCTTTCTCACTGCTAGCAGCTAAATTGTGCGTTTCGAAGTTGTTGGTAGGTCAGAATGAGCTCCAAGTCTCTAATTATTACTATATTAGGTATTTACAGTTTATGAAACCTTGCACTGGCTAAGCATTTTAGCGAGCTGTCAAGAAAAACACAAGCATGATCTTGGCTCGTTTGAGCTCGAGCTGGCTCGGCTCGTGCCGCTCACTAGCCATAGCCCGTAGGGCGGCAAGCGATTAATGATATTAAAAAAAAAAAAAAAAAAAACGACAATCAACCACGATAGCTAAGTGCATGGTACAAGGGCCCACCTCATAGCCCCCACTCTGTCATTTCCGCATTAATGACCGAGACCGGACATTACTGCGGTACATCTTAGCTATCCATGGGGATTATGAAGAAGGACATATGCAGATATAGGGCAGAAATTGCAGACAAGACTACAGGCCACATATATGATATCTGTCATGACACTTGACTATTGAGATCGCCAGACCTCGTTAATTCCGCCAGCTCCAGATACCGGTATCCTGTGCAAGACAGTGGACGCTGTTGAGCCTTCATTACACCATTGATGTAACTACATTATATACATGATGGGCCTTACTGCATGTCCCTCAACCCTTGCACACGACTGATATAAAAAAACTCTGTATTATGCTCATCTATCAATTATTTATCACCGAATCACTATACCTACCGAGATGAATAAGGGGGACCCAACACCCTGATTTTCATTCAGAAATTGTATCTCTTCGTTTCAGCGCTCCACTTCTTATTCCCCTCCAACAACTTCTGCAATCCCAAAATATATTCAACCACGTTTGCTCCGTCACCGTCCCCCTCCCTTTCAGCCTCTCGTGCCACATGCAATAACTCTGCCAGTCTCGTTTCAAGTTCCTCGCACATGGCGCTCGCTACTCTTCTAGCACTCTCCGTACCCATGTCGAGTTCCCGTGCCAGAATTGGAATTGCGGAAACGATCGCCCCCCCTTCACGGTGCGTAGGATACTGCGCGGCATAGAGTTCTTTTGGCCAACTGTATATGTCGTTCATGAGTGAGAAGTGGTTGGCACCGATGCGATTTATGAGGGCGAGGAATGCTGGATAGTATAGTGTAGCTGTGGCGGTCACGGACGAGAATATCTTGCCAAAATGCGGCGCAGGGATCCTGTAGATCGTGGGGTGTGTATGTGGCGGAAGATGGAGATTTTGGACGAAGAGCATCAGAGCACAGAGCCAGCTGGTACACATATTTATCATTAGCCGAAGGAAACGGATATTGGGTAACGAACGGTGGTTTTCCGCATGCACTAATCAGAGCAGATCTGGCTAGACTGTGTACAAACTCACCCGAAGCCAACATCTTTCTCCCTGAAATCAAGATAATCCTCTAGCGTTTTCCCCACTATCATTGTCCTTTTCTGGTCCGCCTGTACCCGCAGCGCCCCTGCAAATTCACGCAACAATCGCAATGCAAGCTCCCTGTCGCAAGCAAGCATATCATTGAATAGCTCGTGGGCCATCACTTGGTAAGGGTCATTGACATCAGGCTGGGCATCGTCGCCAGTGCACAATTTGGACAGAGAATGGACGAGGGCAGAACAGGAAGCGGGGGAGCTGTGGTCAATTGCATCTGCAACATGTCAGCACACTTGTACAATATGCGATTATGAAGCGATCATGCGAAAAGGGGTCGATTACCATCAACCAAGACGCTGAAAATAATCATACGGCAAGCAAATTCTATTCGATCGTTCAGGGCAGCTGGATATCCTAAACATGCTACGCGTGCAAATCCTGCCGCCAAGAATCGTTCACGGTGGGATTCGCTTGCGAAAGGCCATGTTCCCAGCATGGTAGCTTCGACATACGGAATTATAGTGGCTGCTTGCGGATGTATAGAAGGTCTGGATTCCCAAAGGGGTTTTATGCCATTGGTAGAGATTAAGCTGGTAGAGGAAATGGTAGTCGCGTAGGTGTTAATTTCCCTCCTTATCTCATGTGGGATGAGTGAAATTGAAGCAACGTTTCTCCCGACTAAGCGTGAACTATGCCGAGATGCTGTATGATTCCTGCACCAGGTTTCCCTCCAGGTATCCTTGGTTGCCGAAGGCAGGGGTTTCGTCACGTTGTTTGACTTCAGAAGTCTTACAGCCCCTCTGGCCAATATTTTTGCAGCAGGTCTTTTGAATGGATTCATGTGTTCCTGTAGTATTGTAAGAAAGAAGGGTGAGGATCTGGTGAGCACTATCAAGGGCCGTCTTTCAAAACAGGCAGTATATGTAGGGTTTGGTCAAACAGGGTCAATATCCCAAAATGCTAAATCAGCTGAAAAGGCAGAAGCTTAGGGATTTGTAAGGATCTGGTGAGCAATGTTCAGGCCCAGGTTTAGATGAGCGAGGTCAATGTTGTAATAATACCATACCAGCTGAATTTCAGCTGCGTCGAACTCTGTGGCTCGTTGGCATCCCTAGGTAGGCGCGACATGCATCCCAGCTGCTGACCCTTTTAATCTATATCCTGACCATCACACGCCTATATTAATGGTCCATAGAATCTGGGGAAGTCACCTCGCACACATATGACACCGGCTTAGCAATACTATACTCCAGTAGTCATGACAGAAAGGGATCGGTAACTTTCCCTGCCCTGATGACTAGTTTTTTTTTTTTTTTTTTTTTTACTCGCGTGCCGCCCTATGGGCTATGGCGAGGAGATGACTACAGGTGACCCTTGCTATAATGAAGCTCTTCTTAGTGAAAACGTGGCTATAGTGAATCGATGGGCGAGCTTCTTTGTCTACACAGGTAAAGACAGTGCCCTCGCTATAGTGAAAACTAGTTATAGTGAAGAAAATCGGTCAGATTCTTGGCCTTCATTATAGCCAGGTTCACCTGTAGTTGTAAGCGGAAAATGCACGTGGGTATCTATCGCGAAATACAGTCAGACCTTGCTATAATGAACGTCGCTATAGTGAAAACCTTGCTATAATGAAATCACACCAAATAGTGTAATAAAAAAAAATCTAGAGGAAGGTATTTTTGTCTACATACAAATTGTTCTTGCTATAATGAAAAGAGGCTAATGAAATCCATAGAAACCCCCGTGCTGCTGCCTTGCCTCCGCGCACCAGTGATTCTTGAGCAGCGCAGACAACAGCAACTATGTAGCTAAGCATTAGAGCTTGGTTTAAACCAAGGTGTGAGTGTCTGTTGTTTTTGGGTATTTTGCTGGTACGATTGCTATATCTTGACTGTTAGAGCCCTGGTCACGGATCTCAATCTACTATTGCCTTACTTTTACTCCCACTATCACTGCTTCTTACATTTCTATTCTATTCCTACTCATCACTACCACCACCGTCCCATTCGAATTGATGTGGCTATTTTCTACTAGTAAGTCTGATTAGTAGCGAAGCTCAGGAACTCAGCTGCCAAGACTATATGACTAATTTGCCACAATTTTCGATACCGAAAACCTTGCTATAGTGAAAACAAAAGGCCAAATTTTACATGTTCATTATAGCAAGGTCTGACTGTATGTTCAGCAGCTTTCCAATTTGACCCCTTGTGTGTGGAAATTCCGGAGTGCACATGGTACGTCAAGCCAAGGGGTCGTTTATGTTATGAAGGTGCTACAAAGTGTAGGTGCTTTGCTATCTCTCTATGTACTATATCCGATTATTTCCTATGTCCTAGCTCCGGCTCTGGCCAAGCCCTTGAATGACTAGTCATATAAGGCAAGAAACACAGCTTTTCAATTTAGCGTAGCGTCACACACACCTGCAGCGAAAAAAGTGGCTTAGGTTATAGGGTCAAATATTACAGCTTGAATCTCAGTTCTAAAGCGTCCGGGGTACTTTAGGCTCTGGGGCCATTTCAGAAGTTTTGGAGAGTTTACGCATATGGAACAAGCACCAGAGTTTGCAACACGAGCAGGGGAGTTTCCCACCGGCAGATGGATAATAGGCTAGGATGCGAAAATAGAGAATCTCTGTAGATGTCAACAAGCAATGGCATCATATGGTGAGCGGCGTGGTCTTGGAGTCTGTACTCAACAATGCAGCCTATGCGCCCAGGGCGATCGATATACACATACTAATATATTATATGTATAGATAAACTACATGAATCTATTGAAGCCTCGTGTTCTTCAGCATTTGCACGATTTACAGATTTTTTACAGAGGTTTGAAGCGGAGTGTGACTTTAGCAGCTGCTCCAAGTGGGGACAAAGTTGACTTAGATAAAGTGGACAACGAGGCTCGCAAGCTCTATTACAGATTTACTTTCGAAGAGGTAGTTCGGCAAGAGTGACTCTTTTGAGTCCAGTCCTATGGCATTATGGTCGGGACCTCTCGGGGCAGGCCAGACGGGCCTGCTCGGTTGCAGAGGTATCTACTAGCCGAAAAAAAAAGTATCCAGACAGGGGATAAATGCATATCATGCGCTATAGTAGTTGGCATAAACTAGCATATTTTCGTATGCTTGGCTGTGGATGTTTTATGAGGCCAGTCCAAATTTCGTGGAAGTGTCCAATTTTTTTTATTATGTCAGAAGTATCCGGACAGCTGACATAATAAGTTTGGGACTTGTAACACCAATACCTATGTATCAGGACAAGGAAAATAGATATAAGTCCTCTATTAGGAATATAAAAATGGCACTGCAGGCAACCATGATACGTACAGGTTCAGGCATTATAATGATCAGAAATTACTATTCTGATAGATTCTACGATTTCGAGACTGCTCTTCAGGGCTTTTCTAGAAGCTTTTCCAAGGCCATTCCAAGAGCTGTTCCAGAGGCTGTTCGAGCTCAAACAGCCTTCGAAACAGCCTCCGAAACAGCCTCCGAAACAACCTCCAAAACGGCCTCCGAAACGGCCTCCGAAGTAGCCTCCGGAACAACCTCTGGAACGACCTCCGGAATAGCCTCAGAACAGCCTCCGCAAAAGCTTCCGGAAAGGCCTCTGGAATAGGCTACAGAAGAGCACTGCAAGAGCAGTGAAAACAAGCAGTAGTGACCTACCTCCAGTGGCAGTACTCTCATCTGCACTTTATCACAACTTCAAGATTTGTAGCTGATGCATGTAAAGCTCTCAAAACTGCATTCTCAATGATGTCAGTGCATGTTGATTTCAATATCTTTATTATTGTAGATATTGTTTTATTGATAAAAGCTTTCTTGGGCTATTGGTATACGAATACCTCAATGTAGGCCACAATGGCTGCTCTTTTCTGGGGGGTTATTTCAGCACCGATGAGAATATTGTTATGTTACTAAGAATGATACGTGAGTTTTTACCTGGACCTTTTTTGCCTACCGTTCTTGTATATACTACCTTGTTCTTGTGTTATGTGTTTATTCTGCAGCTGGATAATAGGCCCAAATTCATTATGTCAGCTGTCCAGAATCTGACATAATAAAATTCGACAATCTACGAAATTGAACTAGTCTCATTAGTTATCCACTACGAACATATGTTAGTTTACACCAAATGCTGCATAGCGCATACATGCAATTATCCCCTGTCCGGATATTATTTTTTCGGCTAGTACAGGGGACGGCACAGGTCTTCAGATCGTATACTACACTCAAGGTGTATGTATGTAGTCTATAAAACCAATAGGAATGTCTACATACCTCGTCTCTCACGCATATGCATAAGCCTGGCATGCAATCTGAAGACCTGTGCCGTCCCCTCTGCAACTGGGCAGGCTAGTCTACAGTCCCCTGTCGATACCCCTGCATCCGGGCAGGCCAATCTGGCCTGCCTGGAGAGGTCCCACATTATGGTACTGATCTGATAGCTAGAATGATCGGGGTCTCTAATTACTCAATACCTACAATGAAACTGTCTCTTTTTTTTTTTTTTTTTATTTCATTACTCGCTTGCCGCCCTAAGGGCTATGGCAAGAATGAAACTGTCGAATAGAGTGGTTGAACATGCGCTACGGACTTGTATATTACTTGTACATCTTGATTGTCCAAACCGACAATTGCCTAGGTTGAAAGATTTTGGCTAGTATCTAAGCACCTCTGCGCTGATTTAGGGTTCCCGACTACTGTGTTTCACCATATCTTCTTGCCATAGCCTATAGGGCGGCAAGCAAGTAATGATATTAAAAAAAAAAAAAAAAAAAAAAAAAAAATCACCACATCTCGACGCACACCACAATTCGATGCACTTTCCCACCAAAACTAGCCACGCAGAAGAGCGTGTACCTCAACCACTAGAGCAGAATTTTGTAAGCGCTATTTAGAGAAACTAAACAAATACTTGTTCTTCATGTTTAGCATGTCTGCCTGCTCAAAGCAAGCATTCTCAAGGAATTATGGCACCGTGAAATTTGTAACAATGTCTTGGCATGTATTTGTATGGGATTCTCATACAATGTTTCAGCGGACTGAACATACTACTCTTTGTTAGCACTATCACACCAATGGCAATTGTATTGTGATCAAAGGGCCCCCCCTAGTTGTATATTGATTCACTTAATTTTATTCAGTCCATTTTGATATATTGCAAAATTGGCATACTGATATATATTTTCAGGTACTCTTCCGATACTATTCATATGCAATATTTCTATGAGAATGAAAATATTTTAAACAGCTCAACAATTACTTCAAGGACTATGTTAATGCTATTCATGTATATTTCCATAGTCATAGGTTATTTAAATAAAATGTTTAAATATTTTTTATCGAATTAATTGCAGGTGCAGTGGGTAGATTTCCATATCTGCAATTTTACTACAAAAATATATACCAAGACTTATGTGAAAATGTGCAGAGATATAATTCATTCATAACTACCTTTTTTTTAAAAGTAGAGATGTGGGACCTGAAGAATGATGCTTGCTTTAAGCCTCCTGAAAGGTGCATAGCAAGGTAGATTCTGTACATGGAGATATATAGCTTCTCAATCGCTCAGTTTTAATAGGAAAGTGCATGGTGGGGCGACATGGAAAAGAATTGGAAGAGAAAGGCGGAGAATGGGGAGGAGTATGACGTTTTGGAGAATTTCTTCGCTGGGGTCAAGTTCTAGAAGGTAGGAGAATGCGGGGTCAGGTTCTAGAAGCTAGGAGAGCGGGGGCGACGGCGCGTGGGGGCCATGTACGTAGAGAGTTAGCCTGTCTCCGGGCTATGAGGGCTTGCCCAGGGACCCTGCCATGGCCAAGTGCTACAAGCGGGGTTATGTGATTAAAAAAAAAAAAAAAAAAAAAAAAAATAGGAAAGTGCATCGAATTGTGGTATGCATCTGTCACAGCCACCTATGCATGTGTCAGTATCATCCTTTTCCGTAGCTGACAAGTCGAACCAAGCCAACTTCGTGCCAAGCCGGAAGTGAGACCTTACTAATAGCCGACTTGGAAAGGCCTGACAAGCCATCTCGGTCTGGTTGATTAGCCCTCTGACAGCTTATTGATATGCCTTTCAATATTAGTACTACTATTGCCGCTCTTGCATTTCGGATTCTCTTTCTCATATTGTTAAAGTCCTGTATTCCTTTTCTATGTCGATTCCCAAGCATATAAGGGCCCCAGGTCTGCCACTATAGATAGCTCTTCTTCTTCTCCTTGTCCATTATCTTGTTGATTAATAGACCCGTCTGATTTCTCATACTTCTCCGCCATTGCCATTACCATAGCCCGTGACCCCTAGCCGCTGAACCGCCGCAGCTGCCACCACCGCCGCTATAGTCCTCAACCTATAGCTACTGCACCGTCGCTGATACTCAAGCTGACTGTACCCCTTAGCAAGACCTCTGCCCAAGACCACCATTGATGTTACAGTATCTACTATCTAGATGTAGTGAAACATAGTAGCTACAGCTTAGCAGTGCATCTAATGCTGCAACTAACTCTAGTCTTTCCTGTACTAGTTTGAACTAAATCGTCTTACCTGAGCCCTTATTCATATAGTAAAAATTGCGTTTAATTTGCAGAGCTTCCAAAAACAGACAAATAAGCCTAAGCGTTCTAGCCTAGACTGAATATTGTCACAGCCCACCTACACACGCATCGATATCATCCTTTTCCGCAGCCGACAAGTCAAGCCAAGCCGACGTGCCAAGCCGAGCCGACGTGCCAAGCCGGAAGGTGAGACCTTACTAATAGCCGACTCGGAAAGGCTTCCCCGGTCCGGTTGATTAGCCCTCTGACAGCTCATTGATATGCCTTCCAATATTAGCATCACTATTGCCGCTCTTGCATTTCGGATTCTCTTTCTCATATCGTTATAGTCCTGTATTCCTGTCTATGTTAATTTCCAAGCATATAAGGGACCTAGGTCCGCCTCTGTAGATAGCTCTTCTTCTCCTTGTCCGTTGTCTTGTTGATTAATAGACCCGCCTGGTTTCTCATACTCCTCCGCCGCTGCCATTACCATAGCCCGTGACCCCTAGCCGCTGAACCGCCGCAGCCGCCGCCACCGCCGCCGTAGTCCTCGACCCATAGCCGCCGCACCGCCGCTGATACCCAAGCTGACCGTACCCCTTGGCAAGACCTCCGCCCAAGACCCCCGTCGACGTTACAATGAGGTCAGAAATGCATGGGGCGCTCAGGGCGCAAACTGTGCATTGTGACGCTGGGTGCCGTATTGTGGAGTGACCCATTTTTTACTGATGCATGCTCACATGAGACATGCACCCTGAGGGCCCACTCTATTAGAATCTTCTGTCGAAACATGACATCCGCCACCCGTGTTGAGCTGTCTATCAACATCCGCTACCCGTATGTTGCTGTTACTAATAGATATGTTTTTCTATTGCTGTTACTAATGGATACGTTTCTTCCTGTAGCTGTTACTAATGGATACGTTTCTTCCTGTTACTGTTGCTAATAGATAGTTCCCTCTAACTGCTGTTTCGTCTGTTTATTGGTTGCTGTTCTGTTCTTTCATTTAACATACACATGATCTACACTCCGTTGCTATTATGTGTCTGAATCATGCAATAACGCCACAGTACCAACTCCACGCCACAGCGCTTAGTTGCAAGCCATGCATTCCGTTACTTCCGCACCTGCCTGATATGTTACACCTGCCTGTCTAGTCATGGTTCTGCAGTCACGTCATGCAATGCTCATTATGTATATAATCCTGTTTGTTCTGCATCTCTTTAATCAATCAGACTTATTGGACCCAACGGTACGGACCCAACGGTATAGATCTTCTTTATTCCTTCAGAAGCTCTTTCTTGTTTTTCCTACGTGACGAAGCCCTCCTTATTCTAAGTGCGAATCCGGAATTCAGGGTCGACGTTCAGTCATCTTCTACTTCAACGAATGTTGCCTAAAGTCAGTTGTGATAAAAGATTTTGATTCTCCGAAGTCCAATTATTCATCTTTGTATGTTTCTCCAGTCTTTATCTATTTGTTTTATTTTTCCCACTTTTTTTAACTTGTGCTTCTACTTGAGGGGCCTTCCGCTACTTGTCTCACTTTTTTTTTTTTTTTTTTTTTTTTTTTCACATGATCCCTTATGCAGCTTTTCGTTATAGTATAAGCATGAAGCACAATCTTGCTACTGATTTTACTACCTGATACCTCAAGAGTTATTGTAATAAAAAACTATATTATAATTCTAGAGGCTCGCTAGTAATGAATAGAAACAACATGACTCTTTTCTGACTTTAGTGCTCGTATATCTTATACATCTTATATTTGATCTGCTAATAGTTGTTATTATACAATGCGAAAATAGTCACACGCAAATATATAACTAGAACAGATATAGCAATGGCTAGTATATAGCATGTACTAAGATAATATAGGCTTTGTATTAGTTTTTTAAACTTATACTGTATAGGCTTCTAGATTATCTTAGCTTGTAATTTTATACTATTCAAATATTCTATACTATTGTAATATTATCGGTATCTAGAGTTGAGCTAGAAAGTTATTTAGAAAATATTATACTATAACCAATTAATATAATAGTTATAATATAAGCTTATATAGGAATCATCTAAAGATTTAGTAGTAATTATATTTATAGATATTTTTAATTAATATATTTTAATCCTAAATTTCAAAACTTAATAAGAATATAATAAAAATTATAAAAATATTAAACTGTATATAAATAGAAATAGAATAGAATAAAGAATTAATCTATATTACGTTTTCAATTTTGCAAACTTTTGTAAAAAAGTTATTAAAAGTTAAAAAAAAGTAAAATTGAGTAAGAGACCCTAAACTGAGTTACATACTACTAGTCTAAATTAGGTAAGATTATATATTAATAAGTAGGAAATTTTCTTAAAAGACTTAAGTAAGAACTATATTAGTAGGTAAAATAAAATATTATATAGTATTGATTAAAACTGTTTATAATTATAATTCTTATGTTACGGCTAAGGTAAGACTTACGGAAATGGCTCCGGAAGCACCGCTAAAGTGTACGCTAAAGATGTGGCTGATCACCACTAGGCAACGCTTAGATTTACTTAAGCCCAATAACCAGCGGTTGCCTACTGAAGTGTGTGTCGAAGTAAGTTATATAGACTAATAACTGCACATGGCTTACAAACTAATATGCGTACATGCATTAGTTGCTGCTACTGCTACTCCTAATGCATGTTTCTACTATGTCTTCTTATCTACGTGTCTTGTCATGTCATTGTCATGTCATTATCATATCATGTTGATGGCCGGGAAGTCTATATAAACGGGCCGAATAGATAGCTAGAACAAATCAAGACACTAGCGGTGTTCTAAGTTGAACTCTCACTTAACGCTCTCGCGTAACCTTTTGCCGTCCGCTTCGCTGCCTTCGTGAACCCGGAGTCGCCTCAGTGCCACTCTCGCGAGCCCAGCGACGCCTACGCTAACATCTTACAGAAACTACTACTAGTATACTACTCTTATAATATATATATATACTAGTATCTAATATATATCTTAAAATAAAACTACCTATTTAAGAAAGCTTTTTTTTTTTTATATTACCTAACCCTACTTGTAGTTGTTTACTATAGCAGAACCAAGTTTAGGTCTAGCTAGACTCTTAATACTTAGAGACAAGCATATTTACCTACTTATCTACTACTTATTATACTTGCAAAAATCGTACCTTCTCCCTACTGCCTCTTTATATAGTAATAAGAATAGTTATATCTTTCTTCTACTACTACCTTTACAAATGAAATATCTTCCTCTCTCTGCTACCTTCGTTAGAATTTCTAGAAGGTTAGAATAAAAAAAAAATTAGAAAGAGTATATTTTTTAACAACTAAAGTAAATTTTTTAAATCCTATTAAGATAGGCTAAGTGTTACGGATTGCAACCGACCGTTTGCAAACCGTTGCACCAAAAGGTAGAACTACCGGTACCACCCGGTAGTGCGGTCGGTATATATAGAAGTATCCGTACGGGCTGGTCAGCGACTCGCTTACGTTTGCGCACGTGGTCAAGGATCTTGGCTCCCTTAGACGTCCACACGTACTAGTAATCAGCTTCCCTCTGCCGCCATGGCACGCCAAGCCGTGACACTAAGTTAATAGTTTTTCTTAATATTTAGCATCTTTAATTCTTTAGAAATCTTGTTCTTAAGGAATTATAATATAGCAATATTAATAGTTTTGAATTCTATATCTAATACTTAAACTAAATTTAATAAAAATATAAGATATAAGAATTTTACAGTTACTGAGTAAGAGTTATAGTAATACTACTTTTCTTGGTACTTCTAAGTGCTGCTTCAAATGCTCATATCTTATACATCATTAATAAAAAATAAATAATAGAGATTTTTTTCAAAAGTTGCACTACATAATCATTTTACTTTCGATGAGGAAAACCTTTTTGTTCATGATATGCTCTGGTAATACGTCCTGGTTCAATTCTATCTCATATTTTTAATACTTTTTTCATGATGTTATGAGTTCTGTAGAGAGCTATTACTTTTTATGTACTGTTACGGCTACGGTAAGACTTACCCGCGTTGGGGAACACTTACCCTGAATCGTTACATAAGACCAATGCTGATAGACCGGACTGATCACCCGTTAGGCCTGGCAGTAGATTCATTTATTTATCGAATAGGGTAGTGCTAAGGAAGTGTGTGTCAAACGTTTATGGTAAGACCTCCGGGTCTGCATTGCACTCCGCTTATTAAAAGCTAATATATGCGCACATGCACTAGTACATAGCATTATCTTGCGTCTGTACTATTTTTGCATGTTTCTGTTACGTGCGCCTATTACCACAGGTATTGGCAGTGATAAGGAATTGCCACGTTGCCAGTCATTTATTCATTTGTTGACTAGTCATGTATGACTGCGCTGAAGTCTATATAATCGCCGGCTGGTGATAGCATAGTTAGCAGAATCAAGACACTAGCGGTGTTCTAAGTTCTCTATAACTCTGAAACCTATCGTTTCCTTATTACGCCCGTGAATCGCTCCGCTCCGCTGCGCGCTGCACGCCAAACAGCTGCCCATTCGGCCCGCCGTATATACACCTCCGTAGCCATTTCGGCCCGCAGCATATACACCTCCGTAGCCATTTCGGCCCGCCGTATTCAAACCTCCGTCATGACTCCGGCCCGCCGTACACACTCCTCCGTAGCCGTAACATCCAGTGCCTTCCAGCGCCCACCGGAGCCTAGCCCCTCACGCCCGTAACATGTACCAATTTTATGTCTTCAAACGTCAATTTTGTATAGGAATTTGATAGTCTTGGCATTTTCTAGGTTTGTAAGTTTTGCTCACCAACTCTAGAGCTCGAAATGCAGTTCTACTATCGGAATTATGAAATTCTAGGTATCATCTGTTGTATAAAAAATCACCTTTATATATCTGATTATAATAGTAGCAGTGTATAGAGCTTAAAAAGTAGTGGTTTTTGTATGCAGTCTCCAATAACCAAGCAGTGCAAATGCGCCACCATTGACCATTGTGCTATAGTCCCTTCCTCCACTGTAGCTTGTTCCATACCCTATATACTACCGCTTGTTCAAGTTATATGTTAATCGGGTCACTGATCGTTGAAATATTTCAATTTTTGTTCATATTGACCCTGTCACCACGTGCGCTCAGATCGCTTTCACCAAGACTTTGCTCAGTGACTGTACCTTATGCAAACATGCAAGAATTACACCAAAGAAATATGTATGTAGCAATTATATAGAAACGGATAATAGAAATGGTAAATTGAGACATGGGCCATCTATTGAAAAATATTAAGCGAAACATAGCATCACACATCAAGAGAGATCTATCGAAAGACCTTGTAGCCATATTCTATAGCTATTGCAGCGAAAATTGAAAGGAATTACTCTATTATACGTTGCTGAGTACTTTACGATTGGGAATTCGATGCAAGATTGAAAATGTCATTGTGCCATTAATTAACCGCCATGTTATCCTCTTAGGGCAAATAAAAGCGGACGCGAAGAGCGACTTTTATTTATCTCTCCTGAGAAGCACATATCTACAAAACTCTGTTGTTGTTGAGTCGTATCCTTTCCTGGGTGGGCAGTTTTAGTGTACAATGCTGGTGTACGTCGCAAGGTGGTGAAATACTGTAGATATGTTCCAGTTAGCGCACTTTTCCATCTGTTACTGTACCCGCCTGGATTATTATTGATACCAGTGTAAGCATGGGTAGTTGCCAGCTTATTCAACATAGTAAGGTCCTCTGCTGGGAGGTTCATACTCAGCTGCGGAAGCGGGCATGAGAAAGTGGACCAACCAGGTCAATTTTGATTTATAAGCACGTAGAAAAGAAGAAAAGATGTGAGACTATGTGGTGGTGGGGAGGGAGATAGAAACGCGTGAAGACGCTGATCTTGGAGGGAAGCGGTTGAGGGCCTGGAGATTGAAGGGGAGACGGCAAACAGATGGTGTGAGGAGGACGAGAAGACAACGCAACATCAAGGGGATGCACATTATGGCAAGACAGATGGCCAGGCGGGGATCAGCCGCGGAGGGACCTGCCAAAGGGAGAGAAAGGGGAGCGAGATGCTTTACTAAGGTTTCTGGAAGGGACTGATAGGAGAAGAAGGGGGACGGAGCAGATGGAGTGTGCGGTGTAGGCAATTTTATATTTCCTTTTCATCTCCTTTTTACATATCTCCGCCGTACCTCTCCGGGGGAACACTAAATATTGAGATATTTACAAAGAAGCACCATGCTGTCACGTGCCAGCCACCCGCCGTTTTTTTTTTATTTTTTTTTTATCATTACTCGCGTGCCGCCGTATGGGCTATGGCGAGGTGTTTAATTACATATAATGGAGTAGTGAATAAGAAAGTAGAAGGAAGTAAGAAAGAATACAGCAGGAAGTAAAAAGGTAAATGACGCACCCCGTCTCGCCGCGGCCTTACCGACCCGCCCATTCCAATATTTCATAGAGCCTGTCTCCGTCTTCGTCGTCTCCTTTCCGCTGGCATAAGTCCTCATGCCTCTCGGGCATCTCCGTCTCCAAACCAGGCACTGTGTCAGTATGTGTTGTGTTGTCTCGATGCTTTCGCCGCACCAGCGGCATTGCGGACTGTCGGCTGTCCCAATTCGGAACTTCCACTCTCGTAGGCCTTTGCCCCCGAGGATACCGGCCAGAGTGGCGACTCTGGGGCCTAGTCTTTGTAGCGGTCTGTACGTGAGGTCAAGCCTATTTCTCTCCCTGGCTCTGTCCGCCTTGGCTTGTTGTCTGAGTCCGGCCTCCGTTACGGTTTCTTCTTGGTATTGGAGGTAAGTGCCTATCTCGGCCGCCATGTCCGCCTCCGTGTTACCGGGTACGCCTTTGTGTCCTTTCACCCACATGACTGCCACGTCCAGGCTTCCTGTCTGCGCCCTGCGGTCCCAGGCCTCCCTGACTCGCTGTGAAGCCCCTTCGTGGTTTGGTTCCCCGTCGGCGATTCTCTGGAGTTTGGCTATTGCTGTTTTGGAGTCGGTGATGATTAAAACCTCGTTGTCCTGGCTGTCCAGTGCCTCGCTCATGGCTAGCAGCTCCGCGTCGTTGACGGTGCTTAGCCTGCCCAGGTATCTTGAGATCCGTTTCGGTGGGTGTGGCGAGAACATTCCTGCTCCGGAGGCGTCATCTATCCGACTGCCGTCTGTGTAGTGACTGGCCCATCCCTCGTCCTCCGCTTCGAAGATCGCGGTTTCCCACTCCTCCTTCGCGGTGTCCGCGGGGAGTGTGGGTAGTCTAGCTAGTAGTGAGCGGCACGAGCCGAGCCAGCTCGAGCTCAAACGAGCCAAGATCATGCTAGTGTTTTTCTTGACAGCTCGCTAAATTGCTTAGCCAGTGCAAGGTTTCATAAACTGTAGATACCTAATATAGTAATAATTAGAGACTTGGAGCTCATTCTGACCTACCAACAACTTCGAAATGCAACAATTTAGCTGATAGTAGTGAGAAAGATGAAAATTTAGCTTAGTTTAGTTTTGTTTGTCAATATTATATATATAATCAATCTAGGCTCAAGCTCATGCCAGGCCAGCTCGAGCTCACCCTCCAGCTCGGCTCGAGCTAGCTCGTGCCGCTCACTACTAGCTAGTGGGAGGTGCTGGTGATGTGTCAGTGTGCCCCGCAGGTATTTGGCTTCCGGGTCTTGGTTTCTGATCGGCTCGTCCTCAAATCTTAGTGTGCGTGCTTCCACCCTTGTGCTCTCTGCCTCCACGAAGGTCTGTATCGACTCGAGGTTAGCCAGACCTTCCACCACGTCCCGCCTGGTGCCCCATGGGGCGCCCGTAATCGATCGAGCTACGGTATATTGCCATTTCTCCAGAGCGTCCTTTTTTTGTTGTCTTGAGGCTCCTTTTGCGTATTGGTTCCAAGCCCAACAGCCCCAGGTCGCTATCGTGCGGGCTATGGAGGTGTAGAGTTGGCGCTTCTTAGCCGGTGGCATTGGGTAGAGTCTCGACGCTACCGCCCACGCCGCTTTGGCTAATTGTAGTCTTTTTTGGTGGAGCCATCCACCCTTACTCGGAGTCAATAGTACCGTCTTGTCATGCCGCAATAGGAAATAACAGGGATTAGTTCTTGGTAACAACCATGCAGTGATCGACCCGAACCACAGAATGCTCTCGAACCGCCGCCATAGCTCTACATCATTCCACATCATTCTACAACATTCTACAAGCACTCTTCTATGTCGTCATGTATGTTTCTATTTCCATCTGTCTTCTTCTATGTCGTCATGTCCAAGTTCATGCAATACTCGTACCTGCTACTTCTGTTCACTCTCTCTCGTCTATATATACCTCCTCTACCCGCCTGTATGTAGTCTCCACTGGTCAACGTACGCTCATTCTCTCTTCTACCTTGTCCCTCTCTGTTCCTGCTGTCTCGTAGCACCCGCGATCGTGCCTTCGCCTACTGATCCCAGCATCGCCCTTACAGTTTGACCAGTCACCTTTATCGCGCCTGCTACGAATCGCTATGGACGACACTCTTATGCGCGAAACGCTTCCTCCGGAAGGGTCACCTTCGTTGCCAACTGCTCCCTTCATGACGCCATCAACTAGCGCTACGTCTCAGAACTCTGCCTCGATCCTCGATCGGTTCACTATGCCTCCTGAGTTGCGATCGTACTTCCAGGACCTACAGAGCACTGTACAACAACTCCATACTACAGTTGCTACCCTCCGCTCAGCGACTCCCACCTCAGGCTCCACTGCTACTGACCATGCACCGAAGACCAAGGCACCGGACATTTTTACAGGGAACCGGTCGAAGCTTCGCTCCTTCCTTTCACAGATCTATCTCTACATCGCAGTGCATCCCCACGAGTTTCCTACCGAACGATCGAAGGTTCTCTACGCCGCCTCATTCCTCAAGGGTGCCGCCTTTCTGTGGTTTGAGCCTCACCTCCGCACCCTGCATCAGCACACTCCCTCAGCGCTTTTGGACAATTTCGACGCCTTCTGTCAAGCACTACAACAGACCTACGGCGATATTGACACTCGCGCCAATGCGGAAAGAGCGATTGAACGCCTGCGACAAGTCGGTTCTGCGGCAGACTATGCATCACGCTTTCAGCAACTCACTTCGTTCCTTAATTGGAATGAAGAGGCACTCATCCGGAGATTCTATAGGGGCCTTAAGGATAGGGTTAAGGATGAACTAGTTAAGGAAGAACGTCCCAAGCAGCTTTCTGAACTAATTGAAAAGGCCGTACGCATAGATAACCGCTTGTTCGAACGAAATCGAGAATTCCGTACCTCTGAGTGGGCATCGAAGACCAACCGATCTGATCCTGAGCCAATGGATCTCTCCGCAGTTAGTACTAAGCCTGCTCCCCAGCGTACCCCTACTAATCGTGATCTCTCGCCACAAGAACGTGCTCGCCGGCTTAAGTACAAACTCTGCCTTCTCTGTGCCAAACCAGGACACAAAGCTGCTGAATGTCGATCCAATACTCAGACTCAACAACCTAATACTAAGCAGGACCCAAAGAAGAAAGAGCGTGTCAATATCTCCTTCACTACTACAGCTGAGGACAGTTCGGGGAAAGAGCCAGCTCAGACGAACTAAACCGCCCTGCTCTGAGCTTAACCGAGGGCGATATTCTTCTTTATTATACCAGACCGACCTCCGACTCTCATCTTATTGTCAATGGTTTACTCCGTTCTAGTTCTGTTTGTACTCCTGTTACTATTATGATTGATTGTGGTGCTTCGTCAAATTTCATAAACCGCTCCTTTATTGACAGATATCCTATACCACTCCTTCGCCACCCTACACCTATTGATCTTAATGTAATTGATGGTTCTTCTATTTCGTCTGGTTCTGTTACTCATTATACTGTGCCTATAACCCTGTCTATTCACTCACATTCTGAGAATGTCCCTTTGCATGTTATTCCAATGAAGGATTATGATATTGTTTTAGGTATTCCTTGGTTGCGTTTGCACAATCCTGTTATCAATTGGGCCAAAGATGAGGTTGACTTTACTTCTGCATTCTGTCATTCACGTTGCCTGCCACCCTTGAATATTTCTTCGTTGTCTACTACTCCTTCAGTTTCTCATTCTGAGTCTTCTTGTATGCCGAATCCATTGAATATCTCGTTTGTGTCAGCTCCTGCTTTTCACCGCTTAGCTAGACCCCGCCGGAAATGTTCAGATTCAGATTCGGAGATAGTTCAGGGCCTTGTCATCGCTACATTGGATACGCCTAATAAGACAAAGGTTACTCCTATCATCCCAGAGGAATATAAGCGCTTTTCTCGCATCTTTTCAGCCACAGAAGCAGCTGTCTTACCTCAGCATCAGCCCTGGGACCACAAGATTCCTCTACAACCTGGCACGCATCCTCCGTTCGGTCCGATTTATGCGCTTTCAGAAACCGAACTGCAAGCCCTACGAGAATACTTGGATGAGAACTTAGCAAAAGGGTTTATTCGTCAGTCGTCGTCTCCTGCTGGTGCACCAATATTGTTTACTAAGAAGAAGGATGGAAGCCTGCGTTTATGTGTTGACTACCGAGGGCTAAATCGAATCACAGTAAAGAACCGCTACCCTATACCGCTGATATCAGAGCTCCTAGACCGTGTACGCGGGGCAAAATACTTTACGAAAATCGATTTGCGAGGGGCATATAACTTGATACGAATTGCTGAAGGCGATGAATGGAAAACGGCGTTCAGAACACGATATGGACACTATGAGTATACAGTTATGCCTTTTGGACTAACGAACGCCCCGGCATCATTCCAAGCATTGGTGAACGATATCCTTCGGTCATACCTCGACTATTTTGTTGTTGCCTTCCTCGATGACATCCTGATCTTCTCGAATACTCTTGAGGAACATAAAGTTCACGTTACCAAGGTATTAGAGAAGCTTGATGAACACAACCTCTTTGTGAAGCTTGAAAAATGCTCATTCCATGCCAAAGAGGTGGAATTCTTGGGATACGTCATTAGTAGAGAAGGAATAAAGATGGATACAAGCAAGGTTGAATCAGTCATAACCTGGCCGACTCCTACGTGTGTTAAGGATATCATGTCATTTTTAGGATTTGCAAACTTCTACCGCCGGTTCATACCACACTACAGCAGTATCATCGCACCGCTTACTCGCCTACTCAGGAAAGATGCTTCGTTTACATGGACCGATGACTGTCAAAGAGCATTCGAGGCTATTAAGCAGTCCTTCGCTACAGCAGTGGTCTTAAGACATTTTGATCCTGAATTACCTGCTGTTGTCGAAACCGATGCTTCTGACTTCGCTATCGGTGCCTGCCTGTCCCAATACGATACTGAAGCAAAGACTCTTCGCCCCATTGCGTTCTATAGCCGAAAGCTACTCCCCGCAGAAGCGAACTATGAGATACATGATAAGGAGCTATTAGCTATAGTTGCCGCCCTCAGAGAATGGAGAGTTTATCTAGAAGGGGCTAAGCATCAGATACAGATCTACTCTGACCACCAGAACCTTCAGTCATTTACCTCCACGAAAGTCTTGAATCGAAGACAGGCCCGCTGGTCAGAAATGCTAGCCTCATATGATTTTGTTATTGTCCATCGCCCTGGTGCGGCTAACTCGCAAGCAGATGCACTATCCGACGACCCGACTACCAAGATCCTACCGCGAAGCAAGAGCACTGTTTGCTTAAACCCCATCAGCTTATACTTGCTGCGGTTGAGCTGAGGAATACTGCGGTTGAAAAGGATAGTAGTATACTGCAGAAAATTAAGGAAGCATATGAGCAGGACCCATCTTGTGCTAAGTTAAAGTCAGAGCTCACCTCAGGCACAGCGCCTAAGTTTCGACTGCGTGCATACTCTCTACGTGATGATCTTATTCTCTTTAATGGGCTAATCTTTGTGCCAGATAATAAGGGCCTAAAGGTGGAAATTATTCGGATGCACCATGATACACCTACAGCAGGACACCCCGGCCAAGCGAAGACACTAGAACTGATCTCCAGAAACTTCTTTTTCCCTCGTATGGGACAGTTCGTGGAAACGTACATTCGAACATGCGAGACTTGTGGAAGATCCAAGGCATCAAGACAGCAACCCTTTGCCCCGGAGCTAGCTCAACTCTACCTCAAGCATGTATTCGTTCATCACGGTATTCCGAAAGAGATCGTTACAGATCGTGGAGCAGTATTCGCCTCGAACTTTACTCGCTCACTATGTCAAGCCGCCAATATCGACCAGCAACTCTCAACAGCTTATCATCCACAAACCGATGGTCAGACCGAGCGTGTGAATCAGATTCTCGAGCAGTACCTTCGAGCATACTGCAACTATCAGCAAGACAATTGGGTTGAACTCCTACCATTAGCTCAGTTTGCCTACAATAATGCTGAACAAAGCAGTATCAAATGCTCACCCTTTTACGCGAACTACGGCTACCACCCAACTCTCAACGTCTCGCTGGAAGCATCTGCGAAATCTCCTGCAGTCGATGAACGGGTTCAAGAGCTACGTTCCCTACATTGCCTCTTACAGCACGAAATGAAGTTTGCCCAGCAACTGCAAGCCCAGTACTACAATCGCGATGTACGCCCAGAGCCTGAAATCAAAGAAGGTGATCGAGTTTGGCTTATTCGAAGGCACATAAAAACGAACCGACCCTCCGAGAAGCTCGACTATAAGAAATTGGGACCATTCGAAGTGGAAAAGGTGATCAGCCCAGTAGCCTACAAGTTAAGACTACCCTCATCAATGCACATTCATCCAGTCTTTCATGTCTCGCTGCTGGAAAAGGCTACCACTGATAATACACTCAGAGAAGAACAACCTGCACCGCCGCCTATCATCATTGAGGGTGAAGCATACTGGGAAGTTGAAGAGGTGGTCAACAGCCGCAGACGTGGGAAGAAGCTGGAGTATGAGGTTAAGTGGAAAGGTTACCCACATCATGACAACACTTGGGAACCGGCTCAAGGCCTTAAGAGCATACAAGGAATGATTAACCAATTCCACGAGAAGTACCCTGACAAGCCCGGCCCCACAAAGCCAAAAAGGGGGGGGAAAGGCTCCGCCGCTCAGTGATAACCTGTCTTTTCTTGTCGTCTGTTACCCTGAATTTGTGCTATTACGAGTGTTCTTGTTTACTTATTGCATGTCATTCGCTCATGTGTTTTCTATGCTCCATCGTCATGTCATTCTCTTGTGTATTCCCTATATTCTACACCACGGCCTGATCAGGAGCTCAGGCTAGAAGAGGGGAGATACTGTCATGCCGCAATAGGAAATAACAGGGATTAGTTCTTGGTAACAACCATGCAGTGATCGACCCGAACCACAGAATGCTCTCGAACCGCCGCCATAGCTCTACATCATTCCACATCATTCTACAACATTCTACAAGCACTCTTCTATGTCGTCATGTATGTTTCTATTTCCATCTGTCTTCTTCTATGTCGTCATGTCCAAGTTCATGCAATACTCGTACCTGCTACTTCTGTTCACTCTCTCTCGTCTATATATACCTCCTCTACCCGCCTGTATGTAGTCTCCACTGGTCAACGTACGCTCATTCTCTCTTCTACCTTGTCCCTCTCTGTTCCTGCTGTCTCGTAGCACCCGCGATCGTGCCTTCGCCTACTGATCCCAGCATCGCCCTTACACGTCTACATGCGCAATCTAACAGCGTTCCAGAAGCTATTGAGTTGGTAGGGCGGAAAATTGAATATCTCGAACCCAAGAGACAAGATCAGCAACTCCAGCCCAACATAGCTGAATTTATTCCCATTTTCCCCTTGACATACTCTCCATCTGTACCTACCGCCACATGGGTTTACCCTTTTTTCATACAAGCATATTTTCGGGATAAGCCTACCCGCCCTCTGGCTTTGTAACGGGCGGGGTTGTCGTTTTTCCCACCTGGAGAACCACGAAACGAGTAGCTATAGGCAGAGAGGTATATGGTTAGAGCATACCAACATACATGAAGGTAAACGCATATAATGAACAGGGTCGAGGAGGGGAGCACCTCTTCAAGGTCAGCTGGCAGATACAAGTAAGCTGCCATCGTGTGCTGACGGAGGACACCGTCAGAGTAGAAAGTGCAGGATTATAAGTGGGAGGTTTGAAGAAATGTTTTCTATTTCTTGCTTTAGGAAAACACTACTACATACTCTGATACCAACGCCACTAAACTCATGAAAATAAACCAAAGAGGAACCAGAAAATCACCATAATACAAAACCCAGCATCAATTCCCACCATCGTTCCGCTGGCACCAGCGAGAGGTAGGAGGTTTACGGCATCATGGCGGGCCAGCAGCCACAAAGGACCATGGGATTGGTCACCTGTGTTCGGGGGACGCTCACAAGAGGGACTTCACAATTCCACAAACTCCTCCTCGCACCCGCTGACTCACGGTCATGCGCACCCGATCAGCTACCATAACAGTCCCAACATCTTCCCGCAGGGTCATCCCCACATTAGAGGCCGTAGCAGTTACATGACTTGGAGTCAAGAAGTTATTCACGATTTCTAGTGCCATCACAGTTACTAGTGACTTGAGGAGGGATCAATTGGCATTTGACCGAGGAGCAGAAGAGGCACACACGTATGAGGAGTGATTTTTTTTTTTTTTTTCTTTTTTTTTTTTTTTATATCAGTACTCGCATGCCGCCCTATGGGCTATGGCGAGGTTTAGATTTAAAAGAAAGAAAAGTAATAACTAAGAACATGTAGTGCCCGTGGTGCTCATACGTGATGCGGGTTGAAGGGCCAGTATGTCTGTCCTACTTCCGTCCTCTTTCCCGTTCATACTGGTCCGTCCTCAGCCAACGTCCTCCGAGCCTCACTCTCCCAACCTCGATGGGGCTCTCCAGGTATACAACAACCGAACTGGTGGTTGCCCTGCCTTGGCGAACAGCTGCACGCGGGGTCATGTGATATAAAAAAAATAAAAAAAAAAAAAAACCGAACTGGTCTTGCCTTCGTCAACCAGTTGATTCTTCTTCCTCAGCCATCGAATCCCCACCGTCTTGCCTATGTCCTTGTGGTCGGCCTCCAGCCATTTCCGGACCTTGCTAAAGTCTTTTCTTAATTGCAACTCCGTGTACGACGATGCCGTTTGCGGAGGTGTTGGCATCGGGAGTGGTGGGGGAGGAGGACTTGGGGGGGCGGGGAGGGGTGATGGGTTTTTTGGTAGGGCCTGGGGAGGGATTGGGGCTTTATGTGGTCGTGGTAGTGTCGACTGGGGGGGTGGAGGCGATCTTTTTTGCCTCCTCATCGCTGAGTTGGGGTTTGATCGCGTATTGGTCCCCGGGGGACTGCACCTTTCCTTTGCGCTTTTTATTTTGTCGTGGCGGAGGTGGTGGCAAAGGTGTTGTGGGGATAGGGGTGGGGGCGTGGGGTGCCTTTGAGGGCACTGCGTCGGTGGTCGGCTCCTCCGAGTGCACCGTGATGATGGTGCTGAAGCCTAAGGGGGCGGGAGGGTCCTCGTCTGGACCTGCTTCAAAGCAGATTTCGTCGTATTCGTCTTCATCAAATTCTACCTCTAGGAACGCCCCCTTTTTTAGGCCATGATCGCTTTTCATGGTTCTTCTCCACCTTGCTGCTAGTAGTATGCCCCAATCGAGGTCGATCTTTTCCAGCGAGTGTTTGATGGTCTCCCACGGGGGAGGTTCTGTCCTCTTTGTCTCTGTGAACGGCATTTGTTGTTTCGCGGTCTCCAATTGGTTCTTGGCGCGGCTTGGTGTGGCAACGGGGTTGATGCGCTGAAAATTCCCAGAAATTTCACCCTCGGGGGAAATTTGTAGTGTCAGGTATTTGGGAATAAAAGTTAGACCAAAAGACTCAGCTCGCTGAGGGCTTTCGATCTATGTGGTTTTCGCTGGGGGGGGCGTTGTGGTTGTGGAGTCGCTTCCAAACACTCGTCCTGGTATGAACACTCGTCCTGGTATGAACACTCGTCCTGGTATGAGGACTGAGTTGGTCTACCCTCGGCCGGCCTCGACGGCAACTGCGATGAATATAGTCTGGCTGCACTACCCCTCAACGATGAATAACGGTTCTCGTGCTCACGGGTTCCGACTAGCACGAAGGAACATCGCTGCGGTCTCAATGTCCAGTAGTAGCGCATCCTTAGCACATTAGCGACGAAAAAAGGTAAGCCCCGACTAAGCTAGCGGCAGAGCATGTTGCAGATGTCCACCTCGCCCGGAGTAAGAACATTAATTCATATACTAGATCAATAGGGGTACTCAGACACAGAAAGCTTTGGCTATTTTTGCGTATCCGGACTTTTAAGCGCGATTTCGGTCTCCGGATCTTTTTTTTTTTTTTTTTTTCCCCATCAGTAACCCCGCTTATCTCTATCAACACCTGTGCAACTACTTCGTACCACAACAGCCCCTATCCAACAAAACAAAAACAAAAAGCCTGTCACTTTCAGAAGATACAGAGGACATAGGCAGCGGAAACCCAATGCCCCAAGAGCAAAAATCAATCTGTCGTCCATTTCCTCCACATCCCTCCCCTTCCACTTTCTGCCCACCAATCTGAGTGACAGTCGGATTCTTAGCCCGAACATCTGGTTGCACAGCAGTTTCGATCCGGATAATCCGCGTTTATACAAGAGTTTGATTTGCAAGTTTCGTCTGTGAGAATTGGAGTGTTATTCAGAGCTTCACTCAAAATTTCTTTTTTAAAACAAGCTGTGACATTCAGCACCGAAATTTGTAGGACCGAATACCATTAATGTACTGCAGGGGTAGGAGGACCTAGGGCTTGATGGCAGAACTTCGGACCAAAAGCAAATTTGTTTCTTTTCCTGTGTCCGGGTCTACTATGGCTGCTTGCAAGTACCTGGCCAAAGGAAAAAAACAAACCATTGAAACGTACAAACCCAGTTATCCGCATCATGCTTGATGGAATGAAAGTGCTTTTCCGATAGAAGCACTAGATAGATCCTGCTTATCGATAAAAAGAGAGCGTTTGAGACCCTTCTCGATCGCCCATGAGCACAATTCCAAAGACTGCACTTGCCCGCTCAAAAAGCTTTTCTCTGGATGCTGTCTGTTGCCTTTTTGAAGGCGGAGATGGACCGCAATGGACCGGAGTTTTGCCGGCTACTGTGTTTCACCACCTCTCGACGCACACTACCACTCGACGCACTTCCCACCAAAACTGAGCGAATGAGAACCAGTATAGCCCCACGCTACTTTTCTATGCGCCTTTCAGGAGGCTTAAAGCAAGCATCATTCTTCAGATCCTGCATCTCTACTTTTAAAAAAAATAGTTATGAATGAATTATATCGCTGCACATTTTCACATAAGTCATGGCATATATTTTTGCAGTAAAATTGCATATATGGAAATCTACCCACTGCACGTGCAATTAATTCAATAAACATATTTAAACATTTCATTTGGATAACCTATCCCTATGGAGATACACATGAATGGCATCAATATAATCCTTGAAGTAATTGTTGAGCCGTTCAAAATATTTTCATTCCCATAGAAATATTGCATATGAATAGTATCGGAAGAGCACCTGAAAATATTTATCAGCACGCCAATTATGCAATATATCAAAATGGACTGAATAAAATTAAGTGAATCAATATACAACTAGGAGAGGCCCTTTGATCACAATACAATTGCCATTGGTGTAATAGTGCTAACAAAGAGTAGTATGTTCAGTCCGCTGAAATATTGTATGAGAATCACATACAAATAGATGCCAAGACATTGTTACAAATTTTGCGGTGCCATAATTCCTTGAGAATGCTTTCTTTCAGCAGGCAGAGGTGCTAAACATGAAGGACAAGGATTTATTTAGTGTCTTAGTGTCTCTCAATAGCGTTTTCGAAATTCTGCTCTAGTGGTTGAGGTACACGCTCTTCTGCGTGGCTAGTTTTGGTGGGAAAGTGCGTCGAATTGTGGTGTGCGTCGAGATGTGGTGAAACACAGTAGTGCGTACCATTAAAACAATGCCGATGGTCATGAGATTATCCCATGGCCAATGACTAAAGGCGGTGCTGGAATTGGAAAGTACGAACCTATACGCAGACCCAGCACCAACTGTGGCACAATTGACAAGACTGACCCTCCAGGACAACAACCACCTCAGGACGAGCGTTTGGAAGCAACTCCATAACCACAACGTACCCTCGAGCGAAACACACATAGATCGAAAGCTCTCAGCGCGCTGAGTCTTTTGATCTAATAATTTTTATTCCCAAATACCCGACACCACAAATTTCCCCCTTAGGGTGAACTTTCGAGGAAATCTTCTGCTCACCACCTCGTTGCCAAAACATCAAACCTGCGCCAAGCACCAATAAGGATGCCAACTAAGAAGACCAAGACGAACCCTCCGCCGGACCCCCCGACGGCGGAGGGACCCTCTCCCAGCGCCCCCTAGCCCCCGAAGATGTATACATAATGGACTTGGAAGTCGTGCAGAAGGCTATCGAAGAAAAAGCAGGCATCGCGTGGTCCATGCTGCTTGCATCACTCTGGAAAGCATAGCACAAAGAAAGAAGTCCTCTCCCTAGGGGTCATCCTGGCAATTCAATGGGGTTCCTCACCGATTTCTTTCCAGGCACACGCAGTCGAGCCGGGAGTGCCCCGGCCAATCCCGTCCTGGCTTGCTGCCTTAATGCCCCCCCCACCCCCCACCTCCACCACCCGCTCATGCGGACTGCGCTGAAACCTAGGGTTTCAGCGCAACCCACACGGGACATTCGGAGGAGCCGTCCCTGGAGCGTGCGGCACCGCCACTACCACAACCTGCGGGGCCATCCCGCACCCCCACTCCGGCGCCTACCCTGCTATCCAAGAAGCGTAAGGGCAAGGCACCGGTACCACAAGCCGAGTACGCCTTTAAACATCGGCTAGATAACAAAGAGGCAGAAAAGATCGTGGTGACCAACGCCGACACAAACCCCCCACTCCCGTCAAGTACCACCACAACAAGACCAAAGAACACTACCCCCCCCTCCCCCCCCACCCGACAAAGAAGTTCACCACAACCAGCACTCCGGAGGCCAACACCAGGACAAAAAGCGGCCTCGTCGTACATGGTATTGCACTCCGGAAGGACCTGAACAACGTCCGGAGATGGTTAGAGGCAGCAAACCATGACATAGGAAAGGTGGAAGGTATTCAGTAGTTGAGAGAGAAGGCAATTCTGATGGAGGAAGGCAAAACTACCAGCTCAGTTGTGGTATACCTTGGGAGACAGGTTGAGCTGGAGAAGGTGAGACTGGGAGGAAAATGGTTGAAGTCCAGCCAGTATGAGTTGGACAGGGGATGGAAGTAATCTAGTACTGGTTTTTCCCCTGAGTATCTGCACATCTCCAATACGTCGGAGGATACGGGGACTACACTGACCTCAATACACCCGCATTATTAATGAGCGCCGCGGGCATCACATGTAACTACGTCTTACTTTTACTTTCCTTTTATTTCTTAGGTACTTTTACCCTCGCCATAGCCCTTAGGGCGGCATGTGAGTACTGATATAAAAAAAAAAACCAACTGTGGCAATGCAATGAATTCCGCCTCAAAAGTTTAAATAGGCCCGAATGCCTGGCATCTAGACAGGACAAACCTCCCAAAGTAGTGTCGGTAAGGAATATCTTCAGCTGCGCTGCAGAAACTTTGCCTAAGGTACGTCCAGGCAAAAAAATGACGTATCGGTTTATGTAAACCGGCCTCGATGCAGAAAGGCGGTCAGGGTTGGTGGCATGCCCCGCAACTCCCATTTCCCTGGTCTCCCATGTAGTGATGAGTTGCCGGTATCGACTTGACTCTGCCGGAACCTAATGAGCTGAAAGTTTGGAATCTCACCAATAGTGGGAGCAGGTAGGTCGCATGAGGAGTTTCGAAAGGTTTGCGCTCCACTGGCAGCAGCATATGGTTGCTCCCTCTTACAATTCGGACTAGGCTGTGGACTTTGGGATATGGTGGGCGTGCTACGAGTTCTGAGCAACACAGAAGGAGCAACTAACATGTGCCAGATTACGTGCCCCTGCCTAGCAATCTGTGCACACGAAGAGCAGGAGACGCCGAAGGTCGAACCGGGTTGCATTCTGAACTGCATCATGTGTCAATCCACACTATGAAATCGGATTCAACTACGTATCATCAGTTGTAACTGAGTGAGGCAGTGGCGACGCAGCTAATGTGCAGAGGCATTTCTGATCGACAATATGTTCGTCTATGGACTGTGTTGCCTTATTTTTATTTTTTTTTTTTTTTTCTGTCACATAACCCCGCTTGCAGCTGTGCGCCATGGCAGGGCCAGCCTGGCACGATAAGAGCAATTCAGTCGGTGATGCAGCCAGCCTGAGTGGCAGGCGACGGACAGTGGTCAAGCAAGCCTATCATGTTCAACATCACCGACTTCGTTTTTTGGAGGGGGCCACATTACCCCGCATACAGGCTACCACCCTATGGCAGGGACCCATATATTCGGGTCAGGTCTATGTAAAAAGCTCGTCGACATAATTAATGGAGTCAAGACATGCATGCAGCTGAAGGAACATTACCTCAGATTAAATGCCAAGAGAGTACTAGTGCGGCAACTCTACAACTCTAGACAAACAACAGAACGGTCGCTATGAAATTAACGCTTAAGGTAAGCCAATTATGTGGGATTTTTTTCTTATTTTGGGGAGATCACAAAAACCCGTAGCATATGAGATAACGATAAGGTGAAGATAGGTATGCATAATGAACCAACACCATACCTAACAATAACAGCAACGATAACAGTATGTAATGGAAATAGAATAAGCTGAAATAGAACCAAACATGTGACAAAGGAGATAGGTTTTTTTTTTTTTTTTTTTGGTATCACATAACCCCGCTTGCAGCTGTTCGCCATGGCAGGGAAAGGAGATAGGTTAACGGATGTCACAAGACACAAGATATGCGGCAGTGGTGTGTTTTGACATCATGACTCATTAGCTTTCACTAAACTGCCACGTACTATATTGCTGTTTGATTTTGAAAAGTTCTGTTTGCCACACCGGGAAATCATGTAACAATTGGTGCCGGCTAGCGAAGAGGAGTGCCTTGAACCGCCGGGGAAATGATTTATGAATCCGCTCTCCCGGAGGTCAATCAGGCTCCTCGCTCGAGCTAATACACATCCAATTTCCTTGCGGCAAGCGCTCATTGCACCTTCGCAGCCCTTCTCCTGGACCCCACCATATCGTGTCATCACCAAAGGGTACTGGAGGTGGCCCAGTCAGCCGCAGTTCTATAGCGGGGTGCTAACGGTTTGTCCCATGACCAGCTTTCATATTTCTTATAGTAACTAACTACGTCCGTTCTTTCGCATGTCCATCAGCTCAGCACAATCTATTCCTACACTATAGCTACCTCCCAACTTCATTCTTGCGCAATCCGTTTCTGTCTCCGTCAATCCTACTCTCCCTCAATGATCACGATCACGCGCCCAGCCCTTGGCCAACTGGCCACTCTGGGTACCCTCTATGATGCACGAACTGATAACTTCCTGCCAATCTCGCTTTTCAATGCGCAAATCCCAGACTCAGCCATCACCAGAGCCGACAAGCGTATTACCACATTTGACTATTGCGCAACCGACTCGTTCAAGGAAAAGTTTAGCAAGATGGGCTTCGATGCCGACCTCAAAGCAAGCTTCCTCGCTGGCATGGTCAATGTGGAAGGTTTCGGCCGCTATCTCAATGGAACCCGAGAGTCCAGCACAGTTGTGGAAGCGTCGATGCATTGCAAGATTACGACTGAGCATGAGATTCTACAGCTTATGGGCAATGATCTTAAAGATTGTCTCCATCTTCAGAATATTAATGGTGGTTTAGCTACGCATGTCGTCACCGAGATAACCTGGGGGGCTTATACAGTTGTGGCAGCTAAGTGTCAGCTGTCACAACACGATATCAAGCACAAGGTCGATGATATCAGGAACACGTTGAAGGCAAAACTTGAATTGTTGGAGCTTGCGCTTTCTGGGAGAAGAGGGTCTGAGGACGGGTCTGAGGACAATCACGACGATTACACTTCTGGTTGCAACTTCGACGTTCAGGTTTATGGCGATGTCTTGCCTGACGATGATACGATAGTCACGACATTCGAGGGTGCGTACAAATTTATCGCTAACCTTCCGCACCATATTTCCAATGCGAACGGAGGCAAAGGAAAACCGTTCATCTATACCTTATTTCCATTGAGCATCTTGAGATACATGTATCAAATGGATATTGCGGCGAATATTACACTAACACAAATGCCTTTGGACACTCTCGAGAAATTTATTTACCTGTTTGATAGCTTCCTTAATGTGCAACTGGCACTCTCAGACTACCACTCTCGTGTCAAAGACCATAAAAACTGTATCCCGGTAGAACATATCACGGAGATAGAGGCATTAAAAGACCAAATCAATACTCACAAAGCTGCCCTTCAATCTGAGTATCCTACCACACTGAAGGATGTTCGATCTGGCAAAGCAGGAGTCGACAAATTGTTAGCATTACTGGAGGAGTTTAGTCCAGGAGCGGTGCCGCCAGAATCACTCATTGTAGCGTCTGCCAGCTATACGGGCAAGATGGATTTCGTTGACGTTATGATCTCGAAGGGGGCGAAATATGTCGGATTCACTAGTAACATTCAAGACCTGCAAAATGCCAGCGGTGAGGTCTACGTTTTCCACTTCAATTGGAATTCTCAGCATCAGCAACCTACTTTCACAGAAAACATTGCGATCCTTCTGGAACTTCTTGGGGAGAGCAGCACGGACCGGAATGCGTATGTCATCATCAAGGATTGCGATGCTACTGGCGACACTCTAGAAAAGCCATACATATCCTACAAATGCAATAACCACACTATTAGTGAGGACTTGGCTGAAGAGCGAAGAGATCTTGCTGACAAGCCCCTCATGAAATATCACACGGACCACTTCGATCGCGTCCAGCACAAGAGGCCAATCAAAATGGCAAGCGTCCGGCTGCCTTGCCCTCGCAAAGACTGCAACAAGAACGTGCGTCATGACTGGATTTGCTACAAATGTCGTACTTCAGTTTCATTCGGTTACAGTGACAAGTTCCTCTACTGCGACTGCGGCCGAGGTTTGTACAAGCACTGGAGTTTTCAGTGCAAAGACGCCACGCACGGTATGGAATGGTCTGAATACCAGCACGGAGAGCTTCTCCCGCTGCTTAAGAAACTCGAGCCCTTCGACGAGCTGAATATCCTGATATTGGGGGAGACTGGCGTAGGCAAGTCGACCTTCATCAATGCATTTGTGAACTATCTCACCTACGATACACTTAGTGATGCCATAAAAGCGAAGAAGTTGAATTGCATTATACCTTTCTCGTTCGCTACCTACGTTAACAACGAGGATGGTCAGTTTCTCCCGACAATAGTTCGTATCATCTATCTAAACTAAGTTTTGAATTTTCATTAACAACGATTAGGTCAGTGCTGGAGTCAGCGAGAATGAAAGGGACGGTTCAAAGGGGCAGTCAGCAACGCAGAAAACACTTGTACACAGTGTCCAGATTGGAAATTACACCGTCAGGTTGTTTGATACACCTGGTATAGGCGACACCCGCGGCGCTGCGCATGATACAGAAAATATGGCTGATATCCTATCCGTCCTTTCCAATTATGAGAACCTCCATGGCATCTTAATTCTCCTGAAGCCCAACAACGCACGTCTTACAGTCATGTTCAAATTCTGCATCAAAGAACTCTTAACACACCTTCATCGGGACGCCACTCGCAACATGGTTTTCGGTTTCACCAATACTCGCGGATGCAACTATAAGCCAGGTGATACATTTGAGCCACTGAAGAATGAATTGGCATGCAACCCTGACGTTCATATCGGCCTCCACAAAGATACCGTGTACTGCTTTGACTCAGAAAGCTTTCGCTACCTCGCCGCCTGGCATCAGAATGTGGATCTTGGAGACCAAGATGACTACAGCCGAAGTTGGGAGAAGTCAGCGAAAGAGTCCCACAGATTGTTGAAATACTTTCAGAGCCGGAGGCCGCATCTCATCCAAAGCACGGTCAGCCTGAACGAAACCCGCAACATGATCATAGGGCTCACTAGGCCGATCGCTGAAATTATGCGGACGATGGATTTAACCATCGAAGTGAACCGGATGGAGCTTGAGTCTCTCTCCAAGGATAAGTTAAAGAAGGAAGACCTCGAGAAGCAACTGTATGTGACTATAAAGAAGCTGGAGGCTAAACCACTCAACCAACCGCGGACTGTCTGCTCCAGCGACAACCACTTCGACAGGACGAGCACTCGGAAGCCACTCCGCAACCACAGCGTCCCCCCCAGCGAAACATACATAGATCGAAAGCTCTCAGTGCGCTGAGTCTTTAGATCTAACTTTTATTCCAAAAAACCCAACTCCTCAAGTTTCCCTTGGGGGTTAAGTTTTGAGGAGATTTCAGCTCCCTGCTCCGTTGACAAGCACACTACTACCCCTGACTTCTTGGCACTTCCACCATGGATCGAACCAATCGATTCGCGGCATTGGGCAGCCCGGCACCGAAAAACACATCTTCAGGTGCCAAGACAACAATTGCCAGAAGTACTCGTCTCGAGGCCCCACTGCTCCAGTCAATCATTGAAAAACTTGGTGGAGTTAATATGACTTGTATGCTTGAGGCAGTGGGAGATATCATTATTCATATCCAGAAATGTATAGAAGACCTTATGAAAAGACCAAACTTCGAGCCAACAGACTTGTTCCTAGGCTATCTCGGACACGTACACCAGCGCATAGATTTACTCGCAGCAGCAGCGAAAGGGGAACGTTGCAAGAACTATGCTCCCACACAGCGAAGTTATAGGCAAAAGGAAGGGGAAACACAGACCGAGCCAGAGACAATACCTCCGCTGTCATATGCAGCAATCGTCTCTCAAAGCATTCCACCAAATACACCCCTAGCACAAAAAACCAACCCACCTCCAGCAGCACCACCGAAAAACCGAACAAGGTCCACCGCTTCTCAATCCAAAAACGCAGCAAGGGGGTCCAGTACCAACCCCCCCAAGCAGAACAAGAAGCCTCCAACATCATCTCCGAAAGCAAGAACATCCCAGAAAGAAAGGCTCCCGCAATCTGGCCGGGCAGTTGTGGTGCATGGCATAGCGGTGACGAAGAAACTTGGGAAAGTAAGAGAGTGGATGGAAAAGGCGAACCCATGGATGGGGAAGATTGTTGCGGCAAGATGGTTGGTGAGAAAAGAAAGGAGGGAGGGAAAGAAGACTAGCTCGATTGTTATCTACCTGGAGGGGGAGGTAGAATCAGATAGTCAAACACCAGCGAAGGTACGGTTATCAGGCAAATGGTACCACTCGTGCTTGTATGACTGGGACAGAATAACAAAGGTGGACGGAAAGGGGAAGGGGAGGGATGTGGAGGAGATGGATATGACTGCTTGATTCTCTGGGGGGATATTTGAGTATTCGTGCTTAATTGTTCTCTTGGGGGATTGGGCTTTCGCTTTGTGTTCCTCCACATCACCGAAGTCATAGTATCGTTGTGTGTTTTTACAGGGGGCGATTTAGTATGTAGTTGCACAGGTGCCTGTCTCCGGGCCAGAAGGACTTCGGTCCAGGGACCCTGCCATGGCGAACAGCTGCAAGCGGGGTTACGTGAAATAAAAAAAAAAAAAAAAAAAAAAGACTGTCTGCTCAGATTTCAGCTGTGTGGAGTACCAGGACGACGGCGCGAACCCGAAAAAGATTGTTGTGTACAAGACTCTCTGTCACAACCCTTGTTATCTGGAGAATATTCCCCCAGACACGGTATCTTTTCCAGGCCTGGTGCGTTGTGACGCCTTCCGCGGCAATAATGGTGTCTGCAAGGGATGTTCGCACCCGTGGCAGTCACATCTGCATGTTTTATACGAGCTTGAGCCAAAGGAGGAGAGAATCATAAGCAAAGAAACCGAGAAGGCGCTGGCCGCTGCTACTTCCGTCGTGGAAAAAAGGAAAATTGCAATTGCGCAGAAGGAAGCATTTATCAAAGAAATCAAAGCTGAACAGGAAAAGATGGAGATCTGTGCCATTGCTTTCTGCCTTTTCCTGAAAAAAAACTCGATCACGCCCTACAATGATGCGACTTTGGAGTACCTTACATTCAAGATTCGAGAGGAAAAGGGTAAGGTGGGTGCTGGCGGCGACCCTACGGAGCTCAACTTCCTGGAGAGTTATCGTGATCAATATCAACAACAGGTCAAGATCCTCACTGAAAGGATGGAGAAGGGCAAGGGCTTCAAGCTTTTGACCGAACAGCAGGTGCACGAACGCGTTCGCGAGCTTTATTCGTTGGAGCACTACGGCAGGCAACTACAGCAAATTAAGACTGTCGTTAAGAAAGCTCATGACAACACTGTCCGCGAGGAGTCCCACCGCGTTCATGTCAACGCAACGCGCTGGAGAGACACTGAGGGGTTACGCCTATACCAAGCCAATAGAGCACCAGCCTCATACCAAGCCCCTGGAGCGCTCTTGCAGACTGCGTGGGAGACTCCTGAGGGGTGGGCTTTAATGAAAATCAAAAGGCTTTGGGGGGAGGTCGCGTCCATGGTTCGTCGCAGTTAACTTCAGATGCAATGGGAAATGGCATCTTGCCCATTTTTTTTATTTTTTTTTATTTCATTACTCGCATGCCGCCCTATGGGCTATGGCGAGGTTTTATTAAAGGAAAGAATAACTAAACTGCTAAATACATGTGGTGCCCACGGATCTAACGTGATGCGGGTGGTGCCATACAACAAGATTTTTCACTTCCGTCCCCTGTCTTGTTCGTATGGGGTGGTCCTCAACCATTTCCCTCCTAACCTTACCCTGTCGATCTTGGTCGGTCCCTCCAGGTAGACTACGACTGAGCTCGTCTTTTTGCCCATTGGTAGCGATATGCGGTGTTTGCTTATTTGTACTATTTCTGTTCTTTGTATTGAAAGATCACGGGCCAGAATTCATGATGCTTCGGCGAAGATATACTGTGTTGGGTTTTTCAGTAGGCGACTGGCACTATACGTGGTATTTTTTTTTTTTTTTTTTTTTAATATCATTAATCGCGTGCCCCCCTTGGGGCTACTATACGTGGTAGTGGAGTGGTACAGCAGGTCACAGCGGGTCGAGAATCGCAATTTGGGAAGTGACGTGTAGGGCAGTGTGAAGGATCGGTGAAGGTGGACGGTTATGGGTTGTTTTCCATCTTTTTTTGTGTGTGTGTTATTTTAATATCTTGTTAGTCCTATCCAGTTTTCGGTCATGACATGGGACAAATGTGCCGCCCTTTCTATCATCTCTCTTAGCCAATGAAATTCCGAAGCAAATTAGCTCGTTGTCTCGCTTCCTCCCAACGTATTGTTCAGTCAAACATTGCCAAAAGCTGTTCCCGCGTCCTCTGCAAGCCCTTGATCCATACTCTCCTCTATGGCCACTTTCTGTCCCATTTCCAGCCGTGCTCTGGTATGTGTTGCTTTGTCTCCTCCGGTTCCCTGCAGCCGCTGCATGGTGGGTAATTGGCCTCTCAGATATGGTATCTCCATTTTGGTAGGCTCTTGTTGCCCATTATGCTGCTTGAGGTGCCAATGTACTATCTAATGTCCTGTGCGGGGTCCGTATTTGAGACTGAGGCCATTCCTTTTCCGTCTTCGCCATGTTGTCGGTTCGTTTTTCCCCTGCGTGTCCACATGAAGATTCTCGACGCGAACCTCTCGGCAACGTCCAGCAGGAGGGCATGCGTTTGATGAACTTATAAATTAGAATCACAAAAAAAATAGAACAGAGGTGGTCTTTACCCTCTGTTTAGCCTAATTCCGGCTCATCTTGTGCCTCCCTAGGGAAAATGCTAGTTTCCATAAGTTCTGAATTTCCCGACCTTCAATAAATTAAGAAACGTACATATCATAGTTTCCAAGATCGAGCCATGGACAGGGAACTGCCCCTTTCACCCGACTTCGGGCGAGTGATCTTTTATCACTATGATGTGCAAGCAAGGACTTTTTTTTTTTTTTTTTTTTTAAATATCATTACTCGCGTGCCGCCGTATGGGCTATGGCGAGGTTTAGTTACATGAAAGTAAAAGGAAATAAGTCTGATAACATGTAAAACCCACGACTCTCGCTAGGTTTGTGGATGGAGGTCCGAGCCGATACGATGGGGCATCCTTTGTCTATCTCCGTCCTCTGTCCCACTCGTACTGGCAAGCTCTCAACCATCTTCCCCCAGGTCTTACCCTGTCTACTTCCACCGTATCCTCCAGATCAGCCGGGACAACAACCACCTCAGGACGAGCGTTTGGCAGCGACTCCACAACTACAACGTCCCCCCAGCGAAAATAACATAGATGATCTGACTTTTATTCCTAAATACCCAACGCCGCAAATTTCCCCGAGGGGTGAAATTTTGAGGAAACCGTCAGCTCATCACCTCGTTGCCAATACATCACCCACACCCCCACCGGCGCCAAGCGCCAATAGACAGACTCAGACTGTGGAAAACTACAGATTACGAGCAAAAATGCGGTGGGATACAGTTGATTGATTCAGACAGAATAACCCCAAATATGCATCCCAAAACGGCCCTAATTATTGGTGCGGAATGAGACGGTAAAGAGGATATAATCGGTATAGGAACTAGAAGACCATAGAATCATGAAACGTCAATCTGCATCATGGCCACAGCTCAGGTTGCATATGTTCAGCACACCTAACCACTGTGCATGATGTTTCACTTCAGCGCTGCATATTCTCCAACACAGACCTCCACCCGACGGCCAATAAGGAAAAGACAAAATGCCGAAGGGCAAAAACAAAGCGAGAGCCGCCCCTCCCTCTCCGCCACCTCCAAAAGCCCCCCTCCGCCGCCATCACCACCACCGACGTCGGAAGGAGCGACGTTAAGCTGGGACAAATAGTACCGGTCATGGGACGACATTCCGGTCCCTGACTGGGAAGAAACGGGTCCAAGACCTGCTCGACTACAGACGCATGATCCCGAATTTATGGGAGAATGTACTGGCTGCACTTTGGGGAGTCGAGAAGGACACGACCCCAGTCAACGGGTCAATTCTGGCGATACGGTTCTGTGAAGACATGACGTTGAAGGTCTTCTCCGGGGACCCGAAAGACACCAGACCGAGCTGGCTTAGCCACGCAGACACACCACCACCGCCGCCACCTCAACCCTTGGGGCTCAGCCCCATCACGTGCATCCAGACAACCCCGGTGGAGGCCACCACCGAAGCATGCGGACTTAACTGCTACACCCTGCTATCGGAGACACCCACCCCCAAAACTCCCACCACCCCCACCCCAACAACCCCCGCAGGCAACACACCGGGGACGCCGCCTGTGAATATCCCAAAGAAAAGGAAAGGCAAAGCGGCATCGACTCAAGCGGCGCCCCGTCATCGCACACACCAACAGCATCGGCATCAGCCTCCGCGCCCACTCCCTACCCCAGACCCACCCCGGAACCCAAGACCGCCCCCCCTCGACCCCAAAAAGCCAAATCCCTGAGCCGACCATCCACCCGCGATGCCACCACCCCCAGACCGGGCATTGTAATACATGGAATAGCCCTGAGAAAGGATCTCGAGAAAGTTCAGAGATGGTTGGAAACAGACAACAAAGCCGTGGGAAAGACAGCAGGGATAAGATGGCTTAGAAGCAAGAAGACACTGCAAGAGGAGGGCAAAAAGACAAGCTCGGTGGTGGTCTACCTAGAGGAAGACAAGGTAATGGACAGGGTAAGACTCGGAGGAAGATGGCTGAGGGCTTGCCGATACGAGTGGGACAGGTGAAGGAAGGAAAGACGTCCCCCGCATCGACCCACCCACAACACCAGAGAAGTCCGTGGGACTCACATGTAATGAGCTAAGTAGTTAGTTTTTATTTTTTCCTTATAAAAACCCTCGCCATAGCCCATAGGGCGGCACGCGAGTAATGATATATAAAAAAAAAAGAAAAAAGTATCCTCCAGATACACGACTACCGAACTTGTCTTCTTTCCCTCCTCCCTCAATGTCGTCTTCTTAATTAGCCATCCGATCCCCGTAATCCTGCCTATGTCTTTGTTGTCTGCTTCCATCCATCTCCGGACATTCCCAAGGTCCTTCCTCAGGGCTATTCCATGTACTACGATGCCGGATTTGGGGGTGGATGGATGTGTCGGGGGTCTGGCTTTTGTGGTTTGAAGGGTTTTCGGTTTGGGTGTGGGGGTGGGCGTGGGGGCGAGAGTGGGCTTGGGGGCTGATGGGGTCGTCGCTGTGGTGGCTGAGGTCCCAATTGGTGGTGCGGTGGCAATTTTCTTTGCCTCTACATCATCAAGTGTTCGCTTGAGGGCGTATGGGATATGCAGTGACGCTGCTTTGCCTTTCCGCTTTCTCGTCTTGGTCGTGGCCTCTTCAGGGGTGGGGGCAGGAGCTGTGCACTCTGTGACCGGCTCCTCAGAGTGCATAACGTATATTGTACTGAAGCCTAATGCTTCGGACACAGATTCCGCCGGGGGTGTGTGAATGATGGTAGCGGAGCTGAACCCCAAGGTTTGCATGGAAGTGGGTTCCACCAGTGGCGTCTGGATTGTGGTGATGGGGCTGAATCAAGAAGTCACGCTTTCGAGCGGAGAGAATTGATTAATTAATTACAAAAGAAGTCTCCAGTATGCACAGGACCCGTGACTTATATGTCCTTCACAGCGACCTTCACAATTGCCACAGTAAAAACTTTTCAAACGCCACAGTGAACCATCAGTCAAACCGCCGGCCTATAATTCCTCCGTGTCGGTGCTAGGATTACACCGTCGGTTCAACACCCCCTCTTAATCTAGCACCCATTGAAAGTCAATGTCGGAACATTACATCCGTTGCCACCTGTTGCTATTATTATTGTTCTCTGTTATTTGTCGTTCCACTCATGCATTTAACCTCGCTATTGGATTATGTATGAATACGCCACAACGCCAGCTTTTATGTGGCTTACGCCACGGCGTTCTCTTTGCAAGCCACGCATCCCGTGCCTTTCTCACCTTTCCTGATATGATATCTTCCCTGATAATTTCCTATTCAGTCATGGTTCACAAGTCACGTTATGCTATGCTTTCTCATGTATATAAACCTGCTGTTCTTGCGACTCTACGTTCAATAGACTTAACGGTATCTCTATACTTCTATAGCCCTCACCGTGACAAAGCAGCCCTCGCAGACCCTCCCGCTCGTATAGTCAATACCCACTATTGCCAGCCACGGTCCACCAGTCCACATGAACGCTCCCAACATTATATTTCCTTCCAGATCTTGGTCCCATTTTTTCAATATTTCCTCCCAATCATCATTCCTAGGTACTCTTTGAACTTCGTAAACTTCTGTCCTGTTAATACCTTGGTTAGTCCATCAGCTGGATTCTCCTTCCCTGATATCCACGAAACAAGAAGCTCTCCATTCTCCATACATTCCCTGACGAAGTGATGGCGCCGCCTGATGTGCTTAGTCCGCTGGTGGAATTCCGGGTTGTCTGACAGTTTGCAGGCCCCGGTACTGTCTGAAAACACATGTGGGACAAATGTGTCTCTGCTGTCTAGGTCCTTCAATATTTTTCCCCACCATAAGGCCTCTTGTGCAGCCTCCCCCAGAGCTATATATTCCGCTTCAGTAGAGGAAAGGGTCACCACATCCTGCTTTCTACTCTGCCATCCCAGGGGTGCATCTCCCATCATTACCAGAATACCCGTGGTTGCTTTTTCCTCCAATTGTTCCTCACCCGCATCGGTTATTATTCTGAGATCTTGTCCGAGTCCCTTACCTAACTCTATCCCTTTTTTTTTTTTTTTTTTTTTTTTTTAATCACATAACCCCGCTTGTAGCACTTGGCCATGGCAGGGTTAACTCTATCCCTTCATTTGCGGTCCCAAGAAGGTAAGCTGCCACCCATCTTGCTGCTTGCAGATCTGATTCTGATGGTGATGCTGTTCTCCTAGATAACCTACTGACTGCATACCTGATGTCAGGGCGGCACATGCGAGCTATGAAGAGTAGTGCCCCTATAAGAGACTGAAAGGGTTTTGGATTCGGCAGAGGTGTCCCATTCATTTCTAGGTCCTGGTATGGGTGAGGTGCATGCTGAATGATTCCATATTGCTGGCAAACCTCTCGGATCACTGTTGCCATTGAAAGCATGACTGTTTCTGAGCTCCAGCTAAGGTGCACTCCAAGGAATAGACTGGGCTTGCCTTTCCGTTCGACTGTAACATATGTTGATAGGTGTTTGACGAGCTGTTCACATTGGTCTTGCGAGGCAAACGTTCCGAGCAGGTCATCCACATGGACAGTTATGACGATTGTGTTACTGAAGTATAGGCCTAAATCATCCTTGCATTGGAAGAGCCCAGCTGAAAGTAGTAAGTCATGGAGGACAGTATTCCAATTCCGTGCCGCTTGCTTTAATCCGTAGAGTACTTTCTTGAGTCTTCAGGCTCGAGTACCAGTAAAATGTGAGTCTTTAATATAGAGTTCTTCAGTAACTGGTGAATTCAGGTATGCAGCTTCTATATCAAATTGCTCAACTACCCAGTTTCTCTGTATAGCTTGGTGAAGTGTGAGTCGCCAGGATTCGGCCCTGCAGACTGGTGCAAATGTCTCGTGGTAATCGATTCCAGGTCGTTGAGTAAATCCTCTGGCTGTAAGCCTTGCTTTATACCTCTTGGGGTTTGTGGAATCTAGCTCTGACTTGATTTGGAGTACTACCTTTGTATCTACTATTGTGGCTCCTGCTGGTACCTGGTCTACTCACTCAAAAACTTAGTATTTCTCTAGCTGCTTAAGCTCTCACTGAGGTGCGTCCTGCCAGTGATTTGCCTCTGGACTCTGTAGTGCCTCTTGAATAGTCAGACACGCTTCTGTTACATAGGTGGAGGGGTCCGAGGGGTCAAATCGTTTGATTGGTTTTGGGACTCTGGTCGGCCTTTCATCACTTATAGATTTTGACGCTTGGAACTCTTGTTGTAGCTGGAATTCTGCTGCTCGTTGTCTTGCTGCTTCTGGGAAGGTATCACCATACTTTTGCCACCAAGGTTCTGATTGCTCTGGCAAATTCATAGGTTGGCTTGATGATGCTGGTAGTGGTAGTCTCAACTGAGTCACCGGTTTCGCCGTACTTCTCGCTACCCCGGTTGTTGATTCTTGAGAGACCCGCTTTGCTGGTGTTTGAGGGAACTGACCTGGCATAGTTGCCGAATCGACAGGTATTTGGACTGGTTTGGATACTGAAAGTTCGATTGAAGGGTCTATTAGAGATGTTACTTGTGATTCTTTTGGGGGTTTAGGATTCTTAGCCAGAGTAACTCGTCTATCTAGTAAAATGACTTTGTATACTCCATATGTTGGTGTAAATCCTACTATCCGTGCCACTATTGCCTTATCACCTAGTTTGTTGTCTATGTATGTATGGGCGAACACTTTCTCTCCAAACGGTCTGAACTGCTGTCTTTGTGCCTGAATATTGATACCAGGTACTGCGACCTCAAGTGGCGACTTGCCTTTCAATGACCGGTGTAGAATTCTATTCTTGACAAAAACTGAGTACTCCAAAGCTAGATTCCATGTATTCTTAGGCATTCCACTCCCATGCAAATTGGTCCTAACTAAGTCCATAAGTGTTCTGTTCAGTCTTTCAGCTACAGCGTTTGTCTCACTGTGATAGGGAACTGTGGGGTGGCTGATAATGCCTTGCTGTTCAAGCCATTGAAGGAAAGTTTTCGACTTGAACTCTCCTCCATGATCTGTCCTCAAGGCCCTTATTGGTTTCCCAGTCATGATAGTGAATTGTTGAATCATCAACTGAAGTGTTTCAGCAGCAACTCCTTTGTTTGGAATCGATTTGGCGATGCACAGCCGAGAATAATCATCAATAAGGGTGACAAAGTACCGACAGTTATTGAGGCTCTGAATTGGAAGTAGTCCACAAACATCTGAATGAATAAGTTCACCTATAGATGTCGTTCTGATTGACTCCTGGGCAGGGGATGGAGGCTTGCTCATCTTTCCTTTCATGCAGGCTTCGCATTGTAGTTGGAGAGATGATGGAGCTTCTTAAATGTTCTTGAAAGCGGATAGGGGGAGATGGCCGTACCTTTCATACCATTCACTCATACTTGCATGTGCTTCTTCTCGAACATGTATAGATTTCCTTCCTTTTTAAGCTTGCATTCTATGCCTTTAAGAAATATTTTCCTGCCAGTTTTTCCTATGTGCATTTCTGCCCCGTCGTTTTCAAGTACCCCTAAGCTCACAAGTCTCCGTGATAACTCTGGCACAACAAGCACGTTATTTAGCCAAAGTCCGGCCACTGATACTGTCCCAATATGAGATGAGCACATCCTAGTTCCTGCTGAGCTTTTAATAGGCTCTATATGACGTTGCGCATCAATAAGGTCTTCTAGGTAGGGCGTCATATGTTGAGAACATGCTGAATTGAGAGCCCATGCAGCTTCGGAGGTGGTAGTTACAGTAGTACTGGCTTCGGTATTAAAGGCAAAGTTGAGCCATTCTGTAGTGTTCGTTTCAGTACTAGTTGATTCAGTTGTATTTGCTTGCTTGGAAGTTCGGTTTTGCTCTCTCTTCTTGGTTCGACACTCTGATTCGGTATGCGATGTGCCTGGGAAGCCTCGAGCCTTACAAAATCCACATGGTATCCTGGTGTCACGGCTTGGCGTGCCATGGCGGCAGAGGGAAGCTGATTACTAGTACTTTTTTTTTTTTTTTTTTTTTTTTTTATCATTACTCGCGTGCCGCCCTGGGGGCTATGGCGAGATTAGTTACATGAGATTAGATACATATGAAGGTAGAAGAAAAGGAATAAGAAAAGATCCTGTATGTTTCCTATGCCCCCACCCACTCCAAGATGTCTCTTAGTGGGTCTGTGTCCTTGCTCTTCGGAGGAGTGGCCAAGTCTTGCATGCCCCCTGGCCACTTTCGTTTCCATGTCTTGCACCTAGTGAGCACATGTTCAGTAGTCTCCTCCTCCTCCCCACACCATCGACATTCTGGGCTGTCTGCTTTCCCGATTTCGTACTGCCATTTCCGTAGTAACTTGCCGCCCAGTATTCCTGCTAGTGTGGCTATGTGTCGACTTCCAAGTCTTGTCAAGGGACGGTAGCTGAGCCCTAGCCGGTTTCTCTCTGTGGCGCGCTGATGTCTCGAGGTTTGTCGTATCCCATCTTCTGTTATGGTTTCATCTTGGTAGGGGAGGCATGTGCCTATTTCCGCAGCTGTGTCTGCCTCGGTGTTCCCTTTGACTCCTATATATGGGACTTGACCCACATCACTGCAACGTCACAGTCACCTCGGTCTGTTCTCGCTTTCCAGGCGTCTCTAACCAGTTTTGCCGGTCCTTTGTGGGTGGGCTCTCCCTGAGCGATCTTTAGGAGCTTGGATATCGATACCTTAGAGTCGGTTATGATTAGGAGTTTCCCAGCTTGATTGCGTAATGCTTCGCTCATGGCAATGAGTTCTGCATCATTGATAGCAGTCTGTTCCCCTAGGTATGTAGAAGTAGAGGTATCTTTTGCGTAGGTGCCTGGGCCTGTCTTGTAATCTATCCTGCTCCCATCAGTGTATCCCCGGTCCTTTTCTTGGTAGGAGTCGCCCCCCTAGCGGAGAAAGCCGACAGACGACACTTCACACGATCATACGTAGACGACTTCCACAGCGTCATCTCCAACCGATCGATGAAGCAGCTCCGAAAAGACATAGACACCCACCGCAGAACGCTAGCCCAAGAAGCCATGGAGGAAGGGTTCGAGCTAGACCCCCGGAAATCCGAAACCCTGATAATCGGCACCGAGGGGGGAAAGCTACCGCCTGGTAGGACTAACAGTGGATTGGGAGCTCAAATTCGGCGAACACTTCGAGAAAAGACTGCACTTGGGGAAGGCAGCGTGGGGGGTCGCTCAAAGACTCACCAGGATACCGCCGAGCAAGCGACGACAACTCTACACAAGCATAGCAAGAAACATAGCCACCTACGGTTGCTGGGCATGGCAGTCCTACGCGAATGGGGCTCCGAAGGAGACGAAACTCAGACAACTGGAGAAATGGCAATACACGGTGGCCAGGGACATCACTGGCGCTCCGTGGGGGACCAGGAGGGACATAGTGGAAGGAATAGCCAACCTAGAATCGGTAGAGACCTTCACCCACGGGGAGAAAGAACGCGTGGAGGCTCGGTCCCTGAGGTTCCCCGACGAACCGCTACTAGACCCGACACCGGACACTACGTACCTAAGAGGCGACCTTTCACACCGAGACCCCCTTCCGATACACGTCTTCCCCTTCCAACCCAGCGACACAAGCAAGGAAAAATGGGAGGAGATCATCGCAAAAGAGGAGGATGAGGGCTGGAAGAGCGTCTACACCGACGGGAGCCGAGTAGACAACCAAACGGGAGCGGGAACCTACTGCCGAGGCCAAAACGGCTACATATACCTGGGAAGAAAATGTACGGTAAACGACGGGGAGATGATCGCTATCAGCCAGGCACTCGACCAAGAAGGAGAACTAATGGTCATCACCGACTCACGCACCGCCATCTCCAGACTCCAGAAGATAGCCAACGGCGACCCAAACGTAGAAGGCACATCCATGGAAGTCAGAAGACAGTGGGAGCAACGCGTCAATCGGGGAGACCAAGACATCGCCGTGCTATGGGTCAAGGGACACAAAGGGGTAGAAGGAAACACCAGGGCGGACAAGGCGGCCAAGATAGGCACGGCAATACAATACGAGGACGACACCGTCACAGAAGCGGGAATAAGACAGGAAGCTAAAAGCCTCAGGGCCGAAGAACGGAATCGCCTCCACCTTTCCTACCGACCCCTCCAAAGCATAGACAACCGCAGGAGAATCGCAACCCTGGCCGGAATCCTAGGAAACAAGGGGCTCAAAGAGTGGAGATACACCATAGGAAAGGCTGACTCTCCAGAGTGCAGATGGTGCGGGAGAGCCCCTGAGTACCTAACACACATAACCAACGACTGTCAGACATGGAAGAAAAAGATAAAAGACGGAGCGAATGGACTAAGGCACCCGGACAAAGACACCAACTTGGCGGAAATCTTGGAATGGGCAGGGGAGGAGTAGGACTTTTTTACCTTTCTTATATTTTCTCTACTAGTCTATAGTTATGTACCTAAACATCGCCATAGCCCTTAGGGCGGCATGCGATCAATGAAATAAAAAAAAAAAAAAAAAAATCCCATCAGTGTAGACGGAGTTCCACCCTTCATCCTCGGCATTGGCTATGGCATTCTCGAACTCGAGCTTGTCTGCGTCCGCAGGTAGCGCTGGTAGGATGGCTAGTGGTAGGGGGTTGTTCTGTGAGAGAGACCCCCGTAGGTACCTGCACTCATTATCCCTGTTTTGGATTATCTCATCGTGGAACCGTAGGGCCCTGGCTTCTACCCTCTGGCGTTCTCCTTCTAGGAATGTTTGGGCTGATTCTAGGTTGGCTATTCCTTCGACTACGTCTCGCCTGGTACCCCACGGGGCTGCAGTAATCTTCTGTGCTACTGTGTATTGCCATTTTTCTATGTCTTTGATCTTGGTTGCTGGTGGAGACTGTCTTGAGTAGTCCTGCCATGCCCAGCATCCCCATGTGGCGATTGTGCGTGCGATGCTTGTATATATCTGTCGTTTCTTGGCTGGTGTGAGGCGAGTTAGTCTCGATGCCACTCCCCATGCTGCCTTCCCGAGAAGTAGTCTCTTCTTATGATGTCGAGTAAATTTTAGCTCCCAATTTACCGTCAATCCGGGTAGCCTATAGTCAGGGCCTTTTACCCCAATTATTAGTGTCTCGGACTTGTTTGGGTCAATTTCTTTTTTTTTTTTTTTTTTTTTTTAAAATCACATAACCCCGCTTACAGCGCCAAGCATGGCAGGGTCCCTGGGCAAGCCCTCGAAGCCCGGAGACAGGCTTAACAACAAAGAACTTTCTATCTACTTCTACCACCTGATTCCAGAAACCTCGGGACGGACCTTCCGGTTTCTGCTTCAAGGAGGCCCCACTATATATCCCCCCCTCTCCCCCCTCTCCTCTTCCCCACACTTTCGCCCCCCGGCAAGCAAACTTCCCCGACGGCAAATTTCGCAGTTTCCTCCACACCTTCGCAACCTGCGAATTTTTCCTGACCCGGGTCGGTAAATCGCGCGGCGCACTAAAACCCTCCACACCTTCGCAAACCGGCCCGAAAATTATCGCACGGCGCGCTCCTAAAACTTGATCCCGGAAAAGAACCTTTCCAACTCATCCCACTCATCCCCATTCTCTGCCGTCCTTTTCCAGTTCTTTTCCACATCCCCCCATCCTCTGAAGCCTTCTGGGCGAAACCTCTGCTGACTGCACTGGAAGGCTAGGTGCGCCCCCGTCTGTGCCTCCCCGCAGCCGCACTTCTCCGATTCCGCCGCTCCCATTTGGGTCAATTTCGAATCCATGCTCTGCTGCTGTTTCGGTGATTTTTGCCCTGTGTATCTTTATGGCTTGTCGGAGTTTTAGGAGTGACGGATGTGAGATTACACTGTGGAAATCATCGACATATGACCTGGTGAAGTTGTGTTGGTCTACCTTCTCTGCCACAGGTGCTACACCTATCAGGAATAGTACCGGGGATAGTGGAGATCCTTGCGGTGTACCATCTGTCATCCTCTCTGTAGCTCTCCTTTTGCCATCCCGTGTCATGTTGTAGTTGGTCGGCATCATAAAAGTTTCTACAAAGCTCGCTAGGTTATGGTCTGTTTGTCTTATTCGAGCAACCACCTTATCCTTTCGAAGAAAGTTAAAAGCTGACTTAATATCGTCTCCCACTAGGGCTACCCATTCTTTCTTCTGTAGCCTCTTCTCTGTCTCCTTCCGCACTTGTCGCTGTAGATCCTCTGCACCTCGATGGCGTCTTCCTCCAAGCTGAGTGTCTCTGAAAAGGTCGTCTTTTCTTTGTAGCAGATCTGCGATGACTTTTTGACCTAGCTTCTTTTTTTTTTTTTTTTTTATATCAGTACTCGCGTGCCGCCCTATGGGCTATGGCGAGGTCTAGTTACATCAAAACAAAGTACAAGTACGGAACAATAGAAGTAAATCCCCCGGGGGCCGGGGCTAACCCCTCGCCCATTCCAAAATTCCTATCACTCCCCGAAGGCCCTCCCCTTCATCTTGGTCACCCAAGGGCCTGCACAATCCATCCTCACCCCTTGGGCATCTCTGCTTCCAGACTCTACATTGAGACAATATGTGAATGGTCGTTTCTTCAGCCTCGCCGCACCACCGGCATTCCGGGCTGTCAGCTGTGCCGACCTTGAATTTCCAGCGCCGGAGGCCCTTGCCTCCAAGGATGCCAGCTAGCGTTGCGACCCTATTGCCTAGTCTGCGTAGTGGCCTATATGACATATGCAGTCTGTTCCTTTCGGCCGCTCTCCTTGCTTTGGCCTCTTGTTTCATCCCGTCCTCCGTGACAATCTCGTTTTGATATGGCAGCTGTGTACCAGCCTTGGCTGCTCGATCTGCTTCGGTGTTGCCTGGGGTTCCTTTATGACCTTTGACCCACATTACCGCTATGTCAAGGTCCCCCTTTCGTTTCTCCGGTCCCAAGCCTCCCTTACTCGCTGTGCTGGCCCTTTGTGTGTTGGTTCCCCTTCGGCGATCCTTTGTAGCTTGGTTATTGCAGTCTGGGAGTCTGTGATGATCAGTAGTTCAGTGAATCGGCTTGAAAGGGCATCCTCCATGGCAATCAATTCCGCGTCATTTACTGTACTGAGAACTCCCAGATATGTGGAAGTCCGTTTCTGGGTGTGCTGGGAGAACGAGCCTGCCCCAGTAGAGTCACCTATTCGGCTCCCATCTGTATAGACGCTGACCCAGCCTTGGTCTTCTGCTTTGGCAATAGCTGCCATCCATTCTTCAGCTGAGGTATCGGCTGGGAGTGTGAGAAATGTAGCTAATGGAAGAGGTCTTCTATGATGTAGCGATCCCCTGAGGTATGTGGTGTCCAGTACCATGCTTTCTCTTCTGCTAGCGCTGGATCCCAATCTAGCTCTCCATACTCCTCTTCTATTCCTCTGACTGCTTCTAGCAATCCCCACATCGTCCTTACCAGCTTGGTTCTCGCATATCTGTCCATCATTGCTCTGGATCCAAGCTCTTTCTCAAGTGCCACTCCTTGGCTCGCCCATTCTCTGGCTTGAGCTCTCTTTAATCTCATCGTCTCTTCATCCTTCTGTGACTCCATGTTCCTTCTTCTCCATTCAAGAATGTCCCCCCAGTCTGCTGAAGGGCCTGACTCAGACTTAGGATTTGCAGCCTCTGCCGTTGTGCCTGGGACAACCGTTTCGGCTGATGAGCTTTGAGATGAGTCTCCATCAAAGGTGTCAGGAACCTTTCTCTTGTGTCTTCCCCCTTGGTCTGTTTCGTCGTTATTCTGTACATGGATAGTACTATAAGCGCTCTTCGTAACTATTAGCTCTAGGTCATCTGCGCTTTCCAGCCACTCATATATAGCTCTAGACCTATCTGTCTCCTCATTGACTGCCTCTTTCCGTAGTGGTATCGTTAGCCTAGGAGTTTGCTGGGACCATTCTTCGTATTGGCGATCCTTAAGGCAGCCTCTTGCTGCTGCAATATTGATTTTCTCTTCGATTCTGTCCTGTCTTTCCTTTTCAAGGTGAGAGAACCACTCGCTAAATCGTTCCAATCTGTAGTTCCTTCCCTCCCCTACCAAGTCCACCGTTTCCCCTTGTTTCCAACCCTTAAAAAGCCCAAACGTTATATCCTCTTTCTCTTCACCCTTGTCCTTCAACTTTGTGGCCTTGGCTGTTCTAGCCTTGTTTGCTCCTGCTGCGTTTCCTACCATAATGCCTTAGATGGAATAGTGAGTGTACGGTAGGCTATTCCGGTTGTGGCTTGTCGCTGTTGTCGTTTGCGGTTGTTGTGGCTGTTGTTGTTTATAGTTGTGGCTTGTGGCTGCCGCTATATATGGTGTTGATTGTCGTTTGTGATATGTGATAGTCGGTTTTAGCTGTCCCTGGCTGAATCAATTTTGTCGCTCCACGTCGTGAATGATTTGAGGGTGTGGTACGCAACGGGGTCTCTGGGAGTCCCCGCTGTTCGAAGGAGTCAATGTCGCGTTGAGGTTGTAGATGAGTGTCTTCAGACAGTTGACCGTCGTTTTCTACTGTCTCCCTGGGGAAGGGCTCTTTATCGACGTTTTCCGTAGTTTTGTCAGGGTCCCGCGACCGTCTGGTCGAGGGACGTTGTTTGTCGTTTTCTGCTTCTTTCTAGCTGCTCCGATGGTCAGGATGCGGTCTCGGTCACGTGATACTACACGTTGCCCGAGGAGGTTGTAGAGGTGTGGACCTAGCTTCGCTACTATGTTCAGAAGCGTTATGGGTCTCCAGCTCCCTACCTGATCTCTGGGTTTCCCTTTCTTGAGTATCATAACCACCTCAAAGCCTCTGGCAAAATCGTAGTCACCGTTTATATATTCTACAATTCTCTCTCTTACAGCAGTCCATAGAGTCATACCCTTCAGAAGCTTCAGTAAGCCATATTGTATGCCATCGGGTCCCGGTGCAGATCTCGGTTTAGCCTTTGTTAGTACCTTTTCTATCATCATCCTGGTTTGATCTTTTTCGACGGTGAGTCCTGTTGGTCTGATAGTAGTGGTCGTAGTTTCTTGTCCTTGTGATATGAGGTTGCGCTCAATCAATACCTTAGCTATCTCCTTGTCTGAGCCTGGTATCCCCATGAGGTCTCTTTGGCGGAAAGGGTCTCTTGCTAGCCTGAAAATATCCCATGGTGAGGTGATTCTGTCCTCCTCTAAGAAGCCTTCCCAGTATTCCTTCTTCTTATCTCTTATTATCTCCCTAAGTAGTCTTCTCGCTCTTATTTTCTCTGTGTGGCTAGCCCCGCTCCTTAGAATGGTTCTGGTCATTTGTCGTGCCTCTTTTACCTCCTTGTCGAACCATCGTTTCGTACGTCTGGTGATGTATGCGTCTTTTGTAAACTTTAGGCTTAATTCACATAGTAGTTCATACCCGTCAATACCTTCGGCTAGTTTTCTGTCGCCATATTTATCAACAAATTCTTCCCATTTGTCCCAGTCTGTTACTTTAATGGTTTTGGCCTCTGTCTTCTTTCTGGTATCCAATGTTCCGATAATCATCACATGGTCTGTACCAGAAATCCATGTTGTCTTTGTTGTTTTCCATTCCCTGAGTCTTGCGAATACCAGGTCCAAGAGTGCCGTTCTTATCTGTCCATTGATTGTCCGTGTCCATGTGATAGTATTTCTATCTATCTGTTGGAGTAGTCCTCGTGCTTGGAGGGTGTCTTTTAGTAGTATGCCTCTAGTATCTTGTTTCGGAGACCAGTCATAGTGATGGCTGTTGCAGTCCCCTATTATCATATCCGTTACTCCTATCTCTTCCAATTCCTTTTCAATATCGGTGTCTCTGTTCCATGCTCATTATTCTGTCCTTCCTTACGTAGGCTGTTATTGCTCCGCTTTTTATAGGAGAATGTACGTTCGTATAGCTTGGATGAAATGTAGTTCCTCCCCTTGGTGCTCTCCAGCATTCCCCTATAAAAAGTATATCTATTTTCTTGTCTGCTGCTTCCTGTAGGGCTAGGTCCGTCCGATTACTAGTACTTGTGGACGTCTAAAGGAGCCAAGACCCTTGACCACGTGCGCAAACGTAAGCGAGTCGCTGACCGGCCCGTCCGGATACTCCTATATATACCGACCGCACTACGGGTGGTACCGGTAGTTCTACCTTTTGGTGCAACGGTTTGCAAATGGTCGGTTGCAACCCGTAACACCTGGTAGTGACAAAGGCAGCTGCCGGTTCAGGTTCATCCTTAGAGTTGTGCTTTTTACTAGTAGGTCGTGAAATTTCCTTGAGTTTGAGAACCACATTCGAATATGTTGGTACGTCTTCCTTGGTTGTAATATTGTCGATAATATTGATATAGGGTTGAATTTTAGGAAGAGTGTTGAGTAATGCGGTCGCCTTCCAGGAATCAGTGATTGTGAAGTTCTTAATTCCAGCTGCTAGCGATGTAGTGCCGGCGGTGACACTGGCGACACTGGTAGCTAACTTAAGCCAATAGGATTCAAAGGCCATAATATGGTCAGTAATCGTCATTTTTTGATCATCAAACCGTAGTTGTACCACATTAAAGCCCTGCCATGGCGAACAGCTACAAGCGGGGTCATGTGATATAAAAAAAAAAAAAAAAAAAAGTACCACATTAAAAAACAGAGCAGCGAGATGGGTTCTAGTTCTTCCTTCGTAAGTTTCTTTAAGGATCTTCCAAGCTTCCGCTGCTGTTGATGCTCCTCTTATCATTAGTTGTGGCTCTTCTTCACAGCTTTCCATAATATAGTCTAGTGCTTTATCGCTTTTATCCTGCCATAAAGCGAGTTCTGTTGAGTTAGAGGGTGGTTCGATTTCGTTTCCAGTTACTATTTGAAGCAGCTTCTGTCTCCGAAGCTGGCGCGTGCCCTCAATGGCCCATGCAGGATAGTCATCTTTATTTGACCACTTTTTGGAGATGCGAGGGGTGATTTTCAGTACTTCGGAAATGTCGAGAGTTGACGTGGATTTCGCTATAGAGAAAGAAGAGGAGGAGGCGCCTTCTGACGACATAGTGGTAGCGGATTACCGGTAAGTTTGTGGTGAGCAGCAAATGATGAGCTTGACGAGTAATGGGCTCCGATAAGCGACGATTGATGAGTGACGATGAGCGACGAGTGATAAGCTCCGATGAGCGACGAGTGATGAATAGGTAACGTGTTTGGCTAGTGGAGCTCCGGGCGCATAACCTCAAGAAGTCACGCTTTCGAGCGGAGAGAATTGATTAATTAATTACAGAAGAAGTCTCCAGTATGCACAGGACCCGTGACTTATATGTCATTCACAGCGACCTTCACAATTGCCACAGTAAAAACTTTTCAAACGCCACAGTCAACCATCAGTCAAACCGCCGGCCTATAATTCCTCCGTGTCGGTGCTAGGATTACACCGTCGGTTCAACACGGACTGCGCTGAAACCCTAGGTTTCAGCGCAACCCACACGGAGGAGCTGTTCCTGGAGCGTGCGGCACCGCCACTACCACAACCTGCGGGGCCATCCCGCACCCCCACTCCGGTGCCTACCCTGCTATCCAAGAAGCGTAAGGGCAAGGCACCGGTACCACAAGCCGAGTACACCTTTAAACATCAGCTAGATAACAAAGAGGCAGAAAAGATCGTGGTGACCAATGCCGACACAAACCCCCCACTCCCGTCAAGTACCACCACAACAAGACCAAAGAAAACTACCCCAACCCTCCCCCCCCACCCGACAAAGAAGTTCACCACAACCAGCACCCCAGAGGCCAACACCAGGACAAAAAGCGGCCTCGTCGTACATGATATTGCACTCCGGAAGGACCTGAACAACGTCCGGAGATGGTTAGAGGCTGTTTTTTTGTTTTTTGTTTATATATCATTTATCGCTTACCGCGATATGGTTAGAGGCAGCAAACCATGACATAGGAAAGGTGGAAGGTATTCAGTGGTTGAGAAAGAAGGCAATTCTGATGGAGGAAGGCAAAACTACCAGCTCAGTTGTGGTATACCTTGGGAGACAGGTTGAGCTGGAGAAGGTGAGACTGGGAGGAAAATGGTTGAAGTCCAGCCAGTATGAGTTGGACAGGGGATGGAAGTAATCTAGTACTGGTTTTTCCCCTGAGTATCTGCACATCTCCAATACGTCGGAGGATACGGGGACTACACTGACCTCAATACACCCGGATTATTAATGAGCGCCGCGGGGATCACATGTAACTACGTCTTACTTTCACTTTCCTTTTATTTCTTAGGTACTTTTACCCTCGCCATAGCCCTTAGGGCGGCATGTGAGTACTGATATAAAAAAAAAAACCAACTGTGGCAATGCAATGAATTCCGCCTCAAACGTTTAAATAGGCCCGAATGCCTGGCATCTGGACAGGACAAACCTCCCAAAGTAGTGTCGGTAAGGGTTATCTTCAGCTGCGCTGCAGAAACTTTGCCTAAGTACGTCCAGGCAAAACAATGACGTATCGGTTTATGTAAACCGGCCTCGACGCAGAAAGGCGGTCAGGGTTGGTGTCATGCCCCGCAACTCCCATTTCCCTGGTCTCCCATGTAGTGATGAGTTGGCGGTATCGACCTGACTCTGCCGGAACCTAATGAGCTGAAAGTTTGGAATCTCACCAATAGTGGGATTTTTTATTTCATTACTCGCATGCCGCCCTGTGGGCTATGGCGAGGTATATATTAAAGGAAAAGAAAAGAGTAACACACTAACTACATTAACTACATGTGATTCCCGAGACCAATAGTGGGAGCAGGTAGGTCGCATGAGGAGTTTCGAAAGGATTGCGCTCCACTGGCAGCAGCATATGGTTGTTCCCTCTTACAATTCGGACTAGGCTGTGGACTTTGGGATACGGTGGGCGTGCTACGAGTTCTGAGCAACACAGAAGGAGCAACCAACATGTGCCAGATTACGTGCCCCTGCCTTACAATCTGTGCACACGAAGAGCAGGAGACGCCGAAAGTCGAACCGGGCTGCATTCTGAACTGCATCATGTGTCAATCCACACTATGAAATCGGATTCAACTACGTATCATCAGTTGTAACTGAGCGAGGCAGTGGCGACGCACCTAATGTGCGGAGGCATTTCTGATCGACAATATGTTCGCCTATGGACTGTTTTGCCTTATTTTTTTTTTCTTTTTTATCACATTACCCCGCTTGCAGCTGTGCGCCATGGCAGGGCCAGCCTGGCACGATAAGAGCAATTCAGTCGGTGATGCAGCCAGCCTGAGTGGCGGGCGACGGACAGTGGTCAAGCAAGCCTATCATATTCAACATCACCGACTTCTTTTTTTGGAGGGGGCCACATTACCCCGCATACAGGCTACCACCCTATGGCAGGGACCCATATATCCGGGTCAGGTCTATGTAAAAGCTCGTCGACATAATAATTAATGGAGTCAAGACATGCATGCAGCTGAAGGAACATGACCTCAGATCAAATGCCAAGGGAGTACTAGTGCGGCAACTCTACAACTCTAGACAAACAACAGAACGGTGGCTACTAAATTAACGCTTAAGGTAAGCCAATTATGTGGGATTTTTTTCTTATTTTGGGGAGATCACAAAACCCGTAGCATATGAGATAACGATAAGGTGAAGATAGGTATGCATAATGAACCAACACCATACCTAACAATAACAGCAACGATAACAGTATGTAATGGAAATAGAATAAGCTGAAATAGAACAACCCAACATGTGACAAAGGAGATAGGTTTTTTTTTTTTTTTTTTGGTATCACATAACCCCGCTTGCAGCTGTTCGCCATGGCAGGGAAAGGAGATAGGTTAACGAATGTCGAAAGACACAAGATATGCGGCAGTGGTGTGTTTTGACATCATGACTCATTAGCTTTCAGTAAACTGCCACGTACTGTATTGCCGTTTGATTTTGAAAAGTTCTGGATGCCACACCGGGGAATCATGTAACAATTGGTGCCGGAGAGCGAAGAGGGGTGTCTTGAACCGCCGGGGAAAATAATTTATGAATACCGCTCTCCCGGAGGTCAATCAATCCTCCCGCTTGAGCTAACACACTTCCAATTCCCTTGGGACAAGCGCTCATTGCGCCCTCACAGACCTGGTCAGTCACGATTGCAGTTTCTCCTGCCCCTCACAATATCGTGTCACCACCAAACATTACTGGAGGTCGCCCACTCAGCGCAGTTCTACGAGGAGGGGTGTTGACGGTTTGTCCCATGGCCAGCTTTCATATCTTGTATAGTAACTAACTACGTCGTTTCTATCACATGTCCATCATTCCAGCACGATCTACCCCGTCACTATAGCTTTCGCCCAACTGCATACGCGCTTGCACCATTCGTTTCTGTTTCCACCAACTGTACTCTGCCTCAGTAGTGATGGCTACCACGCGTCCAGCTCTCGGCGAAGTGGCCACTCTAGGTACGCTTTATGATGCACGAACCGATAGCTTCCTGCACATCACGCTGTCCAATGCGCAAATCCCAGATTCAGCCATCACCAGAGCAGATAAGCGTACTACCACATTCGAGTATTCCCCAAGCGACTCACTCAAGGAGAGGTTCAGCAAGATGCGCTTCAACACCGACCTGAAGGCAAGCTTCCTCGCTGGCTTGGTCAATGTAAAGGGTTCTGGCAGCTATCTCAATGAAACTCGAGACTCCAGCAGAGTTTGGCAAGCATCGATGCATTGCAGGATCACGACTGAGCATGAGAGTCTGCAGTTTATGGGCACTGATCTCAAAGATATTCTCCATGTTGACAACATCAACGGTGGCTTAGGTACACATGTCGTCGCTGAAGTAACTTGGGGGGCCTATACGGTTGTGACAGCCAAGTACCAGCTGTCGAAATGCACCACCAAGCACAATGTCGATGATATCAGCGCCACGTTGAAGGCAAAACTTGCATTGTTGGAGCTTGCGCTCTCCGGAAGAGAAGGGTCCGAGGACAAGCCCAACGATCAAAGTTCTAATCACCATTTCGACATTCAGGTTCACAGCGATGTCTTGCCTGATGATGGTACGATGGTCACGACATTCGAGGGTGCATACAAATTCATCACCCAACTTCCGCACTACCTTTCCAAGGCCAACGGAGGCAAAGGAAAGCCCTTCACCTATACCCTACTCCCATTGAGCTTCTTCAGATACCTTGATCCTATAAAGATTGTGCTGAATGTCACCCTAATAGACATCCCTTCGGACACTCTCGAGAAATTTGTTCAGCTGTTTGATAACTTCCATGATGCACAACTGGCAATCTCCGACTACGAAACTCGTGTCAGAGAGCATCCAAACTGTATCCCGGTGGAACATATCAAGGAGATACAGGCCCTAAAACGCCAAGTCAATACACAGGAAGCTGCTCTCCAATCTAAGTACTCAAAGACACTGAAGAACGTTCGGTCCGGCAAAGTAGGAGCTGATAAGCTGTGGGCATTACTGGAAGAGTTTAGTACTGGTGCCCTATCACCGGAATCAGTTATCGCAGAGTCTGCCAAGTACGGAGATAAGATGGATTTCTTTGACTCAATTGTCGGGAAGGGAGCGAAGTACGTCGGATTCACTGATGGCCTTGAACACCTGCAAAACGTCAGCGGTGAGATCTACGTGTTCCATTTCAATTGGGAATCTCAGCATCAGCAACCTACCTTCACTGAAAATGTTTCGATCCTTCTGGAACTTCTCAGGGAAAGCAGCGGTGATCGGAATGTGCATATAATCCTCAAAGATTGCGATGCTACTGGCGACATTGTAGACAGGCCATTCATATTCTATGCACGCAATACCGTTGCCATTACCGAGGACTTAGCTGAACAGCGAAGAGAGCTCGCCCACAAGCCCCTCATGCAATATCAGACAGATTTCTTTGAGCCAGGCCAGCAGAAGAGGCCAATCAATATGGCAAAGGTCCGACTACCCTGCCCCCACAAGGACTGCGACCCGGATGTGCACCATGACTGGATTTGCAGCAAATGCTATGCTTCAGTCTCATTCGGTTACAACACCTTCTTGTACTGTGACTGCGGCCGAGGGTTGTACAAGTACTGGAGTTTCCAGTGCAAAGATGCTACACACGGTACAGAATGGTCGGAATATGCGGTCGGAGAGCTGCTGCCACTGCTTAACGAACTGGAGTCCTCTGACGAGCTGAATATTCTGATATTGGGTGAGACGGGGGTGGGAAAGTCGACTTTCATCAATGCATTTGTGAACTATCTTACCTACGATACACTTATTGATGCCATGAAGGCAAGGGCGTTAAATTGCATTATACCTTTCTCGTTCGCTACGCAGGTTGTTGACAAAGAGGATCGGCGTCGTCGGTTCGTCCAGACAACGGTTCGTACTCGCATCCTCTACCCAACGTCGGTGACGAATTTTCACTAATAATGATTAGGTAAGGGCTGGAATCAGCAAAAACGAACGGGACGGCATACAGGGCCAGTCTGCGACACAGAAAACACTCGTACACAGTGTTCAGATTGGCAGTTACACCGTCAGGTTGTTTTGATACACCTGGTATAGGCGACACTCGCGGCGCTTCTCAAGATGCAGAAAATATGGCGGATATCCTATCTGTCCTTTCAAAATACGAGAAGATCCATGGCATCTTAATACTCCTGAAGCCCAACAATGCACGTCTTACGCTTATGTTCAGATTCTGCATCAAAGAACTCTTAACACACCTTCATCGAGACGCTACTCGCAACATGGTTTTCGGTTTCACCAATACCCGCGGATCTAACTATAAGCCAGGTGATACCTTTGAGCCACTTAAGAATGAGTTGGCATGCAACCCGGACGTTCATATTGGCCTCTACGAAGATACCGTGTATTGCTTTGACTCCGAAAGCTTCCGCTATCTCGCTGCCTATCATCAGGGTGTGGACCTCGGAGACCAAGCTGATTACAGCCGAAGCTGGGAGAAATCAGCAATGGAGTCCCACAGACTGTTGACATACTTCCGGAGGCGGAAGCCCCATCTCATCAAAAGGACAGTGAGCCTGAATGAAACCCGCAACATGATCATAGGGCTCACTCGGCCGATGGCGGAAATCATGCGGACGATGGATGACACCATCAAAGTGAATCAGGAACACATTGAGACTCTCTCTAAGCACAGGTTAGAGAAGGAAAACCTCGAAAAGCAACTGTATGTGACTATAAGGAGGCTGAAGGCGAAACAACTTGACATGCCACGGACTGTCTGCTCAGACCTAGCCTGTGTGGATTACCAGGATGACGGTACCGATCCGAACAAGGTGAACAACAGGGTTGTGTACAAGACGCTCTGCCACAGTCCATGCTATCTGGAAAATGTTCCGGAAGATACAATAGCTCATCACTCCCTGATAGATTGCGCTGCCTTCAACAACAATAATGGTTTCTGCAATATCTGTTCGCACTCGTGGCAGTCACATCTGCATGTTTTATACGAGCTTGAGCCACAGCAGGAGATCATCATAAGCAAAGATACCGAAACCAAGCTGAATGCTGCTAAGACCGTCATGGAAATAAAGAGGATTGCAATTGCAGAAAAGGAAGCATTTATCGCAGCTATCAAAGCTGAACACGACAAGATGGAGCAATCCGCCATTCATTTCTGCCTTTTCCTAAAAAAGAACTCGATTACGCCCTACAATGATGCGACTCTGGAGTACCTTACATTCATGATTCGGGAGGAAAAGGGTAAGGTGGCAGCCGGCGGCGACCCTGCGAAGCTCGACAGTCTGGAGAAGTACCGAGACCAATATCGAGAGCAGGTCAAGGTCCTCACTGAAAGGATGGAGGAGAGCAAGGACTTCAAGCTTTTGACCGAACAGCAGGTGCACGAAAACGTTCGCGAGCTCTATTCGTTAAAGCACTACGGCGCGCAACTACGGCAAATTAATACAATCGTTAAGAAAGCGCATGACGACACCGTCCGCGAGGAGTCGCACCGCATTAATATCAACGCAACGCGCTGGAGAGACACTGACGGGTTACGCCCATACCAAGCCAATAGAGCACCAGCCTCATACCACATGCCCGGGACGCTTCCTGGGGCTTGGTATGAGACTCCTGAGGGGTGGGCTATTAGACTCAGGAGTCTGGGGGAGAGGGTCACGAACAAGGTTCGTTGGTATTAACTTCAGCTGTAGTTGGAAATGGCATCTTGCCCACTGATTGTCATATGCGTTGTTTGTTTCTGTGGAAGTATTTTATTTTTTCCTATGTGCTGAGAGATGACGGGTCAGAATTCATGATGCTTCGGCGAAGAAGTGGTAGATAACAGGGGATCGAGATTGTCAATCTGGGAAGGGTGGTGTTGAGCTCAGGAAGGATCAAAGACGTTCGAAGTCTGTTTTTTTTTTTCTTTTTCTTTTTTTCTATCTTTTTTGAATATATCGTCACTCATATCCAGTCTTTCGACCGTGACGAGAGGTGTTATATGTGCCGCCCTTCCTATCAATTTCCTCAGCCCAAGTACTGTACATCCTGAAACTACGAAGGAAACTACCTCGTTGTCCCGCTTCCTTTCAACGTATCGCCGAGTCCAGCATTTCCAAAGGTTGCTCCCGCGTCCTCTGCTTGCCCTTACTCCATGCTCTCCTCTGTGGCCACTTTCTGTCCCATCTCCAGCCGTCATCTGGTATGTGTTTCTTGGTCTCTTGCGGTCCTCCTTTTTTTTTTTTTTTTTTGATCAAGTAACCCCACATACAGGCTATGAGTCTATGACAGCGACTCTGGTCCTCTTCACTAGGTGCATGCTGGGTAATTGGATTCTCCGATGTGGTATGTCCAAATTGGTAGATCCTTGGTTCCCATTATGGCGCTTTAAGGTGCCAATGTACCGTCTAACGTTTTTTTTTTTTTATATCATTAATCGCTTGCCGCCCTATGGGCTATGGCGAAATTTTAAGTACATATGGTGAATAAATAATTAGATGAAAGCTGAACAAAGGAAAAGATTTCTCCTCACTCCCCGAGCATCTCTACCAACTTCCTCAACGGGTCCTCCTCCCCTTCTTTGCCCGGGGGTCCTTCTGACCTGCTCTTCCCCCCCAGGCCACCTCCGTCTCCACACCCCGCACTCATTTAGTACGTGTCTTGTTGTCTCCTCCTTCTCCCCACACCATCTACAGTCAGGGCCGTCCCCTTCGCCCAACTGCCATCTCCACGCCGTAGCCCCTTCCCCCACAGTAGGCCCGCCAGTTGTCCAGTCATGTGTCCGAGCATAGTCGTACCATGGCCATGCCCCCCATGTGGCAATGTTCCGTGCAATGCTAGTGTATAGTTGTCTCCTCTTCGCCGGCTCCAACCTTGTGAGACGCGCGGCTGTTGCCCACGCTGCCCTTCCCAGACCTACCCCGTCTAACGTTTTGTAGGGGTCCATATTGAGTCTAAAGTGATTTCCCCTTCGGCCTATAAGTGTCTTATCTCAATCATGTTCTGCCTCAGCTTCCAAGTACCTCGTTATATCGATCACCACTGTCAAAAAGACTCCATACATAAAGTCTCATGTGAAACATTGTGATACTACATTTTCTGGTTGTTACATCGCCATAAACGCTTTATGCCATTCATGAGCCACTAGGGGAGTTACACCCCCTTGCTGATTGCAATTGAATTATTCCAAAGCTTGCAAGGCAAATACAAGATCACAGTCCGGTAGATAATGAAACTGTGTGCCCACAGGAAACCAGAGTTTTATATCATGGAATGCTCTTTTCTGGCTGACGACTGCCTACTCGGGGCAGAGACTCTCTTCTGCGTATTAGTGAGTGGCACGAGCTAGCTCGTGGGTAAGTGAGCTCGGCTCGAGCCGACGAGTAATGATATTAAAAAAAAAAAATTAAAAAAAACGGCTCGAGCCGAGCTCGTCAAATAGAAGGTGGGCTCGAGCCAGCGAGCCTTGATTACATGATATTGATAACTAATCTAAACTATCCTACCGCTTTATCCTCCTCCCCGCTATCCGCTAAATTCAGTATTTCTGAGATTTTCTGAACTTTGGGATTGCAATATTGGAAGAGCTCTAGAAATGAAGCCTTTTCTGCTAGTTTGATTGGTGAATTTGTTGAGATGAGAAAGCGGCAAAGGAGTTTACAATACTGTGTCTCGGAAAAGCCCTCTGCCATCCGGTTTAGCTCGCTGGGTTGGAACCATCATGTCAAATGGTATTCGTCGCTTCAATTCTGTGGCGTTACTAGTTGATGCTGTTCTGGCCCATCGACGAACATTTTCCGGTTCGCGAACCGGCCAGCCGATTCGTGAACCGGCCGGCCCCGTGAAAAACATATGGTGTATTTCACGGGGCCAGCCCAGCCACGAACACCTGGCCCAGCGGCGAACATGAATGTACCTCGATGTACCTATATGTAATATATATACTCGCTTATGATTTAATGCAATAATGATCTATCATACAGCCAGCTAAGCAATTTCCACAGTCTCCTATCATGGTGCGGCGAAGCGCCGGAGACCTGGGATCACATAAAGAGTAGCTGCTCGGCATGGAACAGGAAAACCGCAAGAGGAGCAGACGTGATAAGACAGTTAGATAAGGACACAAACATGGCGGAAATATTGGAATGGGCGGGGGAGGAATAGGACGGTTCAATTTTTCTTTACTCTTTCATTATCATTTTTCCATCATACCACTGTAACTAAACATCGCCATAGCCCATAGGGCGGCATGCGATTAATGAAAAAAAAAAAAAAAAAAAAAAAAAACAGTCTCCTATCCCCCTATGCAGTCATCTATATACAAACAATAGTACTATATACATCACTATGTTCACTCTCATTCTCCTCGTTAGTACATTGACCAGCATTGCTTTTATTACAAGAATAAGAATATTTAATCTTTTGACGTATGCATGTACAACGAAGAGAAGAACAGGTACCTAGACAAGAACATGAAATTTTGTCTTGACAAGTTTTACATGATGAGGTTGCTTAAAGTGGGTACTTGGCACTTGCAGGGCTCTTATTATCTACTGTTTCTGGTAATACAACCACCAAAATTTTCATTCTTGGCATCAACGCACTCCCTGTTACTGCTACAATATAATACCACAATGGCGGAGGATTCCGGAAATCTCTACCTATGAAGATAACACTCCAAAATTTCACTTAGAGTAAGAAGAATACTAGAAGCATATTTAGTAATTTTCTTCTAGTTTTTCGGTTAACAATAATTTAGTTATGATTACAAATTGGTATTGTTAACTACAGTCCGATTCGCGAATGGGCCTGGCCGGTTCGCGAACCGCAACGTTCGTCGGTAGGCCAGAACAATGCCACAAGTTCTAAAAGGTGAGTATTTTCCTCAGTTGTGACTTCCGAAAATGGCGAAGTAACATGGATGTGGTTGTTGTACGGCTTTGACTTGCCAAGTCTTGGAACAATGTATACATAAAATTTTGTACTCATTATCTGATATTTTTCACTGCAAAATCATATATCATACCAGTAACTATGATGATGAGAGTTCAAAACAGTATGCTGATCTTTAATTGAAGAATATCGGCCAGCTAGGCTGGCGAGAAAGGCATCACGAATTGATGTAAAATTGGTTGTCATATTGATAAATTGCTAATGTAGTATAAGGAACAAGAATCTTGAAGCATAGTATGAGGATTAAGGGTCTCGAAGGGTAGTATGAGTCTTGAAGTCTTGATATTGGGCAGTACTAGTAAAGAGAAAAGAATTTCAAGAGGATAGAGAGAATAGAGAGGCCAATATTTACACTCTTAGAATGTACAACTTACCTTCTAGAGACCTTGAGAGATATTAAATGTAAAAGACTTGAGATAGCTCTATGTAATTGAACCACTTTTGATATATCTAGAAGTTATTAGGAGGTTGAAATGAGCTTCGAGTCTCTAATTTATCACCATATTAGGTATTTACAGTTTATGAAACCCTGCGCATTTTAGCAAGCTGTTAAGAGAAACACTAGCGTGATCTTGGCTGTCTGAAGCTCGAGCTAGCTCGCGTGGGATCGAGCTCAAGCTGGCTCGAGCTGGCTTGGCTCGTGCCGCTCACTACTCTGTATTTTCCACAACAAGCCTATAGTTGACTCCACAAATGATCATATAAGTTTCCGTCTTCGCCATATACTAGTAGTCGCTCCGTTTCCCCCTTGCGTGTGCACATGAAGATTCTCGACGTGAACTTCTCGGCAGCGTCCAGCAGGACGGCATGCCTTTGATGAACTTATAAATTAAAATCACCAAAAAAAAAAGTTAATATATAAATAGGGTAGAGGTGGTCTTAACCCTCAGTTTAGCCTATATTCCAGCTCGTCTTGTGCGTTTCTAGAGAAAATGCTAGTGTCCATAAGGCCTGAATTTCCCGACCTTCAATTAATTAAGAAACGTACATATTATTTCACCCGACTTGGGGCGAGTGATCCTTTATCACTATAATGTGCAAACAAGGACTTCAAAAGACCGCAGGAACAAAGAAGCTTCATCAGCAACCTTCTCCCGCCGACTACTCGCGCGCCAGTGGAGAAGAGAGCAAGTTCAAAATTGAATTGTTGAATTAACGCAGTGAATTGAAACAGAACCAAGCGGACCTTGCGGCAACAGAGGGCGTCTTCTCAAACTACCTTGCCCATGAGAAAAGGAAAATTCCCATACATAGAGGAGCACGCAAAGCCCATAGCGCAACCTGCTAGCCACATACTGCCTTCTCACACTTTCTTCGAGCAATACCTCGCCATACTGTAGCCCACCGGGCGGCACGCGAGGAAAGATATATAAAAAAAAAAAAATAGCCCTTTTTGATACAGCTGTTCGTAAATAAAACATTTCATCGTACAACTGCAGTGTAAACCATGCATTCTGAATGAGAGTCCTGGACGTGGACCTTTCGATTTTCCACCCCACCTCGTCCGTCAGCAGAAGAGTCTGTAGGAATGTCCGGGAGTGCACGCTCGAGCCATTTTGAAGCCTCCTTCGATTCAATTGACTCTACAACCGACTGGATTCTCGTCATCGTTCGAAACGAACGATCGCCATAGCCGGCGGCACGCGATCAATGATATAAAAAAAAAAAAAAATCGAAACGAACGAAATGGTATCACTGACCGGAAAATAAAAAGGACGGAGCATTCACACATCCCCGGTGACGCAGGGGTACTCTATCGCCATCGAAACCTGTTTGGTTGATGGCCAACAGCTATTCCGTCCTTCCGCGCCACATGTTGAAAAGTTCATCAGCTCTAGCGTACGCCTCTTGGTTTTCATGGTCTGACCTTACCGTTTTCAGCCGTGGCCCCCGGTGTGGACGTAGTAGAAAATCCTCGTGCAGTAACAATACGCGTGTACCTTGTGGCTCCAATCTTCTGTAGGCTCAAGTGCTGGTTTAGTTCGCATGCACAGGTGTTGGTATTTGATTGCACAACTGAGAATTTACAATTTTGATCCGGCAAGCAACGTACTATGGAGGTCGTAGATTAAATAGAGAGTCACAAGACGTACTGTATCTTGGAATTCTCATCCCATTTCTATATAGATATTGAGGGAGAATTCTAGGCAGCTGACATTGTTCATTCCGCATTATTTCTTTCTACATACATTTGTATAACGAGGCAATGTAATCCCTTTTCAGGGGCGCCCATGTAGGTTGGGCTGCACCCTGTATTCGCATAAGTATGCTTGGCGCCCTTGCTTTGTTGCCCTATGCGGTAACGTCCCAATAGAGAATAGTATAGTTCTCTCGTTGCTGCACCAGCGTGACTTTTTGAAGCTCTTGGCGCCGGGGCATGGGAGCTAAGTGCCATGTCAGGTGACGACCACCTACATGCGATTCGCCAGAATTGACCATAATTCCGGGGTAAATAAACGGGTATGAGCATGAAAAAAGAGCAAACTAGGTTGCTTGGAAAATACCCACCAGGCATCTTGTGCGTTTTGTTTGTTATTAACAAACCCGCTGCTTCTGTTTTGCTAGCGCCAATTTATTCATTTTGAACTTGTAATATGGAGTCGAGCTCAATAGTTAGGTTCTTGTCGGCGCAGAGAATTAAGATATGCGACGTTCCTCTATGAATTTGACGGCGGTTATCGATAGAGATACGGCAGAGTGGTACAAGGCGGGGTGCAGTGGAGGCCTGACGGGAATGCTGCCCGACACGGACAGTTCTGTATGCGCCAAGAGCCTGACCATCCACCGCACAGTGTGGGAGAGTGGGGTACATCTCTGATGGCTTTAGTGCATGCCTCCATGTGTAAACCTAAGTAATGGTGTTGTTACTGCCGAATGGTGACTAATTGCATTGCGTTATGGAAGATCCGGGCATGTAGTCTCATCGCCGTTGAGGGGATAGAGTTCAGCGGGTCCTGTTACCTGAATTGACATCATCATAACTTACGGAGTGCCTCTTATTTCGTGAAATTGATATATATCTCCATCCTCTTTATAGCACAAGCCTTAAGCATGCCGTACTGCCAAGATTGTCACCGCAACTTTGCTACCAGACGAGCCCTGGACCGGCACCTCAGCTCCGCAGCCCACTGCCCTTCATACTACTGCGACGACTGCGATCGCGAGTTCGGAAGCAAGCAAGCACTATTGCAGCACTTGGACTCTCCCGCCCACAGGCTCTCATACTACTGTAACGAGTGCGATCGCGAGTTCGGAAGCCAACAGGCGCTCCGGCAGCATCTAGATTCACCCGCCCACAGGCCGTACTACTGCGACGACTGCGATCGCGAGTTCAGAAGCCAGTATGCACTCACGCAGCACCTCAATTCACCCATTCACAGGCCGTACTACTACGGCCGTAACTTCGGAATCGCAATCCAGCAGACAATCAGGGAGCACGTAGATCCACCCGCCTATAGACCTTCATACAACTGCGAAGACTGCGACCGCAGCTTCGAAAGCCAGCAGGAACTCTCCGAGCACCTACGTTCACCCGCCCACCGTCCCAGCCATTTGTGCCCCAACTGCACCATTTTGTGAACCTGTTCTGCACTTGAGGGTAGGAGGGTTCTGGGTTAGAGTCCAGGTCAGTGAAGCGACTGAAGAAAGTAGCTAGAGGATACCGGAGCGGGTGTAGTGTAGATAAAAGGATACCAGGATATTGAGGGGAACGAAGGATCAGAAAGGTTGCCACGGGCAACATTGGAGCCTGCCTGCTTTACCAGGAAGGATTCACGAACTCCCGAACGGAAAAGAAAGGAACTGGACCGTTGGTTGCGCTGTTAGAATGGGACGACCGATAAAGAAGACACAGGAACGTGGAATAACGAACAGCTTGATATTTATTTCAATTCAAGATCACTTATTCGTGCTATACGTAGTTTTCCATTTATCTCCTTTGTAGTTAACCTCGTCATAACCCCCAGGACAGCATAAGATGTATTGATTATATATAAAGGGAATTGCACTTCAAAAGATGTAAGAGACAGGGTATCTTGTCCGTTATGCACTACATAGTCAAACGGATACATACGTGTATGCAGTAAGCTCTATCTATTCACTAACCAGCCCAGCATCTAGCCCAATACCCCGTCCAGCATTCAGTCCAGCATGCAGTCCAGCCAAGCATTCGAGCCCAGTCCAGCCCAGTATCGACTCCAATTTCCAGTCCAGTGTCCCAGCTCGCAGCATTATCCAGAAGATGTATGACAACTTGTAGAAGGTGGGGATTGCGTTGTACTATGCTCTGACTGTGGAGGTACATACTACTGGCAATCATTCGGGGCATTGAAGTTGGGAACTGTAACGAAATACGAGTACGATTTCTGCAGGTTGTATATAAAGCGAAATTGGGATCCCCCCGTAGAAGGTGGCACTAGAAAAGTACTGCAATTCTTCGCATAATTAATTCGGATGGACAGATACGGCAAATGTTGGGACTCGCTCGTGCTGAAGGTTTTGGTACGGTTGACGAATAATGCGCTAGTCACCCGTTCCAATACTTTTCTGATCTATCTAATCTCGCCGTAGCCTGAAAGGCGGCATGCGAGTAATGGAAAAAAAAAAAAAAAAAAAAAAAAAATACTTTTCTGAACGAGCGACTACGTACAGGCTCGTGGCTTGCATTTTCCATTTGAAGATTTCATTCTGTAGGAATACAGTCCATTACGATCTTGGGAACTAAGACCCTCATGAGCTCGCAGCTCACCCCCACGGAACCCAAGCCTCATAGTTCATCCTTCCCAGCCTCGAACCTCAGGCAGATCCATGCGGCATCCAAAAAAACTCAGACTCAGGAAAAGGAACACACAGATCGAAACGGATCATCACACCGGTAATATGAAATAGAATGAGACTCGTAGACCAGCATTAGCCTAAAATATACCACTACAGCGACAACCACTTCGACAGGACGAGCGCTCGGAAGCCACTCCGCAACCACAGCGTCCCCCCCAGCGAAACCTACATAGATCGAAAGCTCTCAGTGCGCTGAGTCTTTAGATCTAATTTTTATTCCAAAAAACCCAACTCCTCAAGTTTCCCCCTTGGGGGTTAAGTTTTGAGGAAATTTTCAGCTCCTTACTCCGTTGCCAGCACACCACCATCCCTGACTTCTTGGCATTCCCACCATGGATCCGACCAATAGATTCATGGCATTGGGCAGCCCAGCACCAAAAAACATGCCCGTAGGTGCCAAAACAACTCTGGCCAAGAGTACCCGTCTCGAGGCCCCACTGTACAAGTCTATCGGAGATCGGCTCGGCGGAGTCAATATGTCCGATATGCTTGATGCCGTGGGGGATGTCATCGAACACATACATGCTTGCATAAAAGACCAGAAGACAAGACCAAACTTTGAACCAACAGACAGGTTCCTGTGTGAAATCAGGAGTGTGCATCACGTCATTGCTGCTCTTGCACTAGCGGTGGAGACGGAAGCATGCACAGAAATACACAATATGCACCTGAGGAAACCCTCAAAGGAAGGGGAATCACAAACTGACCCGGAGAAACCACCAAAGCTGTCATATGCAGCAGTTGTCTCCCAGAACATCCCGCCAAGCACACCCCCGGAAGGGGACAATTCTGACCGACCTCCAGTGGCACCACCCAAAAGCCGGACAAAGTCCACTGCTTTCCAGTCCAAAAAAGTGAAAGGGGGACAGAGTACCAGTCCCCCCAAGCAGAAAATGTCCAAGAAACCATCTCCAGCACCATCTCCGAAGCCAATCCCAAAGGAAAGGACACTCCCGCAATCCGGTCGTGCGATCGTAGTACATGGAATTGCGGTGACAAAGAAACTCGGGAAAGTAAGAGATTGGATGGAGAATGCGAACCCATGGATGGGAAAGATTGTTGCGGCAAGATGGTTGGTGAAGAAAGAGAGGAGGGAGGGAAAGAAGGCTAGCTCGGTTGTCATCTACCTGGAGGGGGAGGTGGAATCGGATAGCCAAACACCAGCGAAGGTAAGGTTGTCAGGCAAGTGGTACGATTCGTGCCTGTATGACTGGGATAGAAATTCAAAGGTGGACAGAAAGGGGAAGGGGAGGGAGGTGGAGGAAATGGACTTGACGGCATAGCGGGTTGTCTCATGGGTTTTATTTCCTCTATTCCCTTTTGAATGTCGGTGTATATAGTGAGTTGTTGTTTGTTTTTAGGTGCCTGTCTCCGGGCCATAAGGACCTCGGTCCAGGGACCCTGCCATGGCGAACAGCTGCAAGCGGGGTTATGTGAAAATAAAAAAAAAAAATAAAAGCCTAAAATATACGCTAATAGCACTTCAAGACGAAGAGGCTTCACCAGCTAATCAGTATTATTGGAATGCAAGCTGTTGGGAGATTGGATATTGTTTCATACAGTACGTTTTTTTTTTTTTTTTTATATCAGTACTCGCGTGCCGCCCTATGGGCTATGGCGAGGGTTTATTAAAGGAACAAATAACTAAATTTAAATACATGGACCCGCGGTTCTAATTGTGTTGCGGGGGGAACGGCCAGCAGTCTAACTTATCTCCTTCCTCTCTCAGCCTCGTACTGGCTCGCCTTGAGCGATCTTTCTCCGAGTCGCACCTTGTCCATATTCTGAGAGTCCTCGAAGTATACCACAATGGAGCTGGTCTTCTTGCCCTCTCCGACTAGTATGTCTTTCTTTCGGAGACAATGGATCCCGACTACCTTCTTCAGGTCTTTGTTGTCTGCGGTCAGCCATCGTCGTACGTTGCCCAAATCCTTCCGTAGAGCTACGCCGTGTACAACAATGCCGGTTTTGGTGGAGACAGCGGATTTTATCGGGTTTGTCGGGTGGGTCTGGCACCTTCTAGGTCTTGCTGTGGATGCTTGGGGTGTGCGTCTGGATTTCGACGGTTGGGGGTGGTAGTTTCAGTGGTGGCGGGCGTGTTGCCTGCCGGTGTGCCGGTGGGGCCCGAGGCGGGGTTCGATGAGTTGGTGGTGGCAGGTGTGATGCCTGCGGAGGTGTCGACCAGGGGGCGGAGGCGATCTTTTTGGCCTCCTCGTCATTGAGTTGGGGTTTGATCGCGTACAGGTCCCTGGGGGACGGCGTCTTGCCTTTTCTCTTCCGGGTGACTGGTGGTGGAGGAGTTGCTTTCCTCTCGGGAGTGGATACCACCGGGTCTCTGTCCATGCACATGATGGGACTAAGCCCCAGTGTCTGTGGTGGCGGTGGATGCAGTACGTGCGATATTGTGAAGAGCGTCGTTTACAGTATTCTTTCAACCACATATATATAGCAAAATCTGCTTATCCCATGAAGTGTGTGAGCCTCTCCAGCAGGATAATATATCCGATAAATATTGAAAGTAATTATCTACCAAGTCAAAAAGATACTTGACTAGTAACACTCGCTAGTTCTCTATATAGCTTTTAAAATACTTATTTATATGCTTGTAATACTATTTCAGCTATTGTATAGTACGTGGAGTTATATATGCATATTTCAAGTATATATATATAGCTCTACTAGCATGTAACTCAGTTAGAAGTTTTCTACTAAAATTTACCTTTTTTTAACTTTTAATAACTTTTTTAACAAAATTTCTCTATTAATAAATATATATATATGTGCTGGGCTATTCGTAACAGTGATTTAGTTACTACTGGCCCGGGATACTTAATGGAACGCTGGTTCGTGATCACACACTAGGATAACATATTGACCCTTTTGTTCTATGCATGGAACTACAACAGGACGTTTGTATGTTAGTGGCTGTTACACTACTAGAAGATGCGAAATTGTAATTGTGTAAATCATTTTGTTGAATTTTTTGTTTATTTACTCAAGTACTTGAACTTGACATTTTTCCGTGCCGTTGGTATTTGAATGTATTCTACATATATCGTGTTCTGTTCTATGCACTTGAGTCTATAGTATATAATGCCAAGCCTATCCTATTTACCTAAACCAGTAACTACTTTTCAGCCTCATTCCTTAACAATCTTCCCTATGAGGCCTTTACACCTGAAATTCGGTATCAATTTGAGCTATATATCCAATCTCATAATCATACCAACAGACATGAAAATGAACTTCAGAACTTAAGAGCAAATTTGAATCTTTATTTATAATCCAAAATGGTCTATATCTTCTGTAGTTGAAAATATATTTGTAACGGGCCGGCCTCTCGGGGCTATTAGCCGGCTCTGAGTCGCAGATCGAGTCAGGCGGGCCACGCAATGCTCACAGGTTTGAGCAGAACGCTGCATGTAGAGGAAAGACTATGGTCAGGAGAGTATATGTTTTATTGCTTGAGGGGCCTAGGCTACAGGGTGGAAAAGGAGTCTTTATATACAGGAGAGGGCAATACAGAAACAGAGAGATGTAGAAAGGCTTCCTTAAGCGCCGTGCCTTCAGCACAATTATTATTATCCAAAAAGCGCAATCATAACCCTTAAGCGCTGCTTATCCAAAAGTATACTTGTCATTATCCAAAACTGTGCTAGTGGTCGGGTAATGAGATTCCTAGAACCCGGTCAACCTTAGTACAGTCGTCATACATGGAATTGCGATAAGGAAGGATTTAGGGAAGGTGAGGAAGTGGCTGGAGTCTGGGAACAAGACACTTGGCAAGACTGTGAGGATAAGGTGGTTGAGACGAAAGGCCGAGCTGATGGAGGAAGGCAAGAAGACTAGCTCGGTCGTGGTGTATTTGGAGGAGGAGACCGAAATAGACAGAGTCAGGTTAGGCGGGAAGCTTTTGAGGACCACTCAATACGAGCCGGACAGGCGGAGGAAGTAGGCTGTATTGACCACCCGCACCATGTACGAGAGTCGCGGGCATTACATGTAGTTAGGGATGCCTATTTTGTTCTTTCTTCCATAAATACCTCGCCATAGCCCATAGGGCGGTATGCGAGTAATGATATAAAAAAAAAAAAAAAAAAAAACCTTAGTACAGTTCAGGGTAACTGATCGTGATCCGTGACAACATTAATAAATTAGAAATTCCTTATTAATAAGGATAGGGTTTTAATGCATAAAGCAAATCCTCTTTAATACTTTAGCAAGAGGTAACTTATAAGCTGTTTGTTTCTTCTCAGAAGGGGGCCTTTAATGTAGCTGTTTTTTTTCTGTCAGAGGAGTTCTTTTTTGAAGCTGTTTTTCCTGTCTCCAGAGAGAGTCTTTGTTAAAGCCATTTTTTTTTCCTGTCGTCGGAGGGAGTCTTTGATGAAGCTGTATTTTTTTTTTTTTTTTCCCTGCTGCCGGAGGGTCCTTGAATGAGGCTGTTTGTTTTTTTTCTTTTTTGCTGGAGAAAGTCCTTGATGAAGCTCTATTTTCCTGTTACTGGGAGAGGTCTTTGGTGACGCTGTTTTTTTTCAAACAGTGGATATGTGGGCAGGCGAGTGCGTGTGAGAGTTTGAGAGGGTGCGTTGTAGTTAGAATGAGATAATTCAAATTCTGAGTGGCCCGCGCCAGTCACGAACCAGCGTTCCATCGAGTAGTCCAGGCTAGTGGCCACTGGTCCGGGCTGGAACGTTTGTTACGAATGTCCCGGCACATATATTAATTCTTTACTTGATTCTATTTAGATCTATTTGCAGTTTAATGTTTTTATAATTTTTGTTATATTCTTATTAAATATGAAATCAAAATATATTAATTAAAGGTATTTACAACTATTTAACAAATTGTGGAAAATACTTAAATACATGTATGTATGAACGAAGATTCAAAAATTATCCAAAGCATGCAACTGTGAAAGAATAATATTTGAAACACATGCGCAAACAAACAAATACTTCAAAACGTTGAACAAAACATCAAGTGTAGTGACGTGGCGACCGCGATAACTTAGTGACTAACCTGTCTGATATATATTAATTAAATCAAAGCGAAAGATAGGTCAGTACGGTGTTGTACGAAACATTTGCTGTGAATGGACCTTTGCCACTGATGGCTACCGAATAACCCAGACAAGTGGTGATTGCTGTCCGCGACAGCGCTCCCACGGTAGTTTCCGAACTAGAGAGCAAACATGAGGCTGACTTCGCCTAACAGCGCCCAGAAAGATTTTTGGTTTCAGGCTCTAGCACCGCTTATTATGGGTAAAATAACATCACGATAGGACGATTCAATGCTTCGAATTTATCATATGTCTTATTGCCACCCATACGACCATATTGGTTAGGCAGATTTTGCAGCCCCAGGGCAGTACCTGGGCTCAGCTTTTAGCAGGTCACAAAACCCTGAGTCTGGCGAAAACTGTATTTGGGGTTTTACCCCTCAAGGATACCATAAATTTTTCTTTTTTTTTTTTTTTTTTTTTTTTTTTTTAAATCAAGCGATAGGAGCTACGATGGGTGTGGGTACGGGCTTAACAAGACTTGGCATGAGACCCCTGATTAGTCGCAACTTCTCTGTTTCTAACCACTCAATGGGGTCGGATATTCCGTGTGGGTTTCTTATGGTTCCAACCGTTGGTTCCAAGCATGTCTCTGCCTCTGCAGGTATGGGCCGAGGAGCTAGCGGGATAGACTGCTGGGTTGCAAGCGAAAACCAATACCACGGATGCAGCAGCTGCAGGCAGACGCAAGGCTGAACAATTTTTCTCCACCTTTTTAATTTTCTTTCGATTTTGAATGCAGCTAGATGAGCAATAATTCTGTGAAAGCGGTAATAGTAAAAGTGTGCTGGACTACTCACACTACTCGCTTCATTCCTGAATGGGAGGTCTTGCCTAATCAGTGGTTCGGTTATGGTACAGTTTTCACAGTTCGGCTGTGGGTTTGAAATCCGCTTCCTCAGCAGGTAGCAGAGGAGCGAGCTATGGCTGGTAACTGCTGAGTGAGCATGTGATGATCGATTGGCAACTATTGAGACATCGAGGTATCGCTGGCAGCTGTTGAGATGCGAGTCGATCGCGGGTTATATCGTTGTCAAAAGAAACTCTGCTATTATACAAATAAGGTGTATGTGCTACGAGAATCAGTGACGTTTTCAGGGACACACCTCGCAGGGTACCGCAGAGGGGTAAATGTACTTGAGTTGACCAAGTTTGCATATGCGAGTGGCAAAATAACACAGTTTAGCATGTGTATGCATAGTGAGACAATAGCAGTGATTATGCACGAAGTAGGGGATGTTTTATCAAGACCCCGACAATTATGCCCAACACACAAAACATTTGTTGTTATTCTAGCCTACCCACGAACACTTCCGATTCGCGAACAGGCTAACAAGTCGGGTAAGAAATTTGCCATGAGTGGATTGAGTTACCACCAGCGCGAAGCATACGCACTTTACCATCCCCGCGTGTTCGGCGAACTACCTAATGGCAACACAATAACGGCGATAGTATGCCATCTCTCTTTCGTTTTACGTGTTCTGAATGAGCGTAGATCACAAAATTTGTTAGCAACTCATGTTCAGCGTACGACAGCTCAGAGTGTTGTTGCACACTCATGTGCCATGACGAGATTAGATACGAAGGAAATGAGTAAGAACCAGAATTACCAATGAGCCATGATGGTCATGTGTTAATACAGCATATGTGTGTTCAGCGAGATATTTACTAGTACATAGCAGTTCAACTTGGAACTGATTAATTGCTGCAGAGATTTGACTTGGCCGCAATTCAAATGCCAACATCGGCTGAATTGTTCTGCTCGCGTTGTACAGTACTGAGTACTCGCTGGTCCAAATAGTATTGGAACGGCTGACTGACGCGTCTTGGACCAGCGAATACATTTGACATTTTAATCTCCCAAACTTCCTGCTCTGGGACTGCAAAAAAGCAGGGAATGACGTAATCGCTACCCCAGGCTTGACAAACAGCGACAGACACTCAAGAGGGCTACTATCAGCGTGTAATGTGTAAAGGTGGGTACTGGTGGGCAAGAACAAGTTTCTGAAACCTAGGGGCTTGGCGTGAGACTATCTTGAAAGGGCGGGCTCGTTCGCGAACTAGATATGTTCGTGATGGGGCCACCACAACAAAATTCTTATGGCAATGTGGCAACCACAGAGTGGTGGTATGACTATACATCAGCGAATTTGAGCTAGGTCTCTTTCACAGGATGGAATGGTAATCGGGTGAAAGCAGGCGGCGGCGCGTTTCCCATTAAAAATGTATTATGTCCATGTTCTGTATGATGTCTTTATTTCACTTAAAGTGATCTCATCACTGCCCGCAGGGCAGTACACGAGTAATAATATAGAGAAGAAAAACTTAAGAAAATTGCAGTTTGTGAGCTTGACCTGAATGTCATATTAGCCATGTGAAAGATTATAATGAGGAGGAGTGCATACGGATCCCGCTCCGATAAATACGCGCATTAGTACAAAAAGAAAATACGTGCGGAACTCCATGATTCCTCGTTACCATAAGGAGTCATCGCATTTGCGCAATCTGAATTTCAGAAACACGAGACACGTACATTTAAATCACTACGAGAACACTGTATGGGAGAACACTGTACTAAATATGCCCCAACGCTGGACAATGCACAAGTCTGAAATATGGTCGCCTATGGAGCGTGGCGTGACATTTTCCCATGTCATAAACCAGTGTTTCAGTCACGTCCTTGTAGGTTACCATCTAGCCCTCAGCCTCAAGGAATCTCTGCACAATTCTGCCGTTGAGGTTTAAACAGGCATGACTCGTAAAAGGTCTTGGGGATTAGGCAATATTGGGGTAAGTGTATATGCAAGCCTAATCCCCAAGACTTTTGACAGGTCACTGTATCAATAGTTCTAAGGTGCAGCGCGGCACCAGATAAGTCGGCCATTGTTCGGACCTATCTAGCAGCGACACCCAATGCCGCTGTTCCTACTGCTGTGTGCGCTTCTACCCTGATTCAGAATTCCTCTAGGAATTGTAGTCTGTCTATGTATAGACCAATAAAATATTGACTCCCATCTTCAGGTGTGGCTTGCTAAGAGCAATTGTCCAGCAGTGTGTACTGCATTTCAAGAGCGAACATCGTGACAGAAACCCAACCATGAGCGGGCCAGGTGGCAGTGCTCCGTTCCCAACCCATACCTAGATTCAGAGTGTCTACATTCCACGAAGTCATGGTGTGAAGAGACAATGCTGCAGTTGTTGCCTATATATCATCCTCGCGAACGTGGCCACCTCAAGGGCCTTCAACTCAATACACCATTTAAGTATACAGTTTCGATCTACATCTTATCCCCCTGTAATTTCTCACCGCTCAAGTGTTGTCAACGTTTGGAGCACCAGTCTTGAGATCCAATTCGAGCAGGTATGCTGTGCATTTTCTAGATTAAATTATCCACAATAATATTAACCTAACGTTGCTGGATGCTATGTGAAGTTACGTCTTGAAGTGCATGGGCGCTGATTCTAGGGTTGCAAGAGGAACTTGCGGAGATTACATTTATGGGATCTGATTAAAAAAAGATGGCAGTGGTTTTTCGTTGTCCCAGGGTTACTAGTATGCTATTATTGCTAACTTTAATAAATGAGGTCTAGTCGCTACAAATGGACACCACCAGCTTCTCGCGTGAGCATTATCACCTTGGCAGGAGTTTCATCATGCCAAGTCCCTCCGGTGGGAAAAATGCAATAGCCATCCCTGCCTCAGCTGAACTAATGCTTGTTTCGGCCTACACAATTCTTGTGGGAGGTGCTTTCATGGCATGGTGGATCCTTATTGCTGTGGCGGTTCGCAAGTTTACACCAGAGAGATTCCGTGATAATAAAGTAATCAAACGTGTTGCAGCATGGTATAGCACCGAGCCGTTTCAGGCTGCCTACATTATGGCGAAATTCTGCTTTACTGCAGCCATCAGAAAATACAGGAAATCGAAGACTCGATGCTCCGAAGAAGTCCTACACTTCCCAGATACGCAGGACTGGACAGAGCTAATGATAGCTTTGGTTATCATGTTACTTGCACTTGCGACTGTGGTGGGAGGGATTGTTGTCGGGGTTTATCTTCCTGGCAAGCTTGTCATTGGCCGTGTGGCACCAGTGAATGGAATGAAGGTATTTACTATACCTTACGAATTGCGATTTATTTGGAACAGCGACATCTTGCGGGTTGAACCTTTTGTTACCAGTAAGATCGCGGAGCGAGCGTTCTCCGCAATAGACTCTTCAGCTGCCGCACTGGAATCGCATTTGTCCGACCGTGTCAACGTCCAACAAATCCCAAGAGGGGAGGGACCAGCTGGTGAGAAGGATTACCAAATAAATTATAGCTTTCAGGTTAACAGCTATGATATGGGCCTACAACATCTCCATGGCTTGTCTGTCACCATCACGGGGAATTGCTCCTTTGAGTATGACTGGTATACAGGGTTAAAACCAGGCGGTGATAGTTCTCATGACATTGACGAGTATAACCTTTTCGGGATCGTGGAGCCCGAGGATCAGATGAAGATACATGTTCCTATCACAGATATACCAATTGAACCTTTCACGCGATTCGATGGACGGCAGTTTTACTCAGATAATATTAGCTCTCTACCCTTTGCAATACTACCGAATACACAAGGGCGATGGTCTACTTCTACAAGCCTGGACCCTTGGTACAGGACTGACATCAAGGACCTGTCCGGCCAAGGGTCTTGCAATTATATACGTCCGGGAAGACCGCCACTGCACTGTAATGAGCGGCGTGCTTGGAACTATCGAGGATCATATCTGGGTCCAGACCTAGCGATCTACTATTATAATGCCACCTCTACCACATGGTCACGCAGAAGATTTACTGGGGCAAATGTTCCGGATATACCACTTGGACTATGGACGCTGCTCTGCGAGATCCCCAGTACTGGAAATGTTGGTGCTTTCTTATCTTATCAGAGGGCTGGATTACTAGAATCCAGCCAACGAGTTTTGGCTCGTCAGTGGGATAAGGAAACCGCCTCTGACATTTGGATTGTTGATGCTGCAACTAGCACTGCCTACCGCGACATCACACGTATGGTTAATGCTGCCTATTTGTCCTGGCGGAATGTTTTGCGGGATCGAGTCCTGGCCTATGTCGATGTGCAGCAACTGGGTTTGGAAGGTACAGTTCCCAACGGAGTGCGTGACCATGAAAACAGGAACCCACTCCCAGGCACTGGTGACTTCGTGGTACCGAGCGAGAACGTCCGAACCCTTTGCCTCGAGGCCTTGGTTGCTGTCCCTGCAGTTGTTGCTGTTTCCTGGATTGTAGTTTGGGTTGTTACGGATAGGAACATATATAAATTGTGGGAATCTGTGGCTGGTTAAGGTATACGGGCAGAACCCGTAGCATCAGAAGCTACAGGTCGGACATGATCAGTTGATGGGTTGGATGTAATGGGTCTATCTCGCCGGAGTTGACTTACACAATTGGACCTCACTGGGGGCCATGATTGGGTCCGAAGCATAAATACGAGGCAGGCCACAAAGGCTCCATACTTGGCAGGGTGAACGCTTAGATAGCCTGGTTTATTGTCTTTTTGTATGCAACCACGTGTTGTGCATTTTCTATGTAGATATAGCTCTAGAATCCTCGTCCTATTTTATATAGATCATTAAGTAATTGAGTTGTTTTGGCCTACCGACGAACATTACGGTGGGAGGGGGGTAGGACTGCCAGGGAGAGGGGCCCTCGGTTGTTCAGGCTGTCCCTCAGGTAGGTGTGTTCTGTCTCTTCGTCTTTCAGCTTCTCGTGGGTAAACCTCAGGGTTCTGGCCTCGACCCTCATGCGTTCTACTGGATCTAGTATTTGCAAAGCCCGGGGAATGGAAAGACACCGGAATATCATGGATCACCGGCTCCGACCATGCAATGACCTCCGGCAAACTCACTTCAGCAAGGGCTGGGACAAAGACCATAAAAGTAACAGATTGGGACAAGTGGGAGGATTTCGTAGAGAGATGGGGAAACAGAGCCCTGGCCGAGGGAGTTGATGGCTACGAACTGCTATGCGAGCTGGGAAACAAGTTCACCAAACCGGCCCGGATCACTGACAGAACTAAACGATGACTCGACAAAGAGGTAAATTTTTTTTTTTTTTTTTTATCAGTACTCGCGTGCCGCCCTATGGGCTATGGCGAGGTGACAAAGAGGTAAAGGAGGCACGGAAAATGACGAGAGCCCTACTGAGAAAGAACAGTGGCGCGTCGAACACGACAAGGACCAGGGCAAGGAGAATCCTAAGGAACATAATACGAGAAAAGAAGAAGATATATTGGGAAGAATTCATGGAGAAGTAAAGGGTAAGCTCACCATGGGACGTATTCCGACTCGCTAGGGACCCATTCAGACAACGAGAACTCATGGGCATTCCTGGGACAGAAAGAGAAATCGCCGACACCCTGATAAGGCGCAACTTCATCACCACAGCGCACAATACTATTATCCCCTCCATCATCCCGACGGGCCTCGGGCTTTGAGGGTCTAGACCCAGGGCCCTGCCATGGCGAACAGCTGCACGCGGGGTCACGTGAAAAAAAAAAAAAAAAAAAAATCCCGACGGGCCTCACCATCGACAGAGAACAAGCCAGAAAAGCGATAGACAAAGCTCTGACAAAAACAAAATCAAGGCCCGCCCCAGGCCCAGACGGCATACAATATGGACTCCTGAAACTCATCAAAGGCACGACATTATGGGCCGCAGTACGGGAAGGATAGTGGACTACATCCACGGCAAATTCGACTTCGCGAAAGGCTTCGACGTAGGTGGCATGATACTGAAGAAAGGGAGACCAAGGGATCAACCCCAGCAGCTGGAGACCAATAACCCTCCTCAATACGGTCGCCAAACTAGGCCAGAAGCCCTGCCATGGCGAACAACTGCATGCGGGGTCACGTGAAATAAAAAAAAAAAAAAAAAAAAAAAACTAGGCCAGAAGGCTGTGGCGGACCTCCTCCAAAAACAGGACATCCTTTTCCGAGACACACAGCTAGGGGGCAGACCTCACCGGGGGCAGAAGACCTACAGAGAGAAACACTGAAGGAAATAGACCACTGACTGAACTGGAAGGAATGGGTAGCAGTGGTCGGCGACGACATCAATTCAGCATTCAACTTTCTTAGAACAGAAAGGGCCGTGGCACGCATTTAGGAGGTTAACACCAATCTGGTAGCTCGTGGAATCATTCTTAATGCTGAACTACTTCAACCTGGACTGGGATGGACAAAAGCGAGCAACGGGCAGGATGACGGATGGCGCACCTCAAGGATCACACTATCGCCGGTACTGTTCCTTATAGGGGTAGCCCTAGTGGCAGAGAAGGCACACCAGAGGAACTTCACCAGGTCCTATGTGGATGACTTCCACAGCGTACTATCCCACAAGTCACTGCCCAAGCTATGCCAAGCCATAAAGATGCACCGGGAAATCCTACACCCGAGGCAGCGCTGGAAGGTTACGAGATCAATCCCAAAAAGTCCGAGACCCTAATCATAGGAGTCAAGGACCCAGCTTACAGACTCGTGGGGCTGACACTGGACTGGGAACTGAATATCACCAACACCACAAGAAGCGACTACACCTCGCCAAGACAGCCTGGGGAGTAGTACCGAGGCTACTCCAGATACCTCCGGCTAAGAGACGCCAGCTCAACACTAGCATAGCACGCACTATAGCCACATGGGGCTGCTGGGCCAGGGGGGACTACACGCGAGGAGCTGTACAGGGCACCAAATCCAGGGACCTTGAAAAATGGCAGTACAGCGTAGCCCGGGAAAATTGAAATCACCGCAGCACCGTGGGAACGAGACAAGACCTGGTGGAAGGACTGGCGAACCTGGAATCAATACACTCCTTCTTAGACGGAGAATGCACCAGAGTAGAAGCGCGAACCCTATGCTTCCAGAACGAACATCTTAGGGAGGAACCCCAGCACCACCGGTATCTGAGAGGGACCCTGAACCACAGACCCTCCCTCCCCCTGGCAGCTCGCCATAGCCCACTAGGCGGCAAGCGAGTAATGATAAAAAAAAAAAGAAAAAAAATCCACCTGGAAGTACTGCCCACCCTCCCGAGGGACACCGAGAAGGAAGAGTGGGAGATAGTCATCGCCAATACCGAAGACGAGGGCTGGATTAGCTGCTACACCGACGGCAGCCGAATCGATGGAACAACTGGGGCAGGCACATTCCACAACGGGTCACGAACCTCCATGTACCTGGCACCCAATGCACGGTCAACGACGCCGAGCTGATCGCCATGAGCGAGGCGTTGACACACCAGGAAGGAGACCTTCTGATAGTCTCGGACTCCAAGGTAGCCAGATCTAAGCTCCAGCGAATTGCCAACGAGGAGCCAACCTACAAAGGAGCACCACCACTGGTCAGGGAACGATGGTGTAACGGGATATTGTATAGCGAGCCGGGTAAATAGCTTCACGCTAAAAGGTGACCTCTGACAAGCATTTCGGGATGTCGGTACAATATATACGGGTAAAAAGGATGCGACCTGAGTGCGTATTGCAGTCTCAAAAGTGGATATAAGTGGTGTTCATGGCTGTGTGTTCCCCGTTTCTTTTCTCTTTACGCAACCTCTTGTATTTAGTTTCTACTAAGTAGAGTGGTTACCTGCTGTGCCGATCCGCTGAACTGCTGTACCGCTGTGAACCGTTGAACCGCCTTACCGCCGCAAACTGCTGAACCGTCGCCTGCCGCCTCCTGCCTGCCTGCGCTCCGTAGATCGCCGTCATCCACGGGCACTAGACCACGACTGCCGTTACAGATGGGAGGCAAGAGCCAACAGGGGCAACCTGGACGTGGCCGTGATATGGGTAAAGGGACACATAGGAATCAAAGGCAATACAGAAGCTGACAAGGCGGCCAAAATCGGAGTCTTCCTCCAATACCAAGACGAAACGGTCACGGAGGCAGGTATGAGACAACAAGCAAGGTCACGGAGGGCCACAGAAAGAAACAGACTGGACCTCAGTTACAAACCGCTGCAACGCCCAGAGAACAGGGTCGCAACACTCGCTGGGATCCTCGGAGGCAAGGGCCTGAGAGAATGGAAACACAAGGTAGGCATCGAACACAGCCCGTGTCAAAACGGACAGTCTGATCCCGCCTTCTATTATCACGACATACACGTTCTGTTAATGTTTTATTGGCTTAATTCTTTCTTATCTTCGTTTCACATGTCGTTTACATGGATGGTTGCTATGGTTATCTCGTATATTGTAATTCTTTCATTTATTTACGGAATTACTTCAGATATCACATTCAGCTGGGATTTGTTTCGAACTCGCATACAGCTTGTGTTACTTCGTCTTTTCTTTACGAAACTGTACAAGTTTGTTGCCTATATCTACGGCTACCATTTGGGTATAGTCGTCTCGCTTTCTGTGTATATAGTCTGCGGAAACCCGCACCCACTTAATACCATAGAGTCGCTCAACTCCTCTCCTCGTTGCCTTCCTCCGTGCCTCCACTCCATTGCTGCCGCCGTTTGCACCATTATCTTTCTCTATAGCGCTTGCCCCGCTATCCTTATTCTTCCGCTACGCATCGTATCACCCTCTCGTGGGTCACGTTGTTAGCCCGGAGTGCCGCTGGTGCGGCGAAGAGCCGGAATCTACCACTCACGTACTAACACGGTGCAAGGTCTGGAAAAGGAAATGGTCAGGAGGAGAGACGGATTTACTAAGACCCCCGAAGGCCAAAGACCGTGACACGCTGGTGGACATACTGGAATGGGCAGGACGATAGAACCTTTCTCTATTTCACATATTTTATGGAATGGGTGGAATGATAGGCGGACTGGCTGGTTTATCACTTTCACATCTTATTGCTCACATCCTATTATTCCAACGCTATTCCAACCCTTTTTCTTTCTTCGTTATCTTCCATTTTATTTCTAAATGTATCTAGACCTTGCAATAGCACATAGGGCGGCATGCGAGTATTGATATTTCAAAAAAAAAAAAAAAGAGACCCTGACAGGGTTCGTTCTCTATGAAGGTTTGTATTGACTCTGGGTTGGTCAGGCCTTCGACTAGGTCCTGCCGCGTGCCTCAGGGTGCGCCGGTGATCTCTCGGGCCACCGTGTACTGCCATTTTTCGAGCTCCCTGAGTTTGGGCTCCACGGGGGCGCCCCGTGCATAGTCTATCCAAGCCAGCTGCCCCACGTTGCTATGTTCCGGGCGATGCTGGTGTAAAGCTCCGAAAAAGAGGAGTGAGAAAGGGCAATCGACAACGTAGAAGACGAGGGCTGGGGCTGAGTATACACTGACGGGAGCCAGATCGAAGGGAGAACCGGAGACGGCATCTACAATCAAGGCGCCAGAACCGCTATATACCTGGGCACCTTAATGGTATAAAAAAATAAAAAAATACCTGGGCACCAGGGTCACAGTCAACGACGCGGAATAATAGCCAGAGGCCAGGCACTAGACTCCCGGGAAGGGCAAAAAGAGCGCCCAGGGAGATCCCACCCATGCAGGAGCAGCACAAGTGGTACGAGACGCTTGGGAGGCCAGGACCACAAGAGGCGACCTGGACGTGGCGATAATGTGGGTGAAGAGTCACAAAGGCATCAAAGGGAACAGCGGAGCAGACCAGGCAGCCAAAATCGGGGTTCACCTCCCATACCAGGGCGAGGTCGTCACAGAGGCCGGAATGCGACAGATGTCAAGAGCCTGGAGAGCCAGTGAGAGAAACCGACTGGGACTAACCAATAGACCACTGACGAGACTTGGACAACGGGTATCGAAGCTGGCAGGCCTACTCGGCGGGAAGGGCCTGAGGAAATGGCAGTACGGGATTGGCAAAACAGACAGCCCGGAGTGTCGGTGGTGTACAAGTGCCACTAGCTATAGGTGCCTCTATGTACTGCTAGTGACGAGTATAGAGAAACGATCTGCTATTAAGAATTAATTGATAAGCCGGTTACTGTGTGCTTGCACAGCCACATTGCCACTGACAAGTTGCCACTTGCAAGTTGCCTATTGAAAATTGCTGTCGGTGATGTTACTAATATGACTCACAAGTTGCTACTTCCTACCCGCATACTAGAAGATAATAGACAACATAGTTAAAAATTTGCTGCGCTTCTAAGTCTGCTGTAGTTAAGAATATAGATTTGTTATGATAATTAATATCTACAAGAAAATTAGTAAATATACTTCAAGTATTCTTCTTGCTCTAAGCGAAATTTCAGAGTGTTATATTATATCCGGATTCCTCTGCCATTTCTAGCATTATATTGTGGTAGTAACAGGGATTGCATTGATGCCAAAAATTGAAATTTTGGTGGTTGTATTGCCGGAAATGGCACTTAATTGAATCCCTGCAAGCACCAAGCATCCCCTTTGAGCAAGTCACAATCTCATCCCTTTGCTACACCATTTACTCAACAAATTCAATGTTATACTACACTAGCAGTTTTATTCAATTTATATAACTTTTACATTATTGGAAAGCTAAGCCAGAGTAGTTTTAATATATGCAATTATCTATTGTATATAATATAATAATTGTTGACAACTAGTAATATAAATTTATTTTTAATTCGTCAAGTTTGATAATCTATAATCCTATCAATTAATTCTAACCCAAATGGAATTAAGTAGTCATTGAAGTCTCGGATTGTTACTATATAGAACCATCATTTGAGCCTGTCGTTCATGAATTCAGATATTTTTTTATTTTTTTTTTATTTCACGTGACCCCGCTTGTAGCTGTTCGCCATGGCAGGGCATGAATTCAGATATGAATCTATCATGTAGTGCCAAAATTCGCTACTGCTCCGCCACAACCCCCTGAATTTTTTCTATTTTAATGTCATTACTTGCATGTCGCCCTATGGGCTTTGGCAAGATTACTTACAAAGGAGATAATAGCATGAAATCAAACGAGAAAACGGATGACCTGTAACCTATGATATCCAATAGTGTTTGAGGGATAAAAGCAAAACTGACATAGAACCCACAATCTCCGATAGTAGGACCTGACTAATTCCGAGCGGCTCGACATTGAGAAAACAGCCACCCACGACTGAAGCAAACTGGGTAGAGGCGATGCAAGGGCAGCTGGGCTCCTACACCCCTCAGATGTGGGAAAAGATAGAGGAGCGGGAGCTCTGGAAATTACTACGTATATCAGCCGTACCAGCTCCGGTTCAGGTGTTAATTTTTTTTTTTTTTTTTTTTTTTAATGTCATTACTCGCGTGCCGCCCTGGGGGCTATGGCGAGATTCAGGTATTAATTGGTGTCAAACGATTGCACACCAGAAGTTAATTTATATTCATCTAATTTCATTCTCATCCTTTGCACTTGTGTCTTATATCCCACAAGGTTCTTAATATAGTTTTATTCCTATGTGCGGCATATTCTCCAAAAGTAAACTTTGAAACCGCATCAGAACGGTCACTTCAGTCCTATGAATATATAGGTACAATAAGGAAACACCACCACTTATGAGGTTCCATAATGGATTATCTCGTTTCCTGAGTCGGCAACTGCAATCGGGCGATTTACACCCATTTTATTCTACATGGGATGCACACGTATACATTGGGTTGCTGTATTTTGCTGCGTTGAGCAACACTCCATGGTTTGTACTTAGCTGGTTTCGTTTATGATGAACATTTCATGAGCACCTTGCAGTAGCGCATGTAAACGTCCCTGAAGATTAGCCCCTCATATGCCCATATCATCATAACACACATCTCTCACACATTGGTTTGTCCCACCCACTAGCGCAACTCCGTATCCGAGCTTTAGACCAACAAAAGACTTTTTGCGCTGAGTTGCTCCGTTACATTCTGTTGTCTTCTCCCTCGATGCCACCTGCTGTTATTGCCGTCTTGCGCGTTACAGTGCGGAAAAACCTTCCACGTTTAACCTTCTCAACATCATTCGCCAAGTCAGCAGTTGAAACTTCCAACAAGCTACCAACAAACATCCGATTGAAACTTCCTGTCTCACTTGCAATCTTGCTTTCCCATGATCACACCATCCACCATTGCTGTGCTCCCAGGAATTGGGTGTTCTCCTACGCCTTCAGGCCTACCCATACCCCTCGCGTTTCTCCACTAGCTCACGGGCTATTTCATGAAAACCATCCTCTCGATGGTAGTTTAGGGCGGTAAGAGCGCACGATATCTCCCTCTCTTCAGTACGCATAACGAAATCAAGTGAGTTTGCCGTGGTTGTCTCTCGACCTGCCTCTGAATTGCCCTTCTGTGTAGCGCATAGCTCCCGTCGTCTCGCCTCTACGCACACCCTGTGAACATTTAGACTCCACACCCATTTCCTACTTTTCATCTAACGGATCACACCACCATACACTGAAATTACGTGTTAACTCCCACCGTCAGCTACTTGTAATTCTAAATAAAGCTTTACGAAACTCGGAACGCAATCATATTAACATCCCAACGCACTGCAGCTCTGTGACCCTCGACCTGTGGGCCGCCCAGGTCACACATGTAGGCAGTGTAAGCTCACCGCCCGCTGCCGTGATTGCCTAGCACGGAAACAGTTTCCTATCGTCACATTGTGGGGCTATCACGCCTGCTTTACCCGCTACCTTGTAGCTAATCCTCTATCCTGCGCTATAGTATTATGCTTCCCCAGACCCCTTCCTATCAATCAGAGCAGACCATAAGCACCGCTAATGCACCTCAAGAAAACTTTCGGTTCTCCTAGTCTTTCTCGCCATAGCCCTTAGGGCGGCACGCGAGCAATGATATAAAAAAAAAAAAAATCAAAAAATCTTCTAGTCTTTACCCTTTCGTCCTACCTCAGGCTACCCGTCTAGCCCAGCAGTCCTGCTCCTTCCCTCCTAACCTCCTGCAATTTTGACCCTATGATCACCTAGAGTAGAGTTCTTGTGCATCACCCTCCATGTCAGCCCCAAAGGCTCCCCCAGACTTACCAAGTCCGGCCACTATGGCGCTCACCCACGACCCTACCTAATATAAAAACCCAGCTTCCTCCCTGCCCACTCGTCTCTTCCATTCATTCACTATTCTACACCGGCAAGACCACTCTGGCGTCCATTCATCCAGAAGCGCCAACTAAAAAGCTCTGCGATTTCCTTTCTTGCGATGTTTACATTATTTCTATTGATTTTTATTTTTATTTGATTTTTTTATCCTTCGAATTTCTATCCTCTTCAACCAAAGCTGTGCTCATTCCAGCCGCTCTTATCTGAACATGTCGCACTTCAATGGGTGCAGCATCTTCCTTTAATACTGCATTTCTATACAACAATGGAATGTACTGTCCAACGTCATTTCCTTCACGATGCTGCTCACATCCACGTCACTCTCGAGCTTCTATATATACAACACACGCCGGCATCTCGCCATAGCCCATAGGGCGGCACGCGAGTAATGATAAAAAAAAAAAAGCACGCCGGCATGGCCACCGCAATTCCACGAATCACGCGGAAACGGCGATCACATACCCAAGGCTCCCTACTAGTGTCGGACGCCATCTCAAGTGGTGTCTAGGGCGGGATACCATATCTTCTACTTCCGACTCCTGGCTGCCATCCCCAGTATCAGCACAAGCACATCTTTTCGCCCGTTGGTGTCGCGGCTGGCAGTCCTCCGGGTTTGTCCAGCGCCCCGGAAATAGAAGGATGAAGCCGGCGCACAAACGACTACTGGGTCCCTTGCTGTTTCCTCCCTTCCTTTTTCCAGCAGGCAAGGAACATAGGAGTCTGGATTCTTGCGTTCTCTGGCTTTTGTTTTTCTTCTGTCTTTAGTTCCTGGTTTCTATGATTTTGGCTCGGCGTCCCTTCCTGCTGTCCGGCGGTTGGTTTCGCTTTGTTTGCTCCTTGTGTGCTTTTACTCCGTGCTCTTTCTTTCTGCCCTTTATCTTCTCTTTTCTTTATTTTCAATTATATACATCTTTCCCCACGCGCATACCTTCGTGCAACTTGTGCCAAGTCGCCTGTCCGGAAGGCAGCTTGGCAATATATATTATTCCTGCCCCTGCTGGGAGGAGCAGAACCTGGACCGCAACGTCCCTAAACTAATGTCAACGGCCCCGACGAGGAAGGCGACAGCAAGGACCGCGCAGGTCAACGGTATTTCAAAATTATGTATATATATATATCGCAACTCGCACATGGACCACGAAGATCCGACTTGCGGGAGCATGTGCAAAGGTGGTGTATGCAACTCCATCATCTCATACACCTGCCCTACAAGCGCCATCACGCGCAGCTTGTATGCGCATCACGCCTGGCTTCGGGCTCTGCTCGTCGCATGCGTACATCGGTACGCACGGGTATACCAGCACAACTTCTTCCACTTTCCCCACGGTCGGAATTCCGGACCCATTCAATTACGGCGCCCAGGCGCTCCTCTGCTAGGTGCGGGCAACCGGGAGTTAAATCGTTTGGCAATTATGCAAGCTGGATATCGATTTCCGACCTCCACGCCCTCCTACTCCTTAAGGCAGGAGAAGCAGATCGAACCGTGCCCTGGCTGACCTGCAAACTGAGGGCTATTGGATGTGGAGACGGGTGAGACGCCGGTACCTCTTACAAGTCCATTACCCCTGCGACGCTACGGACCGAAAAGTCATTAAACTACTGGTACTCGTCCCCTTGCTACGCTACACCTGCCTCAAACCACAAATCACATACTAGTGCCATGGTGCCGCAGTATGCGATTTATATATAAATATCATCCCCCTTTTCGGCTCCTGGTCGATCCGCGGCGTCCCTTTCGCAGAAACCGCTTCTGGACCTGCGCCCCAACCCTACATAGGCCCCAGAGCTTTCCTGTGGTTGCAATATGCCGGGACTTGGGATCATGCGCAATCGAATCGACCGGCTAGCAACTGCTAGCTAATGTCACCAGGTAGATAACACGACTAGGACCGGGGGATGAAAGCAGTAACGGAACAGGCACTAGGAGGTCCCCCAGGAGCTCAGCCAGACTTCATGAGCTCGGCTTGTCAACGTCTCCGCACCCTACCGCTCCTGCAAGCCCTCCTCGGTGAGCTGCCACCAACACTATCCATGGCCTGCAACTGCGCTGCAAGTAGGATGGACGTGAACGTGGAGATTTGGAGAATAGGCAGTCCTTCCAATCATCCCAGTTACGCCGTTCCCAGACTGCACTTTATTTTTTATTATTTTTATATCATTACTCGCATACCACCCCGAGGCCTACGGCGAGATCAAATACACAAGAGACGAAAGGCAAATGAGATTCGGCCCTCATCTTTTTACCCACCGCTTGAGTTCCACCAGTTGGTCCGGTCCATCCTCCTTTCCCTCCGGTGGCGCTCTGACTGCGTCCTCTCCCCTGGCCACCTTCTCTTCCACACGGACCACACCTCACACCTAGACCAGATATGTTCCGTTGCTTCCTCTTCCACACGCGAGTAATCAGGCCACCGAAAGGAGACGAAGGAGACGGGGACCCACTCAGAACGCTGATGGACTGGATGGAACGGTAGATTGAGCTGATGGACTGGACGGAACGTTAAATTTTGCTTAGCATTAGTTTATTTCCTTTGACCGTTATTATTTGCCTTATCTCATAGATTATCTCCTATGTAACTAAATCTCCATAGCCCCAAGGGCGGCTGCGATCACTGTTATTAAAAAAAAAATAAAAATAAAAAAACCCGCGAGTATAGTAATGATGAAATAGGAAAAAAAAAAAAAAAAAAAAAAAAAAAAAAATCTTCCACACCACACCATCGACATTCCGACCCTGGACTATCTACAATACTGATTTTACAATACTGATTTGAAACTTCCAGGCCCTCAGGCCTTTCCCACCCAGTAGGCGTCCCAGGGTGCGTACCAGGCTGCCCAACCGCTGAAGTGGCCCAGACTGCACTTGCAATGCATGTATCCCACTGTGTCAAAAACGGATCCAAATGTCCCCAATGCAACGAATATATATCCGTGCATCTGGGGTGTCTGAGACTGCCTGCGACATCTCTACATCGGGGCATGCAGAATACCAATGCTGCGAGAGCAGCCGGCTTTGAGAATGATGGCGGTGTAGACGGTTGCAGATACGGCATGTACTTGATATCAAGTATATTAAACCACTGTGGTGACGACGGGGGAATGGGAGAACGTAAGCTTGGTATGAAGGCACGTGGAGATAAGGGCAGCACGTGAGGCGATATCATATATATAGACTTTCTGTACTGTAGCACATACGATCAACAACGCTCTCTTCTCTTCTTTTTTCGCACCGACGGCTTACGCACTCGCACTCGCATTTGGCCGTACGTTTTTTTTTTTTTTTCTTTTACATCATTACTCGCTTGCCGCCCTGTCGGCTATGGCGACATTAATTACGTACATCTGAAAAATGAGATTTCTCTGACCTGAAAAACAAAGTTTGTCCTATTCACGGAATCCCTAATTATGACAGAATATCAGGTGTCCAAAAATAAATCCTCGCCATCTACTCTCAAGTACTGTCAGAGCAGCTATGAGAACTTGCTACTGCTATTACGGTCTAGTGAGCGGCACGAGCCGAGCCAGCTCGAGCCAGCTCGCTAAAATGCTTAGCCAGTGCAAGGTTTCATAAACTGTAAATACCTAATATAGTCATAATTAGAGACTTCGAGCTCATTCTGACCTACCAACAACTTCGAAATGCTCAATTTAGCTGATAGTAGTGAGAAAGATGAAAATTTAGCTTAGTTTAGTTTAGTTTGTCAATATTATATATATAATCAATCTAGGCTCGAGCTAGCTCGTGCCGCTCACTACTATTACCTGCTACTGCTGAGGTACTACTGTTACTTCTGTGTATCGGGTACCTGTCTTTGCCATATTTCCTCTACCTAGTGACAATACACCTATAAATAAGGGTATCTCACTCCAATTCGGTATCGCTTTGGGCGAGGGGGTCGGTGTCTACGCAGCACCTCGAGCTCTCTCACGCAGATTAGTCGTGTCCGTGTGCGAGGATAAATGATTTAATAAAACGAGAAAAACAAAATTTTTATTTCCATGACGACTAGTTTTGACCTTCCAGTCTAATTGGAAGAATTTCCCTATTCACCAGCATGCGGTTCATCTTGTGGCACTCCAACATCTCGCCTTACCTCGGCCTCTTGCCCTTTTTCCTCCTCGACTTGCCGCTCGTGTTTTGGTTCTTGTTCTACCAGCCGGACTTGTCTCACTTCCTGCTCAACCTCTTGCTCTTGCTCAACCACTTCCTCCTCTATTGAATTTCTCTCCTGCAGGATTTTGGCTCGCCAGCCACCAAAGATTTGAGCTAGAAGCGTCCAAATCCCTCCCAAACTGACAACGAATCCCATTAATTGCCCTGTAGGCTTGATCAGGTCATTCACTTCCTTGACTCTATTGAAATAAAGTGCACGTTCGACGTCAATGACTATATAAGATACCGTACACATCCCGGTTATGAAGCACAGTGTAGGTGGATCCGTCACTGCGGCAACTATCAGTGTGACAACCGCTTTCAAGGTCTCCGCCAAACCATCAGAAGTGCGGACAGCTCTGCGGAGTGTTAGAAACCATGAGCCGAACACACGCGAAACAGTCCGAGCGAAACAGTCCGAGTGTGTAAAACATCCGAACATCCGTGATGGCCTAAGCACTCCGAACATCCGCAATGGCCTAAGCACTCCGAACATCCGCGATGGCCCAAACACTCCGGACTGAGTATTCCATATTAGGCAGTCCAAATACTTAGCTGTTCTGTTCACTGGTTTTGTATGCAACTTCGTGTTATAGCGTTTTTGTATATATATGGGCTCTGGAAGCCCCGTTCTTGTTTGATCATTAGAATCGAATACACACATCTCTGAGCCTATTCCTCTGTACTCCTTTTCACACGGAGAGCTCGCCATGTCTTCAACTGCTTTGTGCGGTCAGCACGGTACTGCTGCATAAGGCTTCTCCACTCGAGCTTGTGCGTAGGGCTTGTTGAATAACGATGATCGAAGTGCCATTGCATGCGTTCGTGCATTACGTTCCACTGTGTTCGTATTACTTGTCAGATCGAGAGTGTACTTTCCATGTTACAACACACTGCAAGATGGATGGTTACTCCACAGAAACTTACCTCCCTAGTGTGGTCCTCCCACGAGCCTAAGCCTCTGAATCGACTGTAGTGTCCTAACGACCGTGGCTGTGGACCTGACAAGATGACAGACAACTCTTCCTGGGGAACAAGTAGAACATAGTCCAAAAAGGCTGTCAAGAAGGATACTGTTGCTTTGGCGCCTGTTCCAGATTCTTTTCGTTTTGTGAGGGGTTTGAGCAAACGGATTATCAAGAAATTCCGGAGCAAATAGCAGGCTAGCGCAAGGATCCCTGCCAAGTAAAAACAGCCGATTCCCGTGAGGGGCAACACGTGCCTTGTTTGGAACCCCGCTTTACACTCGTCACTCCGCTCCTTTAACTTCTGGACCTCCGTCGGTCGCAACCGCAACACCTCGCCATAGCCCACAGGGCGGCACGCGAGTAATGAAATAAAAAAAAAAAAAAAAAAAATCGCAACCGCAACACAGTATTCAGTACTAAACCGACTATTCGACACCCTGTTGTAAACATGCTTTCGCAGGTTTCGAGGAATTCGCGCACTGCTCCTAACAGCAGTATGGTTGTGATACCACTAGCTAAGAGGGCAACAAGATATGCATCCAGAAGTTCGCGGTCGATGTCAGGATTAGGAGCTTCGTTGGAGTGCTGCAATCTGAGCCAGCTAATGACCAAATATGCAACGAGAAACCATAGATTGATAGGCGCAAGGGAGGCAGCATACTTGCTGCTGGAAAAGTCAAGGATGATTGTCATCTGGAGTTGCATATATATCCCAATCCGGAATCCAACGCCGTACAGCTCTTCTTCCCCGGAAATGTTTTCATGTATTAGGGAACTACATTCTGTTCCGTAAGGTCCCTCAGATTCGTACGAACGTGCCAGGAACTTATTAGCAATCGCCGCAATAATCAAATTCGAGCAGATAATGATAAAGATGTCAGAAAGGTAGCCAAAGATGCTAAAGAAGGCTCTCAGAGACATGTCTTCTGAAGGCAGGTAGAAGGATATTAACAAAATATGTCTTTATGGGTGGGGTGATCTATGAGGACTCAGGCTGGAACGAAAAGGAGCTCCATGAGGCGATTAGGGGTTATATATATAGGCTTCCAAGTCCCCGCGACACGATCAGAAATTCGCGGGAGGTGCAAACGGGGGAGCACCTCGCTTTCCGGTGCGGAAACCAGAAGGACCGTCCAGAAGGTTTTGAGAAGTGGAGCGACATGGAAAAGAATTGGAAGAGGGAGGCAGAGAATGGGGAGGAGTATGGCGTGTTAGAAAATTTCTTGTCCGGGATCAGGTTCTAGAAGGGGAGAGGGGGGGATGGAACGGGGACGTGTATGTAGAACTTTCTTTGTTAAGCCTGTCTCCGGGCTTTGAGGGCTTGCTCAAGGACCCTGCCATGGCTTGGCGCCGCATAGCGGGGTTACGTGATTTAAAAAAAAAAAAAAAAAAAAAAAAAAAAAAAACCATGCTACCTAGCCATCTACCTCTCTACATGACCTCACCGTGGCTGCGGGTGAACAAGGTACAGAAAGTAACTGGACCAAGCAAAGAGTTCGTCCATACCCAACAGATCGATATCCTGAAATACCCTCTTCACATACCACGAAGTTAATGAAGGCAGACAAGGCTACGCTCATGGATGTAGCCCACAAGTTGTGGCTCTGCCCGCCTCCCCTTAAGCGGCCTCGGCTACGAATTAGAAGTCCTTTATAAGTAGGTGATAAAAAATTAATCCTACATCAGCGCGGTGCTTGGAAACAGCTGCACTTGGAATAGACGCCGTCACTGTGGGAATTATTCCTAAGCATTACGTTCGCATCTCAATTCGTGATTGTACGAGTAACACGCTTCATTCCATCAACTGTTTCTATCAATTGAGCCTGAAACACATCATGCAGATTTTGCTTTTTTCAAAACCTCATTCATGTCAATTCGCAACAACGCACATAACTAAGTTGATGCTACCAGTAACGATCGACGGGGGATCGCGGAGCATGACCTTTTATTGGTACCAGCCAAGACAGTTCCAATTTTGATTTAAACGAAGAATACGGAATTTTGCAAGACAGTACCGGCGTTGCCCCGAGGGGAGTTTCAGGCTGAAGGGTGAACTTCTCTTCCGGGAGTGGTTTTCTACTGCCCAGGGCGTTGCAACCGCTGAGATATAGTACCCTACCTTTCCCCGAATAAGACCATACTCGGAATCAACACAATAGGGGAGAATAAGACAACCCTTGCTCCCAGACATTCAGTATACTGTTCAGTAAGCATAACTCTTAAGTAAGCCCATATCAAGAGGTCAACAAGCTAATGCAATTTACAAGGACAAGTTTTGGCCGCGTTAATGCAATGCTGAAATGTACGGGCTGGATAGAAGACGTGGAAGATCTGAGGTTTAAAAATATGCGCTGAATATGCAGTAGTAGTTGCATTTATATATGTACAATGTCGCTAAGCATGCCTCATAAGACCAAACTGACGAATAAGACCATATTTGTGTGCAAGATCCTAGTAGCGGGCTCCTCGCCTTTACAGGTCTCGTGCATAAGATATGGTATGGCCTTATTCGCGGAATTTCATGGTAACCACGTACTGGTGCTCAAGCGCCAAGTATTGCGCGTTAGGGGGGCGTCAATGCTTTGCGAAATTGGTCATTACGTAGACCCCAGGAGACAGTGCAAGCTGCAGCGGCTCTTGGAAACTGCAGGCAATTACTTCTGTGGTATGATGTTTCCGGTCGCGAGCAGCAGGTTCCCGAGCTGCTCTCTGCATGTCTCGGGGCCCCGATACACCTCGGATTAGCCTCTCCAAGTGCTCAAAATTAGTGGAATATTGACATTGAGATTACTAGCTCCGTCCAGTCATGGTTCCCATAGGTAGGTAGGGACAAAAGTCCCCTGGGCTGCTGTAACTCAGGCCAGGCAGATTCACTGCGCCAAAACTCTGTAGTCTGCCTTGTGCTACCGCCCTCTAAAGAAACTAGTATTGGTAAGTCTGATGGGATTGTTGGTCAGAAACCGGTCATGTTATTCAAATAAGTGGAAAATATATCTACCTCTACCGGAGAACCATCTACCGTCATGCTGGGTAGCGACGTTCCTGCTCAAGGGTCCTTCGTCCGACGCGCTGCAGTTCCAGGTGACTATAAAAGTGACTTCCCAAAATTCAGGGGCTTGTTCAATTGACGCTAAATAAAGTAGAAAGCATCTAGATACATGTAGAAACCTACTCAATACCTTAGTTTAGCATCCGAAAATCTTTAGGGTTGGGTGTTGTCGGCGATATGCCCTCTGGGAAGGACAGACAAATTTTCGCATATTCTATTTCTAGGCCTTGCGAACACTGTCGTACATTCTCGAGTGGGTATAGGCGCTGTGTACCATGTGGGAAAGAGCTGGTGTCTCGTTGGAAAGAGTGGTGTCCGAACAAATATAGTGTCCCAAGTGGGATCTGAGAAAGCATCAGATATATCAGAGTCTTCTATATCGTCCATCATAACCTAAGGTTTTAGGAGTCCTAAACATAAATTCTGACCGTTTACCTTTACCTTAGGAACCTTTTCTGCCTATAATCAAGCCTGTCCTGAACACTATACTATAGCTCTCTTTGCTTACCCCGAATTCGCCACTATTTTTGCGGATCATCCTCCAACTGTACATGTTCTGACTTATATGTGGACAGGTTGTAGTCCGTTGCCTTGCGGGAGCCAAATTAGTTTGCGCGTAGTGACATGGGCATTGCCATTCCTGGTTAGAGAAACGCTTCAGTATACTTACTTAAAATACCGAACAGCTCGTACCTTACGCCGGAGGGTGCAGCGGAGCTGGTGAGGAGAAGGTGGGAGGAGAGGACGTCGAGAGGGGACCGAGACCTGGCGCTCCTGTGGGTTAAAGCACATGAAGGGATAGTGGGTAACACCGAGGCGGACAGGGCAGCCAAAGTAGCCACGGCGTTACAATACCAGGACGAGACGGTGACGGAGGCTGGCATCCGACAAGAGGCAAAGAGCAGGAGAGGGGAGGAGAGAAAGAGACTACAACTTATGTACAGACCACTGGAATACCTGGGGACCAGAAGGAGGGTGTCCACACTCGCAGGCATAATGGGGGACAAAGGACTGAGACAATGGAGATACCAGATAGGAAAAGAAGAGTCACCGGAGTGCAGGTGGTGTGGAAAAGCCCTCGAGAATTACAGACACATAACGAAAGACTGTGAGGCGTGGAAGAAGAGATTACCGGGAGGCGAGGCGGGGATGAAGATGCCAAAGGGGGGGGAGAAGGGGAAGAAGAAAGAGGGGGAGAAGGGGAAGAAGAAAGAGGGGGAGAAGGAGGGGATGAAACTGGTTGAGGTGTTGGACTGGGCAGCGAGCTAGTTTCTTTGTTTCACACACTCTACGTCTCTTTATGATTTATCAGTTACTATTTGTTCTTTATGTACCTAACACGTCGCCGTAGCCTATCAGGCGGCACGCGAGTAATGAAATAAAAAAAAAAAAAAAAGAACAGCTCGTACGCAATTTACAACTTGATACCTCACATGTATCACGCAATATAGCCCACGCCTTGGGCTTTTAATTCAAATCACACTGTGGTGCAAAGTGTCGGGTGTAGTCACTACACCCGGGTGGGGCGCCAATTTCGCGGGTGTCATCTTTTTGTATGAGGACACCTAAAATAGTGTCCAGGTACACCGGAAAGGGTGTTGTAACTTACACCGCAGCCGGGTGTGCATTTACGCTGATCAGAAACGTGACACCCAGCTGTGGCATTCTTTTGGAACGTTACGACACCGCAGTAGAATATCATATTGAAGAGTCGAACCAATTTGCAAAGAGCAGGCCAAGTTCCTTCACCTTCATTACATGACTTAACACTGCTACTATAACACTGGGCAATACATGCGAGCATAAGCTTGAGCTGCAAAATTCAAATCTGTTGACAAAAAAAAAAATTATGGAAGGGTTTGTGTTTTCTGCATGTGTATACAGTTGAAACTGTGCCATATTTAGTCTGCCAGGCAGTTTCAAGTCATGAATCCATAGGCAGGTATTTCAAGTACACTCTTCCAGAGTGTCATTAGTATTATACCTGTGTATGGTGTACTATACTTAGTATGCTGGTATCAGGTGTCACAAGAGTTCTCAAAATCTAGAGTGCAAACTGAGGTGTATATCTTATGCTGCATTTTGGTGTCACTATAGCAGTGTTGGGGGTCAGTGCAGTATGATTCACAGTGACACCCGAAAAGGTATCGGGACTAGTTCCCAAGACCCCGCTGACACCTGCTCTGGCGTCAATGCAGGAAATTTTATGTAGATGAAACCTAGTTTGGGTGTACATGACACCTGCCATGGGAGTAACTCAAGTTTTGCATACAAACCTTGCACCACAGTGATCATTGATTACTGAAATCCCAGCCAAGGTAGGGGAAAAACAAATAATAAACGACATATCACAACAGAACTGATGAAACCCACGCCTTCGCTGGTAAAACAATTCTCTAACTCAAAAGGCAGGTGCATGATTACACCTGGCGTCTGGGTACTCGATTCTACTTCTCTCTCCAGGTGCAATATAATCAAGATGATCTTTTTCCCCCCTCACGCAAATACTCCTTCCTAATTTTTAGACGGCGAATCGGCACAATATTTTCCATTTCTCGGTTTGAAGCCTCTTTATAATTTCCGACATTCCCTAGCTTCTTTGTCAAGTCAATAACATCCACTACGAAACTCGAAAACTCAGTGTAGGGCTCGGGGGAGGGGGGGGAGGGGGAGCTTCTCCATCCCCGCAGGCTTCTCTCCTTCGATGTCGGGGGGTGGTGGGACCAGGTTTCTTTTTCTTCACTATCTTCTCTATAACGACAGTGATGGAATCAGACTTCGCTATCTGCTTTGCTTCCTTAATATTTAATCGCTTCTTACTCGGAGGCTTGCTCTGTGATGTGGTCGACGATCGGAAAAATTGCTTATGCTTCCGGAGGTTATGACTACATGCCGCCGGTACGAGCTCTGGAGCAGTTGAGTGTAGCACCAACGCAAAACTCGTAAGAGTTGGTACTAGTGGTATGAGTGTAGCTAAGGTGTGGAATAGAATTATAGTAAATGGGACTAAACTCTTGTAGTGCTTCGCTAGTATGACCACTTTCTAGCAGTCCTTTCCAGTATTTATAATGTCAACCTTTCGTTCCGCGCGCCCAGCAAAAACTCATACTTCTTCTTGACTTCGCGTGCGAACTCTCTAGCTGTTCCTATCAGTACGAAATGAATATCAAACTAACTCCTCTGATATCTCTAGCAGCTCCTTCGCCTTCCTGCACACCTTAGCCCTTGGCAAGGACTTAATCCCTGCCGCAAGTTCCCCTGCGACTTCTCTAAATCCTTCAACTTTGAAGTTGGCTTCTTTAGTGATGATTTCTTACTCCTCCCTTTGGCATTCCTATTGGCCTCTTATGCGCGATTGATTTGGCAACGGCGGCGCGCCCTGAATAGGCTCAAATTTTCCACTAGCGGGAAACTTGGTGCTGCAGGGAGGTTGAAGCTTCGCGCGCCTAGCTGTAGAGCTTTATTTATATAGACAATCACATGAAATTCAAATCCTTTCCCGCACAGATCAAAGCCTTATTTTCTCGAAGTTCAACTACATTTGTTCAGCCCATCTGACAGGTTCATCCTCCAGCCTAGCGTTGTGGGCGGTATCAGGTTTAAAAACCTGCGAGGCAAAACACTACGTGAATGAATATCAATATTGGCGCTACCGGGATGTTGCGCACTACCGGGATTGAGTGCAAATGGCTCCTGAAGTGGGCTCGAATTGAAGCCAGAGCATAGGAGAGTATGTTAAATTATCCTCCGCATATTTCCTAGGCTTATTTGTAGCACTTAAGTGATGACCTATTTGGTACATACAAAATCCTATGCTGGAATGTTTTGAGCCGGCATGTGTTAATGATTCTACCTTGAGACCTTATTGACCTCATTATATACTCTACTGCCTATTTTTATGATGTTTGGTGGTGCTCAGGCTATTATGTAGAGAATTGCACTGTCATATATCTTCACTTATGCATATGCATAGCAATTCTAGGCTACTATGCCATGTAAAAGTATTGTGTGGAGAATCTCTAAGGCAATAAAATAGAAATACATATATAATAAGGTATTTCCTGAACTGCTGACAGCACCGGCTAATGGATTTAGATGTTATATGGCCACTTGAGTGGAGAGATATGCAGGATGTAGTGAGAGGGCTTATTAATACATATACATCAGATATAGATGATAATAGGTGATAAGACAAGTAATAGCAGTAACGAGCACCATAGTTGCAAATACCATAGAGCTACATAGAGAGCTGGTGAGTATTCTTGGTATGCTTTATGCATAAAATTCACATGATAGTACCCGATGGCTCAAATCCATCAGCTAGTACTGCAAGCAGTTCAGGAAATACCTTATTATATATGTGTTTCTATTTGATAGCCTCAGAGATTCTCTCCTGAGCACTACCAAACAATCTATACTTCATGAAATAGGCAGCAGAGTATACAGTGAGGCCAATAAGGTCTCAGGGTAGAATCATTAACACATGCCGGCTCAAACATGTCCAGCATTGGTGTATGTACCCAATAAGTCACCACTTATGTGCTACAAGTAAGCCTAGGAAATATGCGGAGGATAATTTAACATACTCTCCCATGCTCTGGCTTCAATTTGAGCCCACTTGAGGGCCATTTGCACTCATGGTAATTTTTTGTTGTGGTATCCGGAAGTGCGCAATCTCCCTGTAGTGCGCAATATCCCGGTAGCGTGCATTATCTGTATGTATTTTGGGGGAAGCCTCTATAGTTCCTTCAAAAGGTATGTCGCGAGAAAATATAACTGGGGAAATTTCAAGTGCTCTACTTTCCACAATACTTTTCATGCTTCAAAATTCCAAGACTTCATTCACTTCCTTTCAACCAGAATGATATTATCGGCACTCGTACCTTCCCTCTTCAATAATAACACAGCAATATGTAGACAGCGTTTCACGAATTTTACACGTGGATCGCCGTTCCCATCTCTGTCCAAAAGTAAATTTTCACAACTTTTAACCACCAACGTACCATACTCCATTTTGCAAATTGCTTTTTCTACTTACTATGATGCGGCTCACCAACCTTATCTCGGCGTACCCTGTGAATTAGATCTTAGTACCCTTCCATGACATCACATTACAGTCATCGGCTATCATATCTGGTGGAACAAACATGCTCGCACCTCAACAATCTAGTCAACAATCCATCCCAAACATGTCAAGGGATCGCCATTACAAGTTTTATCCGAACCTGCCTCGTACTTCGTATTTTTGACATTGCGAAATGATCGCCATGGTGACAGATGAACGATTTCAACGCTCCTGCTAACGCTCTCAAGGAAAAAAAAACATCCCTGGTTCATACTTGACCTAGCAATAATCATTCCCTATCTATAAAACGTTGTCTCCGGATCCGCCTTCTAACTAAGTATTAAGGTTACATACCAGTACAATAAATGTCTCATCAGCAACACTCAACTACTTCTTAATGTTCTTCCCACTCCGCCCCTCGAGCTTCTCACTACCCACACCCCCAAGCACTGCATCCGCCGGTATAAGGGAAAGAAACCTGCGATTGCACGGATTCTGGTTCCGGAAGTCAAAGAGGATTGTACTGAGGAAGGTCCGGTACGGAGGGTATAGGAGGATATTGGGGTCTGGGGATGGATGTGAATGGGAAGAGGGTGTTAATTAGCGAAAACCGATTTTCCCGGGCTCCTGGAGAGATCGGAAAGAATTTCCCGTCCTGAGAAGCGAATGATTCGCTTGTTCATAAACCGTCCTGTGGATTGATTGCAAACGATATTCTAAGAAGTAAGCTTTTCAGCGCACTTCCCAAATTCAAATTTAAGATACCTGGTTTTCATGAAAGCACTTCGCGTGGGTTGTCAATCACCAGCCTCACCACAATGCACCTCCCTACCCCTCAGACCTTTTGGATATCCCTCCTGTCCCTGGACCTCCATCCAATTACCCTGGACCTTGTCTGCACCCTCGCTTCCCACCTCTTCTTCTTCTGGATTCCAGGTTTCGCTCTCCATCTCCTCTTCCCCACACTGACCATAAGTTTCCCCACCAAGCCGGTTGCAAATTCTCTTCCCCAGTCCCTGGAAAAAAACCCACCACTATTACGTCTCTACCTAACCATCAGCCGCATATCGCATCCCCCGCCCCTCAAACCCAGACCCGCACAACCCCCTTCCGCCTCCTCCTCCGCACCCTCCTCACCAACCACCTCCTTCTTCTTCCCTTCCACTTCTCCCTCCTCTCCTTCCTCCCTCCCGCATTTAACCACTCCTCCTCTTTGCCCCCTTTCTCCAACCTCGTATGGCACGTCCCAGTTTCTCTGCTCACGACTGAATTCCTTTTCTACCATATCCACCGCTTGCTACACACCTACCCCTTCCTCTACCGGAACATCCACAAGCACCACCACCTCTACTCTCACTCCACCATCGGCCTCTCCTCTCAATTCGCCCACCCCCTTGAATTCCTTATCGCAAACTTCCTCGTCGTCTGGCTGCCCCTTGCCGCCATTGCGTGGCTCTCCAAAGGAGGCGTCCACGTCACCGAATGGCTTTTCCTCTACTCCGCCGTCCTCGCCGAAAGTGTCCTCGTACATTCTGGCATCGACTTCCGGCTTTCGTTAACCCTGTTTGGCATTGACATCCCTGGATTCCTCACCACCAACCGCTATGACAGAGGAATTATCCGTCGCCATGATCTGCATCACCAATTTAGTGCAGGGGTTTTAGTTCGCATTCCCAAGTGCAGAATGGAAGGTACGAGAGATAGTCGGTATAGTGGGGATATTAACGATCAACAGAGTAAGGAGGGAGATAATGAAAGGCTGAATAAGATGGAGGGGAGACGGAGAACACGGTGGGGGAATTTTGGAACATTCTGGTGGACAGATTGGCTGTTTGGAACGGAGATTGTGCTGTCGGGTGCCAAAGGTGAGGGAAATGCGTCGAAGGCGGAAGCGCAGGGGGGCGACGGAGAGAAGGAATGTACTCTGGAATTAGACCATATATGCATACCCGGAGAATCGTAGCCTTTTGTTTAGTTCAGTAGCGTACAAGCTAGAAGAAGCGCAATATGGTGCCAGTCAATATTCTGCCAGATATCAGGTTTAAGGGCGGGCAAAAATGATGAGCCCGATGCGAGGCTCGAACTCGCGACCTTGAGATTCCCTCACAACCCACTGATGGGTTGTTTAAGAGTCACACGCTCTACCGACTGAGCCAACCGGGCTATTTTTGCTTGTTGTCGTTTAAATAATCTTATAGGTAGGTAATTTAGTGACATGAAACAAATCCTACCACTAGTGCTCTAGGCACTTCACAAAATTTGAATACGACTGCGAAGCAAATTGCATTTCCTTTCCCATCTAGTCCTTGCGACGTCAGTCTCATCGCAGCTGCCTTCGCCATCGGACTAAACAAGGAAATGACTCTATTTACTTCTCACAAACTGCACTTCCACTACCATGAACCGCTTAAACAAATACATCACAAAGCGAGCCTGTGTTCTGCCAACGCCGAACAAAAAACAACTAAGCCAAGTCACCCAACGTGAATGCAAATCGCACAGGAAAAGAAATGTTCAATTTACATGATATTAATAAAAGGTTAATAAAAAAAAAAACAGAAGAAAAAAGTAACACTTGCATGATCATGTCAAAACTTCCGCCGAGTCCGTCAAGGAAAATCTCGGCGGGTGAGGATGGAAAAGCATTTCGTAGTCGGTAAATCCATTTACATACACCGCACCCGCAATCTCTATCGCTCGCTATCTCATCATACCTTCTTTATTCCGGCGTCCAACGCTGGCTTCCCAATAATCACATGCCCAACCTTGTTATTCATCCACGCAAAACTTAAGCAAATCAAGGTCGCCAACGGCAACGCCAACAGCGCCAATATCACCGTCTGTCCAGTCGGTTTGACCGCGATCCTGTACACCCATGGCGGGCCCACGATCGGTGTATAATACTCCTTGAACGCTGGTGCAAACCCATACCAGCTTTCCTGATACTCTCCCACAATCTTCCCTGTCGCCGTGCCCTCGGCGTTCCAACATCTATCCAGGACAAACTTTGGTGCATCCGGAGCAGGATACACGGATAGCGCGTTCGGAGAAGCGGAGGGGATCGTTGCACGGGAGGCGACGAAATATGCGCCGCGGTCGTAATCTGTGTGGATGTATGCGTTTCGGAGGAAGGAAAGTCCTAGCACGCCCCTTGGTTGAGGGGGTACTTGGAGGCCTTGTTGCTGATCTGCAGGTGGCGCTGCATCCCATGGTTCTTGGAAGGAGAGATAGCAAGTTCCATTTCGCAGGATTTTCAAGGAAGAGGAAGGAATTTTGATGCGCGGGGGTTGCTCTCCCGGAATCAGCGCGGGGAAAACAAGCTCCACGTTCTGCGTCGGTGCGTCGGCGGTGCAGTCGTCAAAGGTATACGCCGTGCGCCCGCCTCCAATGTTGCCCCCCCTCGCGCCGACTGCGGCAGCAAATATCGCCGCCTGTGAGCGCGTTGTAAAGTTGCTAAAAACACTCTCGGGCTTAATCACAAACCAAGATTCATCATTTGACGGTGCAACAGTGCGCTGAGCGGAGACTGCGACATGATCAAGTTCCAGGAGATGGGGATCACTTGGGAGGGAGGTAGGGGCCAGCACTCTGGGCAGCTGGGATCCATTGTTGTAGGTTATGTTCGCAACGGCAGTTAGCTTCCCTGTGAACTTTGATGGCTGATAACCGCCCAGGAACAGCATCCCGGAGTACTGTGGGGCGTCTCCGTCGAGGTGTGTTGCACGGTTCGCTTCCTGATCAAAGGCAGCGAGTCCTCCGTCAAAGTATAACCCCCAAGTCCGGAACGGGGCGCCACCCATAGCCACCAGGCTCGTAAACCAGCTGCCACCATCGACAGCACAGTCGGGTCCGTGGACGCCGAGATATCCGTTGATACCATATGCAAGCATTTCAGCACGTTGTTGCGGAGAGAGGTTTATGGTTTCTGTGTGGTCCCATCGATTCCATCCAGTTTGGAAGCCGGCGAGATTTCCGAGAGTCATATTGTCTGTTGGCCCTGCTCCACTAAATACCGCCGCTAAAGTGTTAGCATCGTTCCCGTCACGTAGCCATCTCGGGGATATTTGTTCTTGTCACATACAGCCATCCGTTGAGATCCCCTGTAGGCACCCCCCATAGAAAGCTATCACTTGACCCATTCCGGAACAGCAAGCTCCTAAATCTATCTGTTGCGCTCTCACCCAACAAATTTCCTGCCTCATGCCGGATCTCAATGTCTGGCCGTGATAGGTCCAGTGCTAACGTTAGCGGCTGCGCGGGCGTGCCTAGGGAGACGTCCGCAAGGAACCGTCCCGGAGATTGCGTTGAAAATGTCGTATTGTACGCAAACTCGAGGGGTATGATTATGGGTGGAGTTGTTATATTGCGGATTGCGGAGCTGCAGATGAGGAGATTTTAATATTAACAAAACGGCGATTAATTTCTCGGAGGGAGTCAGACTCACATTGTCTTGGAGAAAGCAGATAGCGCCACGAGGGCAGAAAGAACGACTGAGGGCGCCATATTGGAAAGCACGGCACAAGACAATGGGTGTATACCGCCGGAAATGAAATATCTTGCGCAGCCCCTCCACGCACAGAAAGGATTGCGGAGGTTTATAACGAAAGCTGCAAGCTATCTTTCTATCGAGCGCTGTCTAGCAGACACCTTGGGTTCCGCCCACTCACTCTCCAGGTAATGCGATCAGATATGATGTGATTTTGCGAAGTCCGACTCCGTCCCACTTTGTGACCCTCCAAACAAACTCAAGCGAAGCTTCGCACTTGATACCCAAAGGCTCCACTCAATGTTTGCAAATCGTGCTCGAAATTCCCTTTTGATTTCCTTCCAAACACCAACGACTTCCTTCGTTCTGGGCTCTTGTGTTTTTTTTTTCTCTCTTGTGCTTCAACTTCAAGTATCGGGACAGGATATTCCAAGCAAAACTCCACACCAAAATCTCCAAGCTGGAACTCGCGGTGATCCGAAACGAAGGAAAAGAATTGAAAGAAAGAGGCACGGCCTATAGGTAAAAAAATAAATAAATAAATTATTGATAACAACAAGGACAGCACAGCAGGTCACGAATGTAATCGAAAAGAAAGTGGGAAACGAAAACAAACAGAAGAGAACAGCGATGATGCCTCTAGCACCAAGGGCTTAGCTGCTGGTAGGCCGACTTTGCATGCGTGCGAAAAAAAGGTTTGGAAAGGGAATGCGGGTGGCATGGAGGATTTATTCGGGGCCCCATCTGGTGCGGGTAGCGACTCTTGTGTTCACAGATGCCTCGTTCTCGCTAGGGAAGCGGTATACTTGATCTTGCGCTAAGTAAAGTGCCTTCTTGTCTCGTACCTGCCATGACTCTCAAGGATGATACTTGGTATCAAAATCCGGGGGTTATGGGTCCTGCTTCAACGCTATGGGTTAGCATAGTACTGAAATGTCGGATACGCTTGACTTGGCGATAATGATGCAAGCACATCCACTGTTCGCGCTTGTAGCTCACCTGCAGTAGGGTCAAAGTGGGGCGGAGGAGTAGGAGGTGAAACCTCCGTGAAGCGTTAGCAGCAACAGCTGACAACTTATAGCACGCCGTTTCCCATGATCGTGGGCATCGTCCCGCTAGTGGGGGCTTGCGCATATAAAATCTCAAATATGCATAGTGAGTATCCTCCATGCGACAACTACATGCAACCTAGACCTGAGATATCGATATATTGAGATCGCTGAGAAAAAAAATATCTTACCAGTTCGGAACACCGTCCCTCATGTAAACCCTCCAGGTCGGCAAATGGTATATTGCGCCGGCGAGGAGAGCGGCATTCCAGCATTCCATCAGTCTTCTTTCCGGCATCATTCCCCTGTCATCCCTCGAGTCGCTCGGAACTTCTGGTAATTTTCAGCATCATTGCGGCGCGTCTGACAGGCTGAGCCTCCACGTGAAGCTTTTCGACCCTCAGTTTAGCGCGTCCCATTATCCTTGTCATCCCATTGTAAGCTGGTAACACAAAAGCCCTATCCTGGCACCTTCTCGAAACAAATCCAGGCGCGAATCACTAGCGTGCGCGTTAGCGCTGGGGGCTGGGACGCTGGGGGGTTTCAAGTGCGTTTAAAGAAGATTTGTCGGAATTTTTTTTTTCCTTCCCAATTCTTGTTTCAACTTCCCAAATGGGTCGGGAAAATGAGGGTTGCCTAGGACATATGACATGGAAGTTGGGGCAGTCATGGAAAAAAGGTCATTATCACGCTACTATCGTGCCTTGTCTTCATGATGCTCCATTGCGTGGTTATGATGGTTGAAGCTGGGTAACATATCCTGCAACTACTCATTTGCCTTAATTGCAACCTTATCGGTGAAGGTTATACTGAAAATAAGTCTGCCTCATCAGACATTTATCCATAAACTTTAATGATGTTGCAACGGTAGAATGTACTGTACACTTATTATCTACCACTGGAGAAAGATCAAAGTCAATATCTGATGAGAGACGACGAATTACAGGAGAAAATAAAATAAGAGCCAGATGGGGATGGAGAGAGAGCGAGGATTGAAAGTGCAAGCCAAGGATAGCTAGAATTCCGCTCGTCTGAACTCTCGAAAATGTTCCTTTTAGACGTCAATGGTTAGATATGCTTAAATCGTTTCCACAAGGAAACCTATCCAGCAAGCAAGTGGCTTGGAAATTAATTCAGGTGCATGCTCTCACACTGGGACCACCTGGTTTGTAGAAGTTCTAACTTTGTAACCTTGCTGCTTCGTCCATGAGATTGATCATGACCCCTTTTAGCTGGCCTGTAACGGAACTTTTATCCGATCAAAAATTGAAATTAATGCACTTGGAGCTCATTTAAGCGGAAATACATGTCTATAGTAACCCGTTTGAGATTTTACATATCCTGCTAGGGACAGTGGATATACTTGCGGTGTAGTTGAGAACTCGGATAGTTATTGTTAGGTTGAAGTACTACGTTACATGAATGAGTTGACTTTTATCTTGACACTTCTGAATAAACTAACGAAGTTTTTAAGCTTGTGCTCTCTCAACGTTCTCGTTCGCCGCCAGACAATCTACGTGATTCCCGCTTCAAAAATCCCTAATAGCCTCCAATTAAGCTTTTTCTTCCATCCCATACACCCGCTTTTACAAACTCGCCTCAACTCGAGCCCCAGGAAGCCCCAGCTTCCATCCCTATGGAATATGCCTTCAAACTGTCTCTCAGTTTCTTGTAAAGAATTTCAATAGCAGCTCTTTCTTAGCAATTCGGTATTCATGCCGCCGCCAGGGTGGCATCTACAAGGGTCCGTGACACAGGGTCCGTTTCGGGTTATACGATACATGACGATGCATAACCTCTGAGCGCGCTACCATGGTTGTCACCGGGAGCGCAGGGCGGACGGAGGGGGGGACGTAGGGGGGGACGGAGGTGGGGGAGGAAAAGAAGTTTGATTATATGTGCGAGTTATTTGGAATTAGATGTTATGATATGAGGATTCTGTGTAGGGCAGATCCAGAGTGTGGGTAGCTATTTTATGTATACTCGGAGGTGAGGCATGAAGGGGTTCGGAGTTTAGGTGTGCGCTGGGGCATGCGGCGCTACGGTCTTGGCGAAGGGTTTACTGCAACTATGAAAAAAAACTTTCCTAATGAAGTCATCTCAGCTACCTAGCCTGCATCGTTCGGTGCTCTATATACTTGCACTTACATCTTTGCATGATGATAAAATTTTTCCTTAGACACTTACATAAAAGTACTGTACATCGTGCTTTTAATTATTAAATTGCGATTTCTCATTGGCAAGTGGAGAAACGCATATAAAATCAGGATGCTCGCTACCTCACCCTCCCGGTTCCAAAATGTCCAGGTGGGGTGAAATTCTGCATATTGTCAAGCTTGCGTTCGTGTGGCTGATGCCGAACCAGATTCAAATGCCACAAATCTCATTGTGCACTGCTTTTTGGTACTGCCGTATGCCTATTTAATCGGTTTTACAATTTTATCCGTGATCATAAAGAATGGAATGCCCTACATCTGGAGATTGCGCTGGTTTGCAAAATCCTAGGAAAGTGGTACGAATGAGCAGTTATTCATATCTGTTTTATTAAAATAACATTAATGCAAATGCCCGGTTGGCTCAGTCGGTAGAGCGTGTGACTCTTATTAACATCCCAGTTCACCCCTTAGATTAAGGTGTTGAAGTTGGGATGTTACGAGATCTCAAGGTCGCGAGTTCGAGCCTCGCATTGGGCTTTTTCCTGTTTGTTTTTTGATCTAGCTGGATACTAACAAACTTATTACCCGATGGATATGATAGTCTTATCTGTTTAAAAAGTACATTACTAACCTCACAAAAAATATAAAAACTTGACGTAGGCAAGTGCTGAAGCCACTATAGAATTCCTCTTTCGTGTCACCACAACGTCACTCGGCGTATTCTGTAAGCCGGAGGTTGGCGTACCGGACCCAGGGTAGGGAAAGGATTATGTTAATCCAGCGACTAGTCATGGTTGTTGAAAGTGTTATTTTGCAGTGAAAAGTAACTCCGTTTAGTGACTTGTGGATGATACAGTATTTGTCGGAGGAAAACAACAGTACCTAAACTGTAATTGATCTCCGAGGGACAGCTAGACCAGATTGTCACAAGTACTCATTAGGCGTTCTAGCGTTTCAAATCACACTGTAGATAATCCCGTAGGTCTAACGCTTGATCTCCTACTCCCTGGTACGAGAGTGATATCTATTATGATAACCGAAAAATCTTCGAATCATCGAGTGCCAGCTTTTAAATGAAGAGAAAATAGAATACTGGCATATATTGGGTGGCTTTCTAGCGGAAAACCGGAGGAACATTTCTCACTCGTAATGATTACACACACAAGAGGTAAAAATCAAAATCCGTTTGGAAATATATTAAAAAAAAACAAAAAACAAAAGCGCCTTTAAATAAAAACCTAAAAGTTCCTGATTCTTGATTTAATTAAATGATTAGAAAGAAGTAGGGTAGTTCGCAAATTACGAAAGACGCGTGAACCAAAACTTAAGCCCGATGCGAGGCTCGAACTCGCGACCTTGAGATCACCCTCTATCCCTCCGGACATTTCTGTTGAGCTCAATGACAGAAATGTGTGAGGGATATAAGAGTCACACGCTCTACCGACTGAGCCAACCGGGCTTTTGCACATCTAATTCTCACCAATCTTTTTTATCCTCGAAGGTGTGTCTGCGCAGCAAGCGTGCGGATGCGGCACGGGAAGGACTGCAGAAATTTAGGGCAGTACCGAATGCATTTCTCCTAAGGTGCTTGACTTCTCTGAACCTTGTACTCGGATGTCAAGGTTCGTCTTCAGATATAACACGCTGCATAACTGGGCGTCTTGCAGATGCCAGGTAGCAACGCAGCATAGCATGGATAACCGAAACAACAATATCCAGAACTCTTATATGTGATTTACATGCAAAAACTTCAGGCTAGCTGGCATTCTTTTACCTAATGACAGCAACCTCTCAGTTATTTTTCCCCACTCATCTTGTCGCTTTCCTTTCGGCGCCTCCATATCCTTAGTCTGACCATATGTAATTTCCGGGTCCACCTCTAACTCAGATCATACTATCTCAATAAGATGAAGATCAAGATATTGCAGTACCCTATTCCAAAGATTCCGCCTCATTCTTCATTCTGCAGGTTAATGAAAACCATTTATGCCCTGATGATCTACCCTCTGCTACAATAGTCTAGCCGTAGAACTCACCAGCCGTATGCTACGTATGCTAGAAGGGTACCAATAAAGGATCTAAAAATCATAGTAGTACATTTTGCAGAGTCTATTGTTTGCATCTGAAGGTACAAAAAATAATTCTAACTTAAGTTCACCGCAAATGCAACCCCCTGACTCTTCATCCAATTCCCATACTTCGTGAATGCAATCCGGATAAAATTTTACGTCTGCATTTCTGATAACTAAGGACCAATATCCAAATCCTTCAGTTCTGTCGGTTGGTTCATCTGTCCAACCTACCCAAAGCCAAACTTCCTCCATCCAGTCAAGACATTTTTCACGCCAAGCAAATATCTTCGTCTTCCCTTTCTTTTGTTCTCGAACTCCCCTTTTCTGTCGTGGTTGACTTTTATGATAACTCAAACTACTCAATACTTGCTGAACAGTGTATGCAGAGAATTTGTATCCCATCGCAACTCTAATTTCCAACCAAGGAAGCCGTCGAGTATATTGATTCTTTCTTTTTCGGTCTCAATACAAAAACGTGATCCACCCAACTGTTTGCGAGTACTAGGTCATCCTAGATATTTAGCTTGCCAATAAGATTGCTTGACATGTTCTGAAATCTATCCTCACTTCAGCCGCGATTTCAGTCCATTCAGATTTACATCGTCATGTTTCTAATAATTCGAAGACGTTCGCCTTGTGTAATCTCTTTATTCTAGATCTTGCTCGGACCGCCAAAATAATCCTTTCATTTAGCTTAATTTTCTGCTATACCTCATGCACGTACTGGTAGTATATTGGCACCAAGTGCTACGCGACACAGAAAAAGGCCTAAATTACAGTAATTTGTGATATGGAGTTACCAGAAGGAAGCTTGACAATGCAGTGCATAGCGCTCCTGAAAATTAACCCTGGGTGTCGAGCACGCAGCGTAAGGAAATACTTCACCCATAGAACTGTTGGCAATCTATAGAAATTGTGGACAACTCACCTCGAATACCAGGAGATGGGCCAAAGGGAGTAAACAAGGAAGGGCGAAGTATAAGCAAAATCCAGCTTTGATGTAGCTACTAGTGTTGCAAACACACATTGCGCCACCGCGGTGCATGCATTTACATTGCGATTGTTTACAAACCTGAACCGAGAGCGCATTTGCCTTTGGGACACCTTCTGTTGGTACATTCTCTTTAGGTTTTGTGTGGAGTTCTTCCAAGTCAATGTGGGATTAGAAAAGTGATGCGGAATTTTTTTGCAGTAGTAACTGACTGCTTGTGGCGCAAATTGCATATCTAGCCTGCGAGGAGGGCGGATACCTCAGAACCCCCCATTGTTGAACCTTCTGTACCCTATGTTTACGTCCATTGAACCTCTACATGTTAAGGGGTTTGTAACTTAATCAATTTGATTGAAATCCAAAAGTCCGGGACGTCATGGAAGCTTCTGAAGCGCGGGCATCACACCACTCGAATTGCTGGGGATTCCGGCTAAGAAAATAGCGTTGAGGAGGTTAGATCCCTGAGAGGTGTCTCGCCAAGGCGACCAAGCATCTAACCTCCCACAAACTAATCCACCGATCCATAGCCAACTACAGTACATACACAGACCAGGTGCGCGCAGATCCGGACCTGTAACAAAAAAAATATGTAGAGTACGGAATGAATCAAAGAATAGACAAAGAATGGATAGTTTCTTCTTTTTTTCCCTTGCCTCTTTTCACGTGACCCTGCTTATCGCTATTCGCTATGGTAGGCTCCGAGGACGGCGAACCTAGTGACCTAGAGAGAGGCCTAAGAGGGACTCCCTCGTTTTCGAGTTGTTGGTGTTAGTGGCGGGGAGCTTAATTGAGCTGGTTCTATTTGTTGTAGTGGAGGACGAAGGGAACCTTGTATATGACGAGCGTGCAAGGAATTAGCAGTTAAGGAAGCAAAATCACCAAAAAAATATTCAGTTTTATTCGGTGTGGTGGAAATTGTAGGATTTTGTAGTGAATTATTTGCATACCACAAGTATACGACCGGAGACTTATATTCTTTCAATTTTCATTGCCCATATGTATGTACTCTAGATGATCTTGAGAGATAGCCAATGGGCTAATGAGCGAAGGTGCCAAAATGCACTCACTCAATCGAAACTGAAACTATGCGCCACATCGAAATCGGGGAGTTTATTTCTGCTCACTATCCTGATGCCAATTATCACATTTATGTGCGCTACTACTCGTACGAGTACTTCCGAATTACTCTACTTGGTAGAGTAATTTTTCCGATTTCGCTCGATTTCGTTTGAGTGCAAACGCCGAGTTACTCCAGTTATACTCATACACAATGAAAATTAATCAACATTCTCCAGCATATTGGCTCTACTTATATAATAATTCTGCCGGCTACTGTGTTTCACCACAACCCGACGCACACCACGTCCCGACGCACGTTTTACACCAAAACTGACCGCGCGCGACAACATATATCTCAACCACCAGAATAGAATTTTGTATGCGCTCTTCAGGGGAAATAAATAAAGGGTTATTCTTCATATTCCACACCTTGGCTTCTTCAGATATGTTGCTTTGAAGGGATTTATGATTCATGAAATTCTGACCATAAATTGGCATAGGCTTGGCATATATTTTTCGCTGTGATGTCACTAGTATTGAATTCCACTTATCACACCTGAAGTAAATTTGATAAAAGCAGTAGGACACTTGAATATCAATATTTTATCTTATTCAAAGATGTAAGAAGCACATCAAGAAACCTTCTCAAGAAGTGGTGGAGTTATTCACAAAATTCATTTTCTCATAGAAACTCTATGCAATAATTGTATAGGAAAACTACCTGAAATGGCAATTTGATGTATAAATTAGGCATTAAACAACATTAAGCCAATCGAAGCACTAATTGACAAGAGACCTATTGGGGAGACTCTCTAGCCACAATTCTATAGCCATTACGGTGAGCGTTGAAGGGAAGTTGTGCATTCTACCCTCCAGTTCACTTTGTATGGGAATTCCATATAAATGCATGCCAAGACATCAATGAAAAACTCATAGTGCCATTATTCAACCACAATGTCTTTTCAGTGCAAATAGAGGGATAAAAGGTGAAGAATAACCCTTTATTTATTTCCCCTGAAGAGCGCATACAAAATTCTATTCTGGTGGTTGAGATATATGTTGTCGCGCGCGGTCAGTTTTGGTGTAAAACGTGCGTCGGGTTGTGGTGAAACACAGTATTCCTGACAGTTGATGCAAGAGAAACTGGTTGCTTCGGGCCTTAACGCTACCTAGCCAAAGAGGGTTAATGAGCGGCAGCCAGGAATGAATCAACAGGGAGGGTTAATATTAATGACATGAAAAGGTGCCAATGATTTACTTTGGCTGGAGACACTCAATCGGTTAGGGGCTTTAGTGCCATCATTTAGCGCTGTCATGAACTGAGAGGATCTTTTTTGATCATGCTTCGTTAGATTAGTTGTTACATTCCTATCTAATCTACTTCTTGCATGCCTTGCTTATTGAATTGGCTGCTGAATCTGCGCCTGCTGAATCCGCTACTGAACCGCTTGTCATATTGCTTGTAGAGTTAGAATTAGAGAGTATGAAATAGGAAAGGACGGTTACTGCCACATGCACGATTTACAGGGAGACGTTTAGATCAGGCCTCTCAAGGATAATCGGGAGGCAAGGATGGTCTTGAATCTGTAGATGCGGTTGATAAATGCTCTATCAACCCTAACTTGCAGATATGCTATTGCACTATGTCCTCTTTCCACATTGTCAGGCAGGTTGGCATTGGGGCTTACAGTTGCAAAACGAATACGGGAACTGCCAGCACATATGTCTCAAGCCTACTAGATATATTTGCGCAACCAGGGAATTACAGATCGCACTTTCGAGTAGGTGCCGGACAACCCTCTGAACTTAGGCCCTCAATTCTACACTTGGTATGTCGCTAAGTTAACCAAGAGGTTAACTGCTACACGAAGCGCATTCACGGTCAGAAGGCGGGTCATTAATTGGAATATACTATCAAGCAATTTATTATGAGAGCTAACGGCATGTAGTTCTATAAGTGATTTGGCAAGCGATTCGGCAAGCGGCTCGGTAGCGGATTCAGCAGGCGCTTTGGTGGGGGATTCAGCAGATTCAGCAGATTCAGCAGCCAATTCAATGAGCGATTCAGTAGGCCATTCGGCGGACGATTCAGCAAGTTGTACAGTAGTTGTTTGGTGGGCAATTAGAAAGTTGAGAGGTACAGTTATTGTAAATATGACTGTAGTAACAGTCACTCCCCCAGGGCGTGTCACTAGGTGCGCCAGCCCCCAAGAAGCATATGTACAAGCGACTGAAAAAAGCATGTTCAAAGCTCACCCCGACAGATTGAGTTAAACCCTTTCCATGCAAAAAATTGTCGGTAATCTCTAGAAGATTCCTCCCTGATTCCGTTTACTTTCTGCATGGTGCCGTGACAGTATGGTTAGGGTTATCAGGATTTTCAAGCAAATCAATTTCATACTTTGTACTCTAGAATACCCTGAGTAATAAATTTGAGCCAAGCCAAACATTTAAGGCCTGATGCTTTTCTAGATGGTAAGAGCGGTATATATTGGATAGACCTGGATTAGATTAATGTTTGCTATACTTGTTTATTTCCTACTCCAGTAGTTTCTATATAAATTTTTACCATTTTATTCTATACCGGATAGCAAGGTTAGACTATACTGTCAATGGGACTGTGAAAACTAAGGTGAATTCGAGCTACTGTAGATCCAGGAGGGATGAAGGTATGGTGGTGTTCATCAAGAAGGGACCCCTGTCGACCAAAATTATTGACTTCAACGAGAAATTATATTTTATTACCTGACCAAATCTGATTATAATTTAGAACCCGCAGATATGTACTATTTCGTCTGCTCTGCAACTCTGCAGAGTCCAAATTAAAAAATAAAAATATGGTATTAGAAATATAAGATCAAAAATTCAATACTTTATGGGGAGCTCCTAATGTATTACATACTAAGATAGCCATAATTGGGGAATTAGTACTAGTACAAAATAAACAATTTTACTATATACAGAAATGATCTATCTACTTAACACTTCTATGAGGTGCTGCCTCTGAATTTAATGGAACAAAGTTAAGATATCAATGCCCGACATTCGGCAGCTGAGTTTCATAAATCTTGCTGAGCGTTGTTAATGTCTCCATACTGTCTGGCGAGACACCTGAACTCTACTCTAATATTTAAACTTAACAGTAGCAAAGTCCATATTAAATGTATTCTTCATCAGCTCATTATAAACATCTACTATCTGTTACGGGCGTCAGTGGCTAGGCTACGCTGGGCGCTCGAACTGGATGTTATGGCTAATTTTTTTTTTTTTTTTTAATTTCATTACTCGCATGCCGCCCTACGGGCTATGGCGAGGTGTATATTAACTAACTAAAAAAAAGAAGATAACCACTAAGTACATGTATTGCCCGCGTATCCTCCGGAGTATATACGGCGGACCGGAAGGGCAGCTATTCGGCCCAGTGCGGGGTAGTTATTCAGCGTGGAGTGCGCAGCGGAGCGGAGTGGCTCACGGGTGTAGTAAGGAAACGATAGGTTTTTTTTTTTTTTTTTTTTATTCACGTAACCCCGCATACAGGCTATCAGCCTATGGCAGGGACCCATATACCCGGGCCAGGTTTGGAACACCTAACTACGGAATCTACATGCACATCTTGAGCACTCAGTGCTCTCCGTCCCCGGCTACCCCAGATCGAGGCAGGCAAACCAGTACTCGACCGGGTCGCCCTCCACACCTTCTTGCTTCCACCCTTTCTCCTCTAGGTCCTCCCAGAACTGCCAGGTGACATGCGCCCCATCTTTGTCCTTCCTCTGGGGTCGCTCCAGTTCGGTGCACCTGAACACCACATGCTCAGCACTCCATGCCTCACCACATGTACATTGTACCTCCTCGCCACTGACCATCCTCCTCCACATAGCTCCGCCTTTTCCAGTCCGCAGCCATGTGTAATTTGTGAGTGCTCTCCTACCCCACTTCACGAATTTGCCCTTCCCAAACCCTGCACGCTCCCTCTCCTCTTTTCTTTTTCGAACTAACTCTTGACGCAGCCCACCCTCAGTGGCCTGCCCATCATACCTCATGCACTTGGCCCCCTCTTTGTCCAACTCATCTGCCTTCTCATTGCCTTCTATCCCTACGTGGGCCTTGACCCATGCCAGCTTCACTGCGTCCGCCTCCCTTAGCCTTTGCCGCCTCTCTGCAATCAGCTCTATCACCCGTGCTAGGTCTGCAGTCCTTGCCTTGCCAGTTTTTCCTGCTTTCTGGACTGCACTGATAGCTGCCTGAGAGTCTGCGAGTAGTAGTACTTTTTCACTGCCATCAACCGCTTCAAGGGCACTCTTCATTCCTGAGACCTCGCCGTCCCACACAGTTGCTTTTGTGCCTACCCACCGGGACCCTTCTGACTCACCTGCTACCACCTGCCTCCAGCACCATCCGCCACCAACACCGCCTTCCTCACTGCGGCAGCCATCTGTGAAAATAGCTACCGAGTCACTCTTAGCCTCATTGATGGCCTTTTCCCATTTGGCTGGGGTGTCTTCCTTGCACAGCTTGAGGTCAATGACCTCAATGTCTGCCTGCAGTAGGTGTACATCTCGTCCCCAGGACACTCTCTCCTCCTCATCGACCTCGAGAGTGCTGGCAATCTTTCCAGCTACTGACTCAAATCCATCATTTTTGTCTTTAGCATAACCCAAGCTAGAGTCTCTCCAGTCCCTCCCCCTCTCACCCTCTCTGTCTGGGCCTGAGGCTACCATTCCACTGAAGCTTTCAGGCCACAGGTCCCCCACTCCTGTAGGGTCCCTCACTGATCTCAGTGCATACCTTGCTTGGCCTTGATCGAGGATCGTCGTTACACTCTCTACTCCGGCAATGGCCTCGACCTTTACTCTCGCTGCCCCTTGAAGGCTTGAACTGCACCAGTGCATTTGCGGAGTGCTTGATACTGCAACCTCTCAAATTCCTCTCTCCACGATAGGTTTCAGAGTGTATAGAGAAACTTAGAACACCACTAGTGTCTTGATTCTTCTAACTATGCTATCGCCAGCGCGTATATAGGCCCTGCCATGGCGAACAGCTGCATGCGGGGTCACGTGATAAAAAAAAAAAAAAAAAGCGCGTATATAGACTTGAGCACCTCGTATAATTGACAATTCCTTATTAATACCAGTATATGTGTTAACAGGTATACGTAACAGAAACATGCAAAAATAGTACAGACACAAGATAATGATATGTACTAATGCATGTGTGCATATTAGCTTTATAAGCCGAGTGCATATGAAATGCATGGATAATCCTAGGGTCTTACCATACGATGACACATGCTTCCTTAGCACTTCCCTATTCGAAAGACAATGAACCTTCTGCGAAGCCTAATGGATGATTAGTCTACTCTATCAGCGTTGGTCTTACGAACAGTTCAGGGTAAGAGTTCCTCTTATCGGGTAAGTCTCACCTTAGTTGTAACATTACCCCCCGTTCTAGGATAGTCATCTTGACTGACAATCACCGAAAAGTAACCCAAACTTATTCAGCATTGTTAGCAATATGTATCGGTTCTCTTGCGAGAGTCAGAAGGGTGGCTAATGTGATTATCGGCGTACCTTATACGTAAGGTCCCTCACATATTTTCAATCGTCTGTGGCCGACAGTGAGACTGGTGTGTCTCGAGCACTCATTCATCAGTCAGTGAGGCCATTGAAAACCTTAACAAAGATAAACCTAGTGGGAAAAATTCTTTGTAAGGAAAAGATACTCATATCCAACATTATCCAAGTAGTCTGGCTGCAGCCATTAATGCCTTATGACTCAGTGTTCCCAACGGGCCGGCCAGGCCGGTCCAGGCCATTCAGGCTGCAGTGTGAGTTAAGTTATACAGTAGCTAGCCATATACAGAACGTACTCTAAATTCTACGTATACCTCATTCTCTAATGTTTAGGATTTTGCTTGCTGAATTTACACCGCCAGTATCGCTTTCCATTAGCCATGCACAGCTTCATCATAGTGTCAAATCCAACTTTGTCGCACCAGATTTTTGTAACCCAAATTCCAGAAGACTCGATATCGGCATCAGATTGGACTGCAGGGAATCGTCGATGCAAGATCAAAACTTGAACTGCACTATGGACAGTGAAGAATACTAAAGCAATCATCATCGCCAGTACCGGTGGTCGGAATGTCTGTCTCCCTGCAATACTAATAAGAAATTAGTATATAGTCAAGCGATACAAAAAAAAAATTACTTACCTGAATACCTGCAAAAAGCGCTGCTCAATAAAAAAAAGTCTAGATAGTTATCCGAAAATATTGAAAGGTTCATATTAAATCCGTGTCCACGTAACCTGAAGGTGGCCCCTGAAATAGCCTCATAACCAGCCCTCCTGCCCCTGAAATTGCTTGAACGGCCTGAATGGCCTGGGCGGCCTGGCCGGTTGGGAACACTGACCAGCGCTTATATACTGTAGACTTGAGCACCTCATACAATTGACAATGCTGCAAGACTAATAATAATTGAAGGTCGTAGTTGACGGCTAATTAACGTCCTCCCGTGACATGTTGCTTCATTTAAGCCTTTTTGTAGTAACTCCGATTTCTTTACTCCATTCGCTTCCATTTTTTCTACCAATCTCTGCCTTTCCCTATTCCTTTGACTAACCATGGCATTTTTATGTAATATACAGGGTTATTTATAGCAAGAGAGAGAGAGAGAGAGAGAGAGAGAGAGATGAGGTGGGCGGAAGAGTTGGAGGGCGAAACTGCATACGAAAAGGTACTCACATTGAGGAACGCTTTAGCAAAGACTATACAGTGTGCGGTAAAAGCAAGAAGTGGTGGAGTAAGGAGCTACAGGATATTTTATTCATTTATTAATTTTTTTTTTTTTTTTTTTTTTTTGAATATCATTGATCGATTGCCGCCCTGGGGGCTATGGCGATTTAGGTACATAGGAGATATGAAGATGAGAAGAGAAATAGAGAAAGAAAGAAAGAAAGAGAGAAGCCGGAAAAGAAGAATGGGAACACCACATCTCAGAGGAGGAAGACGAAGGCTGGACGAGCATCTACAGTACACCGACGGGAGCAGGATGGATGGAATAGCGGGCGCCGGGGTATACACCCGGACGAACAAGGCGTCAACATGTCTGGGCAGCAAAGCCACAGTCAACGATGTGGAACTATGTTCCGGCATCCGCTGTCAATGTGGGTAGGACGGCAAGCGCGAGGGTTCTTTGTGTCGTAGTAACCCTCTCAAGTATCGGTGTCCTTCGGCGTTGTGCAGGGGTTCGTCTTGGAACCTGAGCGCTCTTGCTTCCACCCTTGCGGTTTCGCCTTCCACGAAGGTGTGGATGGATTCCAGATTTGCCAGGCCCTCCACCACGTCTCTCCTGGTGCCCCATGGTGCCCCATGGTGCCCCAGTGATTGATCCTGCTGCCGTGTATTGCCAGCTCTCGAGCGCTCTCAGTTTGCGGTCTGCTGCTCGTATGTTTTGCGATACCCAACACCCCCATATTGCGATGGATCTTGCTATGGATGTGAATAGTTGTCGTCTCTTTGTTGGTGGCAATTTCGTAAGCCTCGTCCTCACAGACCAGGCTGCTTTTCCCAGATTCAGCCTCTTTCTGAAGTGTTCGTTGAACTCGAGCTCCCAATCCATGTGAAGTCCAGCTAGGCGATTACCTAGTCCCTTTACGCTGACTATTAGTGTTTCGCTCTTGCCCTTGTCCAGCGTATACCCTTGGTGTTTGGTCTCTCCGTTCAGCTTCCTGCAGTGCTCTTCTATCTCCACTCTTAACTTTGTCAGTGACTTGTTTGAGATTGCGCAGTGAAGGTCATCCACGTATGTTCTTATGAATGTCCGTCTTCCTGCGTCCTCTACCGTTGGGCTTATGCCTGTTAGGAATAGCAACGGCGAGAGAGGTGATTCTTGTGGTGTGCCATCCATCATTCTCGCCGTGGCGCGTTTTTTTCCGTCCCATATCATGTTGAAGGTTGTGGGCTGTAGGAAGCTGTTCACGAATGCTGCCAGGGTGTCATCTATCTTCCGGATCTCTGTCGTCACTTTTTTCCTTCTCAGGAAGTTTTTTTTTTTTTTTTTTTTTTTTTAGAAAAATCACATAACCCCGCTTACAGCGCCAAGCCATGGCAGGGTCCCTGGGCAAGCCCTCGAAGCCCGGAGACAGGCTTAACAAACAAAGAAATTTCTATCTACTTCTAGAACCTGAGGCTCCACTATATATCCCCCCCTCTCCCCCCTCCCCTCTTCCCCACACTTTCGCATCCCGGCAAGCAAACTTCCCCGGCAAGCAAACTTCCCCGACGGCAAATCGCCCGGCGCACTAAAACCTGATCCCGGAGAAGAACCTTTCCAACTCATCCCACTCCTCCCCATTCTCTGCTGTCCTTCTCCAGTTCTTCTCCATATCCCCCCATTCTCTAAATCCTTCTGAGCGAAACCTCTGCTGACTGCACTGGAAGGCTAGGTGCGCCCCCGTCTGGGCCTCCCCGCAGCCGCACTTCTCCGATTCCGCCGCTCCCATCTTCTTCAACCACACCCTGCATCTTCCTCTCTCCAGTCGCAATGCTGTGAAGTTGGACACCGCTGTCCTATTCCACTCCATTACTTTCCCCTTCCCGAAACCTTCCACCTCCCTCCTCTCCTTCCTCCACGCCTTCACCCTCTGGCGCACCCCGCTCCCGGTGGCCACCTCTTTCCCTTCCACCGCCGTCCCCTTCTTTGCCCACTCATCAGCCTTCTCATTCCCTGCAATTCCGATATGAGCCTTGACCCACATCAGTTTCGCGTCCCCTCCCTTCTTCCTCCTCGCCACGGCATCCACTACTCTCCTCACATCCTCGGTTTTTCCCTTTCCCTCCCTGCCTGCCTTCTGGATCGCCATGATGGCAGCCTCAGAGTCCAAAAAGATCAGTACAGGGACCTCCTCCTCTACACTCTCCAGCACCTTTCTCACTCCCCTCACCTCCCCATCGAACACCGTCGCCGTTCTCCCCACCACCTCCGCCACCGCTGCCGACCTCCCCCACACTCCTGCTCCCACCTTGCTGTCCTCGATCTTGCTGCCGTCGGAGAAAAGGACCGCCCTTTCTCTTCCGGCTTCCCCGATCGCGACTTCCCACTCCCCCCTCGTCTCCACTTCTCCTTTCCGCCTCTCCACCACTTCCACCTGCCCCTTCTCACACTCCCCCCCCACGAGATCTCCTCCCCCTCTTCTGAGAACCTAGACCACTGGCTCTGCCAGCGGTCCAACACCGTCTCATACCCGTCTTCTTTCCCCAGTGCCCACTGCACCCCCCAGTCTTTCCAGTCCCTCGCTTCCTCTTCCCTCTCCTCATTCCCCGGCCTGAAGTCCGTCGTGCATAGCTCCGCTAGTTCCGACGGTGCTTCCACTTCCCGGACGATCGCCCTCGCCTGCGCCCCGTCCAGGACCGCCTCCACGTCCTCCACCCCACACACCGCACTCACCCCTCCTACCCCCGCTCCTCTCCCTCCTCCAGCCGCCTTCTTCAACACCTGCAGCTGGACTCTCTTCATCTCCTTCCTCCATTCCTTCTGTCCCCTCCACCCGATCTCGCTTCCCCACATTGCAACCGCCCTCACCATCCCCGTGTAGGCTTGCCTCCAGCTGCGTGGAGACATCCCCCAGTTCCGGTTGCCCAGTCCCGAGAGAGCCCCCGCCAGCCTCCGCGCTCGGCTCAGCCTGTTTCGCCAATGTGCGCCAAAGGTCAAGTTCTCAACGAAGATGACCCCTAACCACTTTAGCATCTCCCCCTCTTTCTTCCACCTCCTTCCCACCCCGAAGGTTATCATCTCCCGCTTCGACTCCTCCAGCGGGATCTGGTCTTCCTCCGCCACCTCCGCCATCGCCACCTTCACTTTCTCCCTGAGCCGCCCCATATCCCAGTACCCGTGCCAGTCTAGGATCGTTGCTGCCAGGTCGTCAACATACGATGGCATTCTCAGGAAGTTGAAGGCTGACTTGATGTCGTCCCCTACCAGAGCCGTCCATTCTCCTCTGTCCAGCCTGGTTCTCATTTCCTTGAGTACCTGTCGTTGTAAGTCCTCTGCTCCCTGATGTAGTCTCCCTCCGATCTGTTGATCCCGGAATAGTTCGTTCTTGGTCTGTATGATGTCGGCTACCACCTTCTGGCCCAGTTTGGCTACCGTATTCAGGAGGGTTATTGGTCTCCAACTGCCGATCTCGTGTCTGTCCTTGCCCTTTTTTAGGATCATGACCACGTCGAGCCCTCTTGCGAAGTCGTGTTCTGTGTTGGCGTAGTCTATGATCCTTTCCCTGACCGCTTCCCATAAGGTGGTTCCTTTCAGAAGCTTTAGGAGCTGGTATTGTATGCCGTCGGGGCCTGGTGTCGATCTTGACTTGGTCTTGGTGAGGGCTCGGTCGATTGCTATCCTCGCTTCTTCTCTGTTGACGAGCGTGCCGCTGCGGGGTTGTGAGGGCTCCTCCTGTGTCTCTCCCGTGATGAAATTCCTTTTTATTAGGGCTTCAGCGATCTCCTGATCTGTTTCTGGTATGCCCATCAGGTCTCTTTGTCGGAAGAGGTCTCTTGCGAGTCGGAAAACGTCCCATGGCGGTGTGATCCTTTCCCCCTCCATGAATTCTTCCCAGTATTCTTTCTTCTTTTCTCTGATCATCTCCCTGAGTATGCGTCTCGCCCTGGTTCTCGTCTCTTTTGTGGCCCCACTGTTCGGTCTGAGCATCTTCCACACTAGTCGTCATGCTTGCTTGATGTCTTTGTCGAACCAGCGTTTGGATCTCTTCATGATGCGTGCTGGTTTCGAATCGTTCATTGAGTTCTCGGAGCATCTGGTAACCGTCCACTCCCTGTTGAACTGACGGAGTAATCCTGGCACCGATGCACGGAGGAATTATGGGCCGACGGCTTGATTGATGAACCGTGGCGTTGTTTAAAGTTTTTCCTGTAGTGTTGTCTATGTTTTCGTAAGGCCGCTGCAAGGGGGCATATAAGCCATGTGTCCTGTACGTACCTTGGAGGAGCAGCGAGAAAAATCGAATCATTCCTTCCGCTCGAAAGCGTGACTTTTTTTCCACTCCCTCCTTTAACGGTGGACCCCACCCCCGAAGCCCTAGGCTTCAGTCCAATTTTCACCGTCGACTCGGTGGAACCCACCCCTCCCCGGAAGACCAAGGTCCCAACCCGAGCGACACCCCCAGCTCGGAGTTAGGGACCCCACCGACCCGATGCAGGAAGAGAAAGGGCAAGACGCCGTCGCCAGAGGATCAATACACCTGGAAGCGACGACTCGACGACAGAGAGGCGCAGAAAATAGCCTCCGCACCCCGAATTGCAACTGCCGCAGCAGCACCCACGGACAGTGCCCCCGCTGCCACCACAATCACATCGAAACCCCCGACCACGACCCCTAAGCCCACTCCAAGACCCGAGAGACCCAATACCAGACCCGCAACTCCCCCGTCCAGCCCCAACACCAGACCCACCACCACTCCATCCAATCCCGATGCCACCACCTCGAAGTCCGGCATCGTTGTACACGGAATAGCCGTGAGAAAGGACTTGGGGAAAGTCCGAAGATGGCTGGAGGAAAGCAACAAAGGACTAGGCAAGACTGTTGGGACCAGGTGGCTGAGACGAAAGACACTGCTAATAGGAAAAGGAAAGGTGACGAGCTCAGCGATGGTGTACTTGGAGGAAAATATTGAGGTAGACAGAGTGCGGTTGGGAGGGAAGTGGTTGAGGGTCAGTCAGTACAAGTCGGACAGACGCCGGAGATAGGACCTGCTGATTACTCCACCCGTACCATCATGGCGCACCGCGGGCCCCACATGTAACTACTTGTCAATTTTTCCTTTTATTTCTCATGTAACGGTACCTAAACTTCGCCATTGCCCACAGGGTGGCACGCGAGTAATGATATTAAAAAAAACCCTCCTGTAGGGGGATGTCTCCCCATTCTGAAATGAAATCTTCCCACTTCTCCCAGTCTGTGGTCTTGATGATTTTGGATCTATCTCTTCCCGTGGTGCTTAGGCGACCTTTGATCATGGCGTGGTCTGAACCCGTTATCAAGGTCGTGGATGTGCTCCTCCATTCCCCGGGTCTGGTGAACACTAGGTCTAGCAGCGCCGATCTTGTGCGTCCGTTCACGTCCCGAGTCCACGTGACCGTGCCTGTGTCTATTTGCTGCCGTAGCCCCTGCGCTTCCAATATCTCCTTCAATAGTGTGCCTCTCCTGTCTTGTTTGGTCGACTAGTCCCTATGGTGGCTATTGCAGTCGCCGATGATTATGTCTGTGGGTCCTATGTCTTCTAGTTGTTTCTCAATGTCCGCCTCAGCATTCCAGTATACTCCGGTGATCGTTCTCCCTCTCATCCTGATCGATGCATGTCCATCCTTCCCTTCAACCTCTATGTCGTTTGCCTTATCCTTCTTGACATATGCGACCACCTTCCGTTCCTTCGCTGGTGTATATGCCGTTGTGTATGCCGGGTGGCGGTCGTTCCCCCTCCTGGGGCTCTCCAATTTTCTCCGATAAACAACACATCTATTTTCTCGTCTGCCGCCTGCTGCAGTGCGAGGTCCGTCCCCAGCACCGACCTCCCAACGTTCTGATAAGCGATCTTGATCATGAGCGGTCTGGCCGCTCTGGTGCCCTCTGGGGTCGTGCCTCTATTGTCTTGCGTGGTCTTATCCATTGAGGTCGGTTATTGGCTCTGCCGCATTCTGGGTGGTGTTCTCCGATTCTTCCGCAGCAAGGGCATGTCTTTTTAAAACCCCCGTTTAGACTGTGGGGTTCTGTTGCTTCTAATCTCCTGGGTGAGCTTTTCAACCGATCCGGCAGGTTATGGGCGGGGGAGGAATAGGACGGTTCAATTTTTCTTTACTCTTTCATTATCGATTTTTCTTTACTCTTTCATTATCATTTTTCCATCATACCACTGTAACTAAACATCGCCATAGCCCATAGGGCGGCATGCGATTAATGAAATAAAAAAAAAAAAAAAAAAGATCCGGCAGGTTCCTTTGTCTCGGGATCCATTCTATGACTTGTCTGACTTGGAAATGTTTGCCTTTCCTGACTTTTCCCTTCCCAAGTCGTCCCGGAGTTGCCCCCTGCGAGAAAAGAATTTCTTAATGCGGTCTCCAGAGATCACGGACTCCATAAGTGTACCACCAAATTCTGTAAGAAGGTAAGTCCCCTATCGCGCTTCATTGACCTGATGATCTAGGGACCTATCCACCGATTATCAAGCATTCTGGACCATTGCTTATCAAGTGGACTGTTGTATACCAAGACCAGATCACCGATTTGCAGCTCATGTGCTCGTTCTCTGCTTCTGGCATCGAAAAACCGCTTATTATCCATCTGGCTTTTTCTTAGGTTCTCCGCAGCGTCCTCTTCATGCCTCCCGAGCTGGCATGCTCTCATAGCCAAAAGCTCCGCTCTTAATCTCACTTGTTGCTAATGAACCATGGCCCATAACGATGCGGTTGTTTAATGGGTAGAATACAATCCTAGCCAAGCCAAGCTTATAGGGTGGGTATCCAGTTGAGGTGCGAGTAGTGATGCGTTCTGCCCATAGAACTGCAGATAGACGGCATACCCATTTCTTTCTGAGCTTTGCAAGTGCATCTACAATTTGCTGATGTCCTCTAGGATAAGGAGCGCTTCGTCACGCAGAATAAAGAGAGCTTCTTAGAAGGAATGAAGAAGATTTGTATGGTTGGGTCCAATAAGTGTATTGATTAAAGAGATGCAAGACAAACAGGATTATATACATGATGAGCATTGCATGACGTGAGAAGTTGGTGCTGTGGTGTTATTGCGTGATTCATACACATAATGGCAACTACTGACATTATGTGAATGTTCACCTGAGCTGCTATCCGCCATTGTGTGACGTACCTTGGGAATAGCAAGAGCTTTCTAAGCTTCGCGTTCCTTGACGAAATTCGTGCGCTCGAGCAGTAATTACTATCGGATATAATCTGCCAAGTTGCTAGCTACTCAGAGTTATAACGGTGCCGTAGAGAGACGCACAATACCCACGCGCTATGGACCGCAGTACGCTTCTGGAGCAGCATTCAACTCCCCTAAAAATGGTACCTAGAACTAGACATGTCCTTTGATTACATTACTTCAGTTTCTCTTAAGAGGATGTAGTTGAAATAACAAACTTCGCTGGGGCGCGCAACTAGCTCCTGTTTTTTTTTTTTTTTTCATTTTTTTCATTTCACGTAACCCCACTTGCAGCTGTTCGCCATGGCAGGGCTAACTAGCTCCTGGTGCTGGGCCGGGAGTCGCTCAGGTTCGACCACTTGAGCACTGCTTATTCCTTCGAAATACATGATAACTTTTGCATTTTGTTTCCCCCCCAAAAAAACTCGTTGGTTTCTTATATCTCCTTTGTACATAACCTCGCCATAGCTCTGGCGGTGGTATACGAGTACAGTAATGATGATCAAAATCAAAAAAGAAAAAAAAATTGCCTTTATTTTATTTTTTGGGGGGGGGTAACATAACCCCGCATACAGGCTACCGGCCTATGAAGAAATTGCCTTGCGAAATGTGGAAAGTTCAGTTGGGTAACGTATGACAGCTCTCGCTGTGGAAGGAAAACCGAGCTAGGACTGAGCGATTCATGCGACTGGTCCGAGTCGGTTCTTGCGCGTTGGTCTTTATATGAGTTGGAAGACTAGACAAGTGCAACAGCAAACATGTAACTTGAACGAATATATCCCGAGCCCTGCCATGGCCAACAGCTGCAAGAGGGGTTACATGAGATTAAAAACGAACAAAGAAAATAACGTATTCCGAGATCCCCACCTATAGCGCTTGTCTCAGATACAGACGAAGAGCACCATCCTGTGGAGGTATTATGACTATATGTGCACTCCATATGAATGTTTGGTACAGTTTATCATACTTGAAGTTAAGTCTTCAAAAGTCCCATGAATTCACAAGTTACTTTAGCACACTATCTGGCAAGTCGAAAGTCGGCTCTACGGAGCATTGGCAACATAATCCTAGGCCATGAAAAGCAGCTCTTGGAATGGACACAGTTACAATTGAGCTTTTGTTTCCATGGATATTCCAATGATGCTTACCGGATCGAGGCAGCGGAGCAAGCTTTAATTGTGGTCACTACAGACCTGAATTCCGACTTCAGAAGGATAATGTTGGATTCACAAATTTTGACTTCATTATATGGGTACAGGATCAGCAGTGAATGGGAGAATAAACCAGTGACCAACAGGAGATTAAGGTTGTGTGGTGTTTGAAGCTTACTCTAACTTTCTTTGGGCTATCACACCAAGGTTTCGAATTTTGCTAGGTGGTAGTTTGTTAGCTCATTGTTGTTGATTTGAGGTCGTACCAGGAAACGGGAGCAGAGGCTAACTATGGGAAGGGATGCTGTGTACCATGGCGACAGGAGTGGGAGAGATACAAAGAATATTGATTGTTTGAACCTAGGACTTTATGCTTCAGATCACACAGATCATAGTATTGGCCCTGTTGGCGATAATAGGTAACAGTATTAGTTGGCGACCTGCAACTTGTCCCGATTCTTACTTGAAGCAGGTAGGAAATTTTCAGGTGAAGTGGATAGTATATATCAAGCGGAGCTCCACTCTTTGAGTCTTTTTTTTTTTTTTTTTTTTTTTTTTTTTTGTCACATTACCCCGCTTGCAGCTGTTCGCTGTGGCAGGGAAACTTTTTGAGTCAGGGGTCCATAGTTCGATGGGCAAATCGACCTCCAGGACTAACCCTCAGCGCTCCTTCATGCTGAGACGAAGGTCCAGAAAATTTCTGAGCTTAAGTTCTATCATCCTGGTTCCGTGGACCCTAATTGTCTTTGAAATCAATGGTGTTCATTTCCCATCGTGTCGGGAGCACTCAGTGGGCTTCGAATCTATGTATGCACACCCAATCTTCCGCTGCGGTTAAGATTCCAGTCATGGTCTAGCTGTTACAGTACGACTGGAGTTATTGCTGCTACTGCCATGGCCTTTCATTTACAGGTTTTATGGTTGAAAATTGAGATACTAGTCACACCACCACAACTTTGGGCAGCTCAATAGGTATCATTGACACTGTCAGACCGACACGCGAAACAACCATTTCCACAGGACAAGCGCTTGGAAGCCACTCCGCAACCACAGCGTCCTCCCCAGCGAAATCTACACATATCGAAAAGCTCTTAGCTCGCTGAGTCTCCCCAGAAAAGATGACACTCCCCGTCTCTATCGAAAACCAGAAAAGACTCCCCTGGCGAGAAGCCAACAGACCACAGACTGGGAAGCGGCAGTTAAAACTGCCCCAGTCCAGTCTCGCAATTGTGATACATGGAATCCCAACAACCAAAAAGCTGGGAAAGGTTAGGGACTGGATGGGGAGCATAGTTGCAGCCCGATGGTTCTTGAGGAAGGATAGGAGGGAAGACCAGCTCGGTAGTAATCTACCAAAAAGAGGACATAGAATTGGATGGTCAAAAACCTGCAAAGGTAAGGTTGTTGGGAAGATGGCTGTACCCGGAAGTATACGAGTGGAATAAAGTGGGTACAAGGAGAAGGGGAGTGGGATGATAGAATGGATGTGGGTGGAGCAGTGGTAGACGAGCCGGAAGAGTGCTCCGAGAGATGTGAGGGGAGAATCATCACCTCTTCGGAGTTCTTGGGTTACGCTATCGTTTGGCCAAAACATGGATTTCCGACTTCCTGTCCCTGAAGAGGTAGTTTTATTTTCGTTGGTGTCAAATCAAGGGGCGTTTTTGTATGTCGTTGCACAGGTGCCTGTCTCGAGGCCTTACGGACTTCGGTCCAGGGACTCGGCCATAGCGAGTAGCTACAGGCGGGGTTACGTGATTCAACAAAACCAAAAAAAAAAAAAAAAAAAACATTGTCACACCATTGTAAGATTCTAGGCACGAAACTCAAACGTAAGGTTTGGGGATGCTCAGTTACACCTGCCCCTGGTGCGGCACGCGAGTAATGAACTAAAAAAAAAAAAAAACCTGCCCCTGGAAGCCTAACATGGCCTGTCATTTTGAATACGAAAGGTTGAGAAAAATGACATGGCCAACAAGTTACACACATGTAAAGGATAATCTATCTGAATGTGCCTACGCTGAGCCCTCCACCGCTGCTATAAAGCGACAGTGCCCCCCTCCTGGGCCAGAATCCTGCTTCAAGTGGACAGACTACCACAAGAACACAAGCAATTGACCCTTCCAAGCTATATCAAGCTACAATCCTTTCCGGTAAACATTCACCGTTCTCAGAAAGACAATGACTTTCAAGCACACGACAACTGCTCCATCGAGCGCCGCTGCCCCAGCGGATCAGAGCGAAAAGCCAGCGGAAGGGTCCAGCACGCAAACCCCAGCACCAGCACCGACTCCAGTAGTACTGTCGTCACATAAAGCATTGTGCGTCTGGGCTCCCGGGGCTAAGTTGACCGACGAAGAGCGCGACGAGCTCTTCAAAAGCGGAAAGCTTATCTACGGCGGAAGCTACAAGTGATCACCTACACGGAGAGGACTACATAGCACCCTATAATAAATCAAGGGGCACTGGAAAGATGAAGGGTAATGCGATGATGGGTTGAGTGGGCATATGGAGGAAGAGTAGGGAATGGGAATTTTGGGAGGAGTTCAGGAAAACGCTGATATTGGGTCACATGACGGACGTCATGGAAATTTGCATTTTTTGTTTACGGTATAGCAGGGACGGTTGACATTATGATGCCTGAGAAGTAACATTTCACGAAGCCGCAGGGAATATTTGCACTTTGCTTTTCAAGTGGTTCGGGCACGAAGGGGTCGTTCGGGGGAGGAATTGTACTAGTTATTGTTAACTATGGAATAAACATCTTGTTACTGCACTATCAAGGCGGTCAAGCACTGCCGATGCTTCACTTAGTTACATCTTACCGAAGGTCACTGCATCGCCAACATAAGTACAGTAGCTTTAGCTTGCTTACTGAGACTGTTGTTTGAGGTAGAGACACTACTGCTGAGGACAAAGGGCACAGATTTTGACGGTCCTCAGGCACTTGGCTGTGTTGTAGCTGGTATTCAATGCCCAAATGATCATTGGCGAATTATACCTGGATCGGAAGTAATCGAGCAAGCGTCCTCTGACAAGTTGGGGGATGATTGTGCTGAATGGCAACGTCGATACACCTGCTTCGACGGCACCACCAGAGCATCAGGAAGCACCGGAAAGGACACAAACAACTCCGGCTCAGGAGGCGACGGAGACGGAGCACGTGACGATGGCGACGGGGAAAGAGAAGGAGGCAGGACAGACAATAGGGGGGGAGTGCGAGGTGGAGGAGGAGAAGAAGAATACATATACTGCGACAGCTGCCAGCGGGGGTCACAGCGGGGAGACCGTGAACATTCCAAAGGGACTGAAGATTGCAACCCCTCGGGCCCCGAGCAATATGAAGAAAGGAGAGCCAGCAGGAATGGTACCAAGGAACCAGCTGTGGCAGGCAAGACTGTACAACGCTGGCAACTGGAAAGGAAGATGGGAGAGGATAGAACAAGGAAATGGCGAAATGGAACGGCTGAGGGGAAGAGTCAACCAGAATATGGGACCAGGAGCCCCCTACACAGTACGAAGGATCATTCTAGATCAGAACTTTCCAAGGGAGAGGATACTTCTTATGGCAGATGTTGGAACAAAACAGGGGCCGAGAAACCTGGAGGCGCTAACAAGGGCGATTAAACGCGACCATCCGGGTATCAGAGTTGACTGGGACAGCCGTCTAGTTGAGTTGGTGACATTCGACATACAGGACAGGGAATGGATCTCAAGAGTAGAACGGGAACTGCGCGAGGCAAACCCAGGGGACATAGCAAATCGGGACGTAAGGAGACTCAGAGACAGCACGGTTCCACCACGAAACGGGAACAGGGCAATGTCGTTCTTTGTATCGGACAATGTTGTACAGGTGTTAAAGGACAGCCTAAAGTTTAGAGGCGAAAAGATTAAATGTTACCTGAGGCAGGATTTAGGAAAAGAGAAGTCAGCTAATGCGAGACGCTACAGATATACCGATTCAGAAGGATACTGCCACCACTTCCTAGTGGGACAGGTTATAGAATGGGTGCCGAAACAGAGGAACCTACCAGAATGGGTACAGAGATCACCTAGAAGAAAGGAAGAGGACGAGATAGTAAACTTGAATGGGGGATTTAACCAGATATGCAATTGTTGTGGGAGGAGGGGGGAACACCTTCGCGACTGTAACCAGGCGAATGCAAGGAAGGAATAGATACCCCACCTCAACTTCCCCCAAGACGGCCCCATAGGGCACCAGAGAGGGCGAACAGACAACAATGATTGACATCATATATCAGAATGTGGGGAGGTCGATCGAGGGGACAGATTTGACACCACAGGAAGGAGTGGAGAAGGGAGTGGATATAATTTTCATAGGAGAGAGTTGGAAGGTACCAGGAGGAGGGACTATGTTTCATCCGGCATACACTACAGTCCACACCCCTAAGCAAATGGGAAAGATTGTGGCATATGTGCGGAAAGACTTAGTACAAGGCATCAGAGTGCAAGGAGGGGACCGACATGTGAGCATATACATACAGAGACAGAAGATAGTAGGAGTCTACTGGAATAGTGATGCAGATGTGGAAGAAGAGTTAGAAGAGATAGGGGATTCAGCCATCATAATTAGAGACTGTAACAGCCATCATGAGGACTGGAGTGACAAGAGGGACACAAGAGGAACCATGTTAAGGGACACCCTTCGGGCTCATGGACTGGAACAGCAGATCACAAAAGGAATAGTGACCTGGACACGCACGGTAGAAGGCAGGATGAGGGAAGCCTTATTGGACCTGTTGTTTGCGAGACAGAGAGAATGGAAGACCAGGGGCATCACTTGGATAGCTGGAGCCGACCACGCGATGATCTATGGTCAACTAAAGACACAAGGTCAGGTCACTAGAATCTTGAAGGTCACAGACTGGGAGAGATGAGAGGATTTCTTAAAGGAATAGGGACACAAGCCGCTGGAGAAGGGTATTAAGGCATACGAATTGATCACTAGGCTGGGCCAAACCTTCACGAAGGACGTACACATAACGGAGCGATCCAAGAGGTGGTTTGATAAGGAGGTGAAGGAGGCACGGAAAATGGTAAAATATATACTTCGGAAAGGGAACACGCAGGCGGAAAAGACGAGAGCTAGGAGGTTGTTGAGAGATATAATCAGGGAAAAGAAGAAAACATACTGGGAGAAGTACATACAAGAGGACAGAGCAACGTCGCCATGGGATATATTCAGGTTGGCACGAGACCTATTTCAGGAGCGGGAGTTCATGGATATCCCAGGCACAGATCAGCAAGTCATGGATATGGCAGTGGAGAGGAATTTTATCACAGAGGAGTACAGCGGGACACATGATACTCGGAGGCCAATAGGATTAATTATAGACAGAGAGGAAGTGAGACATGCCATAGATAAAGCATTAATGAAGACGAAATCCAGGTCAGCACCAGGGCTGGATGGAATACAGTATGGGATCCTGAAGATGCTAAGGGAGTCCACGCTCTAGACAGCGGTCCGAGAGGAGATCATTGAGTACATAAATGGGAACTATCAGTTTGCAAGTGGATTTAGCGTTGTGATGATACACAAGAAAGGCAGGCCTAGGGATGACCTGGCAGGATGGAGACCGATCACCCTGTTGAATACAGTCGCCAAGCTAGGTCAGAAGGTAGTAGCAGATCTCAATTCAGAGACAGGACGAACTGTTTAGAAGGATGCAGTTGGGTAGCAGACCGAAGCGGGGGGCGGAGGATTTACAGTGACAGGTACTGAAGGAGATAGACAGGAGACTTCAGAGGGGGGAGTAGACAGCAATAGTTGGAGACGACATAAAATCGGCCTTTAACCATCTACAGAGAGAGAGGGTGGTGAAGAGAATAGAGTCAGTTGACCCGAATATAGCGGCATTCGTAGAAGGGTTCCTACAGCAAACAGAATTTAAAGTATCATGGGATAGGAAGGTTAGGGGGGAGAGCAGAATGGCCGACGGCACTCCTCAGGGCTCCTCTCTATCCCCGGTACTTTTCCTTGTAGCGATTGCACCGGTGGCCAAAAAAGCAGACAGTCGCGAGTTCTTCAGATCCTATGTGGATGACTTCCACAGTGTTTTGTCCAATAGGTCGTTGAGAATGCTGAAGAGAGACATAGCGGAACATCGCAGGAAGATGACGGAGGAGGCACAGGAGGAGAGGTTTAAGCTGGACCCGCGAAAGTCTGAGACCGTTGTGATAGGGACAAAGGGACGAAGCTACAGGTTGGTAGGGCTATATATAGACAGGGAGCTAAAGTTCAATGACAACTTCAACAGGAGGCTACAACTGGGGAAGGCGGCGTGGCGGGTAGCATCACGGCTATACAAAATACCACCCGCTAGAAGACGGCAGTTATATACAAGCATTGCCAGGAACATAGCGACCTAGGGAAGTTGGGTATGGGTGGGTTACGCGAAAGCCTCCCCTTCAGACCATAAGATCAGACAACTTGAGAAGTGGCAGTACGGGGTAGCTAGGGAGATAGTCGGCGCCCTATGGGGGACGAGGAGGGATGTGGTGGAGGGGCTGGCGAATCTGGAATCGGTTGAGACTTTCGTGGATGGAGAAGTGAAGAGGGTGGAAGGAAGATCGTTGAGGTTTGAGGAGGAACCGATAAGGGACCCGCAACCGGAGACTATATACCTAAGAGGTTCGCTCGAGCACCGCGACCCCCTACCAATTTATGTACATCAGTTTCATTCCAAAGACCTTAGTGGAGAGAAGTGGAAAGACATCATCAGCAGAGAGGAAGGGGAGGGGTGGGTGAGTATATATACAGACGGGAGCAGGAGAGAAGACAAGACTGGAGCCGGAGTACACCAGGGGAGCAAAGATACTTCTGTCTACCTGGGGAGGCAATGCATCGTGAACGACGCGGAATTGATAGCGGTGGGGGAAGCCTTGGAGGGAGAGGGGGAGTTGCTGGTCATCACGGATTCCAGAGTCACCATAGCGAAATTACAGAGGATAGCGAGAGGAGACTTGACACCAGAGGGGCCTGCTAACTTCGTGAGGAGGCGGTGGGAGGAGAGGATCATATTGCTCGGGGGGAACATGACCTAGCGGTGATGTGGGTGAAATCGCATAAAGGAGTCAGAGGTAATACTAGGGCAGACATGGCGGTGAAAGATGCCACTGCAATGCAATATCAGGATGAGATGGTGACGGAGGCAGGGATTAGACAACAGGTCAAAGAGTGGAGAGCCGAGGAGAGGAAGAGATTAAAGTTGTCGTATAGACCACTGGAGTTTTTGGGGAGCAGGAGAAGGGTATCCACGCTGGCGGGAATTCTGGGAAACAAGGGACTACGGCAGTGGAGATACCAGATAGGGAAGGAGACCTCTCCCGAATGCAGGTGGTGCGGAAGAGACTATGAAAATTTGGAGCACATCATGAGAGGGTGTGAAGCGTGGAGGAAGAGACTACCGAGAGGAGAGGAGGGATTAAGGGAGCTGTCAAGAGACGAGGAGGGGGGAGAGATAGCGTTGGCGGAGGTGATGGACTGGGCGGCGGAGTAGACGGAGGATTTATTACATGTTCATTCTCATTTTATCGTTTTATCTGCGAGTTACTATTCGGTTACTGTCTTGCATGTATCTAAACCCTCGCCATAGCCTACAAGGCGGCACGCGAGTAATGAAATTTAAAAAAAAAAAAAAAAAAAAAAAAAAACGTCGATTTTTACGCTCCTTTTCCTGCCCACTATGTACACAGGACGTACGAACGTTATCCCTCACTATAGCGCTTCTGCCACCGCCGCCACTGCCTCCCTTACTCTATCCACCACCGCGCCTTCAACAATGGACCGTTGGCTTCGGAGTTACCCTCTGCATATGATATACGTATCGCGAGCTACATTAGTAAAATAGTATACTACAGTGAGGCATAGAGGCTGTGAAGGCAATAGCAAATTCCACATATGAAATAGTGAAAAATTTGATACTTCCAGCAACTCGTACACTAACGGTAATCGACGTAAATAAGCTGTCTAGACGAGCAAACCTTTGTGTACGTTCTTGATAATCCTCCGAGTGTGGGGCATTGTCAACACCAAACAATCGAACACCGATGCGTCCAGATTATTGGTCATGGCGCCTGCATAAAATGGAACATCCTGATCTCAACTCCCAATGAAAATATGTGCACATGCTACAGGAAATACTTTACACTTTGATGTGATAGAGGTAAGTCTTTTCTCTGCATGTGTTTATTTTCACCTTTCGATCAAATAGAATCACTTTCGAATCTACTGCATAACTGCGGTACTAAAATTCTAAGTTACAGGAGATAGATATATATATTTATGTAGAGATCCTCGTTGTTCGGCGCGCATCCTTGGTCGTGTGAGACATACAGCCGAGTGCCCCTCCCTCCTCCCTCCCTCCTTCCCAAACTCACTAGGTACGCATCGTGCCAGAGAATCGCAAGTTCCAAAATCGGAAGAAAAAAAAATAAAGTAAAATAAAATAAAATAAAAAAAAGGAATGCTAAAAAGAGCTCGCAATGCCAAATAAGTGAAACCTTTGAGAAATCAGCTTTGGATAACCTTCATGCGACTCTACCATTGGGGGGGGGGGGGGCGGTGGGGGCCCTCGGCTGCATTGTCTCACACGGCAGTAATTTTTTCATTCGTTAGAAATTTCCCATGTGTTACATTTTCATGAAGGCAATACGGTGGACTTTCATCTGCATGGTTGCAGATCGCTCCGAACCTAACTGCACATCTGTGCTGCTAGATTTTGATTGGCAGGTAGATATAGATAGCATGTTTGTTTACGTGGTCGACGAAATGCCATATGGGCCTGTCGTTAGGCTGTAAGCGAGTATGTTTAGGAAAAAAAAAAAAAAAAAAGCCTAAACGGCATAGACATCGTCTATTGGTAAAATTCATTAGTATCAACTTTGCTACTCGATACATGTGCTTGGTATTCATGCCGCCGTACTAGCGTGTTTTCACGCAACCATTGGTGCTACTATACAAATAACTTTGAAGAGGGCTTACTTAAGGCAAGATGTAGGAGGTGCACTACAAAAATTTCCTCCAAAAGCATAATTCCTCCGACGCGACCGACCACACACTCAATTCTCAAATTTAACTATTTTGCTTTTTGATACAAACTCTCGGATCATAAGCTTGGTTTTTGCAACGGAACCTCTGGCCATATCAATGTCCAATTACACTTATCCCAGACGGATATTCACAGATATAGACGCGCGCTGGGATGCAAAAAAGCCAAAGTACTGGGCAAACCGGACCATAGGACGTGCCCTGCAGGGTCGCAAGTTCGTGTACGATTGTGAAGACACCGCCGAGGAACGCTATACCGAGGATATCCGGGTTTGGTACCAGCATATCGCATACCATATGTTTGTGAATCCACCGCTATCCGCCTATGAAGCATGCAGGCCTTGTTATATTGTTACGCCAAAGCTCTTAAGGCGACAGTTGGTCTTTCCTGGCCAGAGGGATAATTATGGGAAAACTATCTTTGTCAAGGGTCCGAATGGAAAACAGTTTACTCTTTTTCGTTACGCGCGAACAGATCCCGTAATTGACCTAGGCACCATGATGGCAAATCTAAAAACGGCCTCGTGGGAGGAAACGGAGGTACAGATTCCAAACTATTATCATTGCGCAGAGCCACCCACAGCCGCGTCGACCACGGAACGCACACTCCGGCATAAACACGATCCGCAGACGTCCCCACAAAGTGGCCATGATGATCCTAGCGACCTCAGTATCCCGAATCCATACAGTATCCCTCCAAGAAGACTGTGGGACCTGCATTCCAATAGGGTGGTCGAGGTCCAGCTATATGCGGAGGGACATGGACCCAAAGCCACACTACGAATGCCAAACAGCTTTATGGCTATTTCGCACAGTTGGACAGACGACATGCAGCTATGGATGACCCCCATCAACTACTATCAGTGGGCAGTGCCACTGCCAAAAGGGACGACTTTTGAGAAGATCCGCTGGGAGGCGTTGCATGCAGGCGCAATGTACTGCTGGTTGGATGTACTGTGCCTGCGCCAGCGGACTATGGAAGTTGTGGACGGAGAGCAGCGAGAGGTCAATAAGGAGTTGCGAGGTGCAGAGTGGGCCATCGATGTACCCACGATTGGAAACGTCTATCGGCTGGCGTCCAAGGTGCAGCGATACTTTAACGGGCTCGGGCGGGAGCTGGAGCTCACCGGCTGGGACGATGCGCGACACTGGACAAGGCGGGCGTGGACGCTGCAGGAGACACGCGCGGAGCACTTGATGGTCAACGCATGCGTGCCGAAGGACATGCCGTTCCCTCTGCGCGAGATGGTGAAAGTCGGCAACCGCGAGCTGCGGATGCGGGACGTGCTCTCATCGCTGGGAGACATGGTTGCGGCTGCGGAGAGCACCTCCACTGCGCAAGATTCATGGCCAGCGTGGAACCTCGCGTATTCGCGGGAATCGGTCCTTTTCCAGCGGCGGTGCACCAGGGTGCCGAGGTGGCCCCGCAGGTGGATTGGACTGAAGGGCGTGCTCCTTGTGCACACGGGCGTCCACATGCTTGGCCCCTGGCTCTGCGCGAAGGGGGTGCTGTCGGCGCTGCGCCGGCGGGAGCAGGACGGCGGGGCGCTGGGGGCGCTGCGCAGGGGGCTCTTCCACGCCGCGGCTGCCGCGGTGCTGCTGTGCGCGCACAACTCGGTGCCCGCGGCGCAGTCGCCGCGCGCGCTGTGCGCGATACTCGCGGCCCTGGTGCTGCTGTGGCTCGGCGGGCACGCGGCACTGCGCGGCACGCACAGCGCGTTGCTGGAGGCGGGCAGCGCGTGCCGGTCGTGGGTCTCGCTGGCCGGGGCGGCCGCAGCGTACTGCGAGCTCGAGCTCATCCTGGACCATGCGCGCGCCGCCGCGGGCCCCGTGGGCCGGGCGCTGGCGTCGGCGTTTCCGCCGTGGGTGTTCAGCCGCCTGCCGCGCGTGCTGGTGCTGGCCGAGCTGCTCGTGCAGGCGCATTGGGAGTGGCTGCGGCTGCTCCCGTCGGCCTGCGCCCTGCTGGCCTCGCGGCTGCGCTCGCGGCCGCCGGGCGACGTCCAGGGCCTGCCCCGGGCCGCGCAGGCCTGGCTGCTGCTGTCCCTGGGCGCCTTCGCGTTCCACGTCTGCGCCCTGTCCGCGTCCAGGCAGTACCCGTCGTGGCAGGCGCTGTGGGAAGCCGACTTCGCGTACCCGCTTCCGGCCAAGGCGCGCGTCCCAGTGCAGCAGCAGCAGCAGCGGCATTGCAGCATCTTAAGCCTGGCCTGGGAGATCTCCCGCCGCGAAGCCTCCAACGCCCTCGACAAGGTGGCAGGCCTGGCGTATCTCGTGCGGTGCTCCTCCTTGCCGCTGTACAAAGTGGCCGAGGACGTCGAGAACGCATGGCTGCGCCTCGTTGCGCAGCTGCCGTTTTCTGCCCAACTGGAGCTGCTCTTCAATTTTCCCGTCGGCCGGAAAGTTGAGGGTGCAGAGGTGCAGCCCACCCCCGACGGCGCTGGGAGCGGTGGTTCCTGGATTCCAACGTGGGAGCAGATCAGCAGCATACGGCCCGAAACGTGCCTGGACCTCCTTCGGCCAGCGTGGCCGCTTGAGCTGCCTCCACGGACATACGATCCAAAGTCACGCTCCCTATTTATGCCCTCCTGCGCCCGTGTTTTGTTCATCAAGAGTATCACTTGGAATCGCCATTCACGCAGCTACACTGTTGTCGTGATGGGTGACGCTGAGGTCAGCAGCAACGTCTCGTTCGACATGTACAACCCCGCCGACTCCGCTGACCAGCACATTTACGACGACATCCATTCGAGCGACAGTAAAGCCTATGTCCTTATTCTCCATGTATACGACTGCGACACCGCCCCCATATCCGGGGTCGTGGCGGAACTCATCCAGCCGTCTCCATCCGAGCACTGGAAGAACTGGATATCCGCAGCGGAAAGCTCTCGACCCGAGTTGCTAATGCCCGTCGGCCTGGGAACCTGGTACAGCTACGGCGAGACCTTGAAATCAAAGTCAGAAATACCGCCGGAACTAAAGGAAGTGTGTACACGCGTATATGGACTAACTGAGGAGGAAATCTTGGACACCTTCGTGGTACGGAAGATTGGTACTTTGGTCACAGACCGCCCAGGTTCTTTGAATTCCACCCCGTTTAATTTGGTGTATACTTCCATCATCGATGTCCCAGTTCTGTTCATTTGAGTACTGCGTTGGTGATGCTTTGCAATATTTATAGCCTTTTACTTAACTTTCCTCTCTGACCTCCATATATTCATCGTTCCCTGAATTCATCTTTTTGTGGCATGCCAGCAATGTAGCATGTGTGTACTATCCACAATCTTTATAGCCATAGCGCAGGTATTGAATCTGGTGGTAGCGTTGGCAGGGTGGGGGGCACCAACGATGCGTTTGAAACGTTTTTCATTCCCCTATTACGCATTGCGTTGATCTCTTTCTTTTTCTTTTCTATTTTTTCTTTCCCCTTCTCTTTATCTCTATACCAATATTCACTCTCAATTGCATGCTACTGTACTTCTCATTGCGATGGCGAGCTGCCAGGACGGAGGACGAGAGAAAACGCACAAACGTACAATTGACGCAGCGGAAACTAACACACATAAACTAAATTCTAATGACGTAGCACGCCTGCATCCGCCGAATTAAATTGACCCAATTCCTTCTCAAGCACCCCACCCCTGCCCAAATATCCCTTTCCGATATCTGATAACAGCATAAACCCCCCTATTCTGAAGTACAGTCCCGGAATCCTGTGCGCATCTTGATTCTATGCTTTCCGAACAATGCCTAGTGTTTCTGTTTCTATGATGACGAAGTAAATGTGAGGGTGTAACTTAGGACAACGCTTAGCACTTGACCTTTTGACAGGGCGTGATCTTGCTGGCCTTTCTTATAGTTCAATCCTGCATTCCTTCCATCCAGTGTCTATCCTACTATGATATAATGGTGTTCTATCTATAGGGCAATTCCGGACTATGGCGGCGGCAGAGGGTAGCGAGCGCAGGTAGAGAGACCCTGATATAACCGCTTTTTCGAGTAGTAGCCGAGAATTCCTGGCTTCTTCCTCGCCATGCCAGACATGCGAGGCTCAATGCCCCCAATACGCAAAAGTGATGATGTAACCTTGCTTGCAGCGTTACGCGGTCTCAACTACAGTGCTGAACTCTAATCTTGTGACCAGGTCATAAAATGCATGCTATGCATCTACATTAGCACTCTGCACCATACATATGCGTTTGAGTATAATTTGAACCAATTGAAGGATACCATGTAAGGAAGCGTTTGCACCGGTTTTTCTCGGTATTTCATCGTTTTTTTTTTTTTTTAATTATTATTTTTTTTTTTTAAAAAAAAAAGGAACTATAATTACTTGTATTCCGCACTATTGGCTATGACGATAGTTGCACGATAAATCTTTCATGTTGAATTAAGTTTTATTAGGGCGCGAACGGGGGCTGAAATACCCCAGAAATTTACCCTCTTAGGAACCGGTGTGTACATCATTACCCATACGGGGATGGCATGCACATTGAGTGCCAGTGAGATGCTCGCATGTTTAGCGCCGGCGCGATACTGACATATAGAGGCCGCATGTTTCGAGAAAGGATGTATTGACATAGATCACATGTTTCGTGACGTTGAGATAGGTATTCATGCTCAGCGTCAGCGCCAGTGAGATATAGTGGTATTTAGTGACAGCGGCATATACTCGAGAGTGGACAGTTGTTGGTGTACTCGGAAAATGATGCAAAGTACGCACCGACAAGGTATTCACGCCCCCCTTCAAGGTAATTCGTTCCCAACGTAATTACTGTCTTCCACAACAAAGCGACCCCGACGCTCTGAAAGAATTGGTATTGCACGGGAATCGGCAAGCCTTGTGATACCGGGGTAAAGGATGGATCTTCTTTGATTATCCCTCCTTGATTATTTGGACCTCGTTCATTATTGGAATTCTTTGACATAGAATCTTTCTTTACTTTGTGATTCGAGTTATTACTTTCTTTGCTTCCTTTGTAAAGATGTAGATAGCAAGTTTGTTCTGTAATTAGGAAAGCAAGCAATCTTTTCGGCACTCTTGCAATACTACACTTTGCACCCCCGTTCCCATTCGCTATTCAACATGTGAATACAAGCCTTGTGTGTGTATTCCGCCAGTCCTCAACCTTCCGGTCACTCTGAGGATAGTAGACACTATCGCTCCATTCTCACAATGCACGTTTTACACCAAAACTGAGCATGCGCAACAACATATATCTCAACCACCAGAATGGAATTTTGTATGCGCTTTTCAGGGGAAAACAAATAAAGGGTTATTCTTCACCTTTAATACCTCTATGTGCACTGAAAAGACATTGTGGTCCATTAATGGCACCATGAGTTTTTCATTTGTATCTTGGCATGCATTAAATGGAATTCCCAGACAGAGCACTACTTCCCGCCAACACTCACCATAATGGCTATAGAATTGTGGCTAGACAATCTCCCCAATAGGTCTCTTGATACTTAATGCTAAGATTAGCTTAATGCTGTTTAATGCCTAGTTCATACTCCAAATTAGCATTTCTCGTAGTTTTCCTATGCACTTATTGCATACAATTTCTACGAGAATATGAATTTTGTGAATAACTCCACCACTTCTTCAGAAATTGTCTTGGTGTACTTCTCACATCGTTGAAAGAGGCAAAAAATTGATACTGAAGTGTTTTTATCAAATTTAATTCAGGTGTGATAAAGTTGAATTCAAGACTAGTGGTATTACCGCGAAAAATATATCCCAAGCCTATGCCAATATATGATGCGAGTTCATGGAATCGTAAGTCCCTTCAAACATCATTTCTGAAGAAGCTAAGGTGCGGAATATGAAGATTAGTCCTTCATTTAACCCCTCCATAAGCTGGATGCCAAATTCTATCCTGGTGGTTGAGATATATGTTGTCGCGCGCAGTCAGTTTTGCTGTAAAACATGCGTAAGTGCGTGGGGTACGGTACTGAGTAGGGTTCGAGTAAAACATCGGTGGTGTCTATGGTCAGAATGCTAAGGGGTTCACCCGCTAATCTCCCTGCATTTTCGTCGACCCGTTCAATTCTTAAATCATTGAGTTATGGAAAAAGGAGTGTAATCTGAGGTATCCATTGTCAACCCACTGGCGCTCGATTTTTCCCTTGCATAGTAGGAGTGTTGTAACATTGATGATGATACATAAGTGATTTGCGAGTTGGTCCTAAGGGGCGAATTCGACTACCATGTGAAGGCTGGATAGCGTAAAATATCACGGACGCCCACACATACGTTTGATGAGATTAAATCCAAGAGAGAAAATTTACTGAATCCTTAGTGGTGTGTGCACTCGTAACCATCCTACAAGGCGGTATGCGAGTAATGAAATAAAAAAAATAAAAAAAAAAAAAAACTCGTAACCATGCCCTTTCCCGTGCAAATAGAAATATTCAAAATGCCAATTTCGCTATCAACACAGTTGCACAGAGAAGGACACTAACGACTTTAATGTACAACTACAGTAGCTATAAACGAGAACAGTCTAATGGCATACCTAGTCATCACCATCATCATCGTCCTCCGTTTCTTCCATATCGTCCTCCTCGAATATACAATCAGGAACCATATACACATCCTCTCCCCCTGCTGAATATGGTTCCCACTCCACCGCGTCCTCCTCCAAGTCCTCACCCTCCCACAATTCCAACTCAGCTTCAATTAACGTTCCCTGTTGAATCTCCCCTCTCTCCGGCTTCAATACCACCATCCAACCCTTGGATTTGGCTGACAATGTATAAATGCTTGTCTTTAGCTTGATTTTCCGATAGAGAATAGCCCACACAGTCTCTTCATAAGATACTGCATTGGATGCGGTTCTGGTGACATGTCTAATGTTGACTGTGCCCTGCAGAGGTCCAGCATCGTTCCCCACACCTGCTACAGCGAGGGGGTTAGAGGATTCAACAGTTCCACCTCGAATGGTGCAGCTGTTCTTGAGAGCTGAAACATGGAGATTTTTAACGATAGAGTATCCAGTAATCATGAAGGCTGAGTATCCCGCCGTGCAAGCAGTTGTGAGCCAGTTTTGGACTGATTGTTGTGTAATGGCCTCCTCAAAGAAAACATTGGGATTCATCAGCTTAACCGTCTCGATACCATCAGCTTGCAGCACTGCTTCCTTGCTGTTTTTGGAAGAAGACATAGACGAGAGAAGTTTAGTCAGAGTACCCCGAAGACTCTTCTGCCGACTCGAATTGTAGATGGTGCTGACATCATCTACCTTTGTACTGGTTGTAGCGCTGGCAAGTCGTTCAGAGTTGAAATCGGGATCTACAAAATTTTCCGACGGGCTCCAGACATTCTGAACAATGCGGCCGAGTCGTACTTCTGCTGGGGAGATAAGATTTAACAGAACCAGGTGGAAATTTTTTCATAGGAATGGAGGTGATAGTAGGCATCTGAGATCGCAAGTAGGAGAACGATGGTTGGGCGGGTCGAAGTTCGAAGAAGTATGGGAGAGTAATTCTGATGTTGGCAATTACTGTACTTCTGTGCGGCAGACTTCTATCTCCGCCGTCCTTTGCATGTCTTACTTAGGTGCCCTGCCATGGCGAACAGCAGCAAGCGGGGTTATGTGATAAAAAAAAAAAAAGTCTTAACCAGGTATTTACGTGTGACAACAATGCTTTGAGCTAGGGGTTTTTTCGTCCGTAGGAAAAAACGCCCACTGAGCCTGTTGTTTCACATTTGTAACTCGCTTTCCGTTTGCTGGCCCCTGACAAGCCACCGCTGACGTGCATGAAAGAGAACAGCGGCATACACAAGGTAAGGAAGATAAATTATGGACCGACACGGAGACTTCTTCACAGCTCTCCCTTAGAACACCTGGGCCACTCATTGTATGAATTGTTGTCTCTCTGCTCTTTGATGCGTTAAAAACGGAGTCCTGTCACAAAGCCTGCTGCCTGGTCCTCCGCCATCATTCTCCGCCTACTTAGTAAGGTTTTTTTCAATTGTAATTGTCCTCTCCGCCGTTTTCTAGGTGTGTTGTTGACTGCTGCATTTTGCAAAGGGTGCATGTGGTCAACATTTCCCCATGTCTATAGCCATTTGACTGACTTTTATTGGTTCGATCTATTGCAGCAAGTACTAGCTGCATAACGCCATATGATAGCGCAACGTGTCACTGCGTCCCTGCCATAGGCTGCTAGCCTATATGCGGGGTTATGTGACCCAGAAGAAAAAAAATGTGTCACTCCACCCAAGTTGATCACATTGTATCGATCTGCTTACCTACCAAAACTACTTGCACGCTCCATCCAATGTGCAGCAGGTGGCTTTTGCAGTTGACTTAATTTCCGCAGCCTTCCCCAACTCCTCCATGGCCTCTTCCCTAAATAGGTATGTGAGACCCGTCAGCCTTGCCGCATAGCCTCTCGACCGCCTTAAATTACCCCGCCGACGATCTGCTATTCCTCCTCTCTGGCCTGCTGCTCTGACGCCCTGGTGTGATGCTCGTTATGTACAAATGTAACTGAGAAGTGTCTAGACTACGATCAGGATACTTGGCTACCGTTCAAAGGTTTCTTAGGAGTGGCACCTCCAAATAGAGAGCCTAGCTCTGTAGCTAAGTTTCTTTGCCGATACCAGACACCCCTGTCTTGGCATATGGCGAGTTGAGATACTGTGACTATTGAAATTGCTTATTTTGAGCAGCTATCACATCAGGAAGTAGGAAGTTATGCTGCCAGCTGCGGTTACACAACTGAATAATTCCACGCGCACTGCAGAATGAGCTTACGGTAATGCAGGGCAGACCTACATGGTCAATTCGGTAGCTAGGATGGCCCGAGAATATTATCGTTAGGCGCCAATTCCAGATCAACCGGGCTACGCCTCCACCGTAGCTCACTGAGAGGCGCAGGCTAGAGGGTTTTACTATCACATGGTGTGATAATATAGCGATGATAAGTTGAATTTCTAATCCCGTCAACACAAGCGAAGACAGTAAACCGAGCTGCAAAATCTTCTACTAGGCGGGTCTGACCACATATAGTCTCTACATTACCTATTTCACAGGTTGCTGTACTTACACCCTGATCACTTAACCGAAGATCTGAATTGAATGCCGGGCGGACAGTTTTGGAAGCTATCAACATAACTTGGTCATCGTCATGAGGTCGTTTCCGCAAACTAAGAATGCTAGGCGACTATTGAGAGGTGCCACTGAGCTCGTCGGCACTCTTTACGAATTACCGGAAGATGTTCGCAGAGGTAACGAAAATTATTACGCTGACCTCAAGATACTGCGCTCCATTCCCTGGTGGGAAGATCCTGCATTGTGCCTGGACCAAACCAGGCACTTGGAAGTATACTTAGAATCCGCCAACTTATGCCTTCGTGACCTTCACTCTACATCAACTCTACCAGTCACAAGCGACGGTGCAACCTGGGGAAATGACATCCAAGGACCTACGTATAAGAGATTAATAGCTGCGGGCGCCTTCTTGATTGAGCAGAGTTGGGATATCTGTAATGATGCCCATAAGAACCTTGATACCCTGGAATTCAGATTGTTGTTTGGATTTCGGATGCTTCCAAGACTTGGAAGAATGTTCCTCAGGGCTCCAAGTGTTGACATTCTTGACCATATGCTCGAATTAGGATTGAATATTATGCTCATCTTCATGGAAGCAAAATCAAAGTTTCCAGCTTTTCCTCAGCAGCCTGCACTCGATAATATTACGCCCATTCTATACTCCATCTCCTACGCAGCATCGATAAGGTGGAGTGGGTACAACCCCGAGCCCGCTCAACTTCGAGACCTGTATGTTGCCCTGGACTTTCTCGAGGAGGCCATTTTGCAAGATCATGCGAAAAAGGACAACTCTATTGCGGAGCATATTATCGAACAGCAACCCATTTCGTTTGTTGCAGACAATATATTACGACTTGCAAGACTTTATTACCTGGCATATAGATATTCAGGTTCAGTCGAGGAGTTACAACATGCAGTAAAATGGTGCCGCGCTGGACTTAAACTCTTACTTCAGCTAAACGAAAGCGAAGCAAGTGCAGGAGAGAATCTAGAGCCTCAAATTGTGAGCGCGCAGTATGATCTATCTCGGATGTTGGATAACCTATTCAGATTCACGACATCATTTGAGGACCTCCATGACGCTTTGGATTTTGCCCGGCAAGCGAGGTATATGCTCCAACCTTCCCGACTGCCACAGGATGAAGCGCGCAGAGTAATGCTCAACTATGCATACTTGAGAACGAAAATCTCGTTGCAAACGACCGTCAGTCCGACATCTCTTTGCAATATAAAAGCCCCAGCTCAACTCCAGCGAGAACAGCGCTACCGTGTTAAAGCAATCCAGCCGGATGAAACCAATTTCTGGGAGAGGACAGTGGCTGACGGTATTGATAAGCAAAGGGAAACCCGAACGCTCGAGCTTGCTTCGGAGTATTGGCTAAACCCAAAATCTGATGTAGACACAACAGCTGTTGCTGGTGTAATGGTATTTCTATTGGCGCGGCTCCGAGGAGGGTATGCCACTTTAACCGAACTGACTCAGATACGATATTTGCTCCCTTTTTGTGGGGAGATTCAAGTACTAGATGCTGCTCTCATCTATCATTTAACGCATGATATGCAGGACCTTGAGGTTGCGCTTCGTGCATTTGAATCCCTACCAACACTTGACTTTGTAACGACATTGGAAGCTTCATCCACTGAATACCCTGACGCTACTATGCTGGGCCCTTTCCTCATCGGGCTTATAGTCGAAATGTATATTGAGAAATGGAAAAATTCCTCCCCAGATATTACTGATATCATTCGAGTGGTACAGGCGCTGATGGCGCCTACGCTTGAATTGGAGGCATTCGCTGGTCTGGACGACGCATTTCTGTCGGGAGCATGGCTAGGCATCAATCGACTAGGTAGGCACTACCATGATGCCGTTATACCAACCTATGAGGCCACTTCTGCACGCACAAGAAAGCCAATCCCCGAAGCCTGTCGCGAATTTGTTCAGGAATTCCGGGCGATAGCTCCTACTTCGACAATGTTCAAAAGCTGGGTAGCGCTCATGCACACGCTGTTGGACAGCATGATTGAGGACGCCAGTGAAAACGCAAGTGAAGACGCAAGTGAAAACGCAAGCAAAAACGCAAGTGAAAACGCAAGCGAAAACGCAAGTGAAAACGCAAGTGAAAACACACAGGAGCTCCCCGAAGCGCTAAACCTCCTGGTCATCCTTTTGTGTGCCGTGGCGGTCAAGATTGACGAGACTCTGATAGACTTTGGTTTGCAGCTCAAGAGCATAGTTTGTACCTCCCAAATGCCGGAAACCTGGGTAGCACTCATGCATTGGATAGTGGACGTCAAGATGGGTGTTAGGAGGATAAACATGCAGAACGCTTCCGAAGGATTCGTTTTCCTTATCGCCATTTTATGTGCGGAAACCGTAGAGACCGAAGAAGCATCCCTAGCGCTGCAACTCTTAGACGTGATACTGGGTGGGAAATTACCTTTCGATGGTATTTACACGCTGGCATCTGCTCCACTGAAGGAAGGAACAGCAAGAGATGTTTATTCAGAAGACCTCAGCCGTCTAGAGGATGAGTTTGATATCTGGTTTGCTTTGAAATTACTGCGCCTTATGCGGGAAGGCAAGATCTCGAGCGAATGGCAACCTGAGTACCGGCGTGCACTCAACTTGTTACTAAAACTGTTACCAGTTTTTTTCCATGTAGGTTCCAGCTTGGAGGGGCGGACAGGGAGGGCGTGGGGATCTCATCATTTAGTCCATCTCTTGACACAGTCATCTGCGTATCTACTGGAAACAACAACGAATGAGGCTGCGGCAGAGGCGCTAAGATTTTTGGAAATGGCGAGAGGGAGCGTTACAAACAACATCATTCAGTACCGAAGCGATTTGGGGCCGTTAACAGCGTCACACCCGCAGTTGGGGCGGGAAGTCAGAGAATTGGTTGAGAGACTTGACAAGACATTCTCGGATTCAATACCTTCTGCTTCGCATGGCATAACTCTTGAAGAAGCTATGCAGAACGTAGTTCAGCTTGCAAGGCGAGATCGAGATGCACAACGACTACATGAGTTACTAAAGGAGATACGAAATCTGAATGGATTTGAAAATTTCATGTCCACTGATTATGAGGGTAAGAAAAATGTGGGAATCAGGTCGTCAAACATGCTGCTAACTCTCAAGATTAAAGGGAAACAATTCGCAATGAATGCTGCCAAGGATGGTTCCATCATCATTGTTAGCGCATGCGAGAAAGGACATGCAATTATTGTGACTAGCAATGACGTTGAATTCATTTGGCTAGAGGGTCTTAGTGAGCCTGAAGCAAAGACGAAGATGGCGGCACTGAAGTCAACAACCTCTGCAGATGTGATAACAGCACACAAAAGCACCCGCGAGTTGTTGGAGTGGCTATGGCGTACCGTCACGGAACCAGTACTTCTACACTTGGGACTTCCTGTTCGGGAGCCTATTCGATCTCCACGTAAGCGACCGAGCCGACAGTCAACGGGGATTGAAGCTGTGTCAAAGCTCCCGAGAGTTTGGTGGATTGGGGTAGGGTGTATAGCTCAAGCACCATTTCATGCTGCTGGAATATACCCTCGAAACAATCGTGCAGCTGCACGATATACGGCTAAATATTGCGTCTCATCCTATACTCCAACTATCAGAGCGCTTGCGTACGCGCAACAACATATTAATCTGGAGCCGGATGCACAACTTCATCAAAACAGAGCTCTGGTAGTTACCATGCCACGTACGCCTTCAGATCATGCCGAAGCAGCCTCGGATTCTCATCACAAGCTTGATGACACTCCTTCCTACCGAACCCACGGGATTATGTTTGCAGAGCTAGACGTTGCAACAGAAGCTGATAACATCACCCAAAGTTTTAAAACTGCCGAAGTTCCTTGCACGCTTTTAGACTCACCAGAACCTGCCATGGTACTATGCTCACTCGCTTATCACAACATTGTCCACCTTGCCTGTCATGGCCTCGTGGACAGCGAAAACCCCTCAAAAAGTTGTCTAGTCTTGCAGCGGCCTACAGATATTGAAGAAAAGACGTTTATCCGTGACGAACTGACGCTTGCAGACATCATGAAAGTTAGGGTTGCGCATAATACCACTGGTTCAAGCTTGGGGCGTTTAGCCTACCTTTCGGCATGCTCATCTGCCTCTAACCGGTGTGATGGGCTCGATGATGAGTCACTTCATATTGCAGGGGTCTTCCAAGCCGCTGGATTTAACAATGTTGTTGGTACGCTTTGGAATAGCCAGGATGGGGTATGTATCAAGGTAGCAATTAGCTTTTATAAGTACTTGTTTGAAATTGATAAAATGAACGAGAAGGGTAAAGGAACTGGTAGGAAGCTTGGGTGCGCGGACGCTCTTCATTTAGCAGTGGAGGATGTCAGGAATCAGAACGAATACTGGCAAGCGCCGTACTATTGGGCGCCATTTGTGCATTGGGGAGCATAGAGAACTCTTTGGTTTGGTTTTCTCAGTATCTATACGAAATGGTTGATTGCAATCAACTAGCTTGACAGGTTTTTTAATTTGTTTTTATTTTATTTTATTTTATTTTATTTTATTTTATTTTATTTTATTTTATTTTATTTTTGTATCACATAACCCAATTTATGGTTATCCGCTATTGCACAGTGCTACTGGCCCGGGGATAGACTTAATACGAAAAAAGAGAATCATACTGTAGTGGTGAAATAAATATATGCGGTATCAGTAAGAAATTAAGAATAATGGACAGCGAAATAAATACAACTGAAAAGAATAAGACGTGCTGAAATAAACACGCGTTCACACGATATGTGACGTCAATCTGAATGAATAATAGATCACGAAATAAACACACGCGGAAAGAATAATAAGTGGTGAAATAGATGCACGCGATATGTGATTATGTGATCCCAATTTGAAAGAATAATAGGTGTTGAAAACGGGTATGTGACCGCAGTCCCTGCGCATGGATATTTTTTTTTTTTTTTTTTTTTTTTTTTTCATGACTCGCATGCCGCCCTGTGGGCTATGGCGAGGTTTAGATACATAAGAAATAAGAAAGAAATCAACTAATTAACCTTGTGAGACCCACGGCTCTCGCTGGTAGTATGGGTAGTGCCAAAAGCTAGCATGTTCGGGGACCTTGTCTTCCTACTTCCGTCCTCTGTCCTATTCATACTGGTCCACTCTCAGCCATTGCCCTCCGAGCCTCACTCTCCCAACCTCGGTAGTTTTCTCCAAGTAGACTACCGCTGAGCTTGTCTTTTTCCCCTCGTCGACCAGTGTGTCTTTCTTCCTCAGCTAACGGATCCCGGTGGCCTTCCCTAAATCCTTGTTAGCTGCCTCCAACCATTTTCGGACCTTCCCTAAGTCCTTCCTCAGGGCTATTCCGTGTACAACGATGCCGGCTTTTGAAGTGGCGGTGGCATCGGGGGTGGTTGGTGGGTGGGAGGGCTTGGGTAGGGGGGAGTTCTGGGTTTTTGGGTGGTGGGCGTGGAGCCCGGGTGGGCTTTTTTTTTTTTTTTTTTTATATCAATACTCGCGTGCCGCCCTATGGGCTATGGCGAGGTCTAGTTACATCAAAACAAAGTACAAGTACGGAACAATAGAAGTAAATCCCCCGGGGCTAACCCCTCGCCCATTCCAAAATTCCTATCACTCCCCGAAGGCCCTCCCCTTCATCTTGGTCACCCAAGGGTCTGCACAATCCATCCTCACCCCTTGGGCATCTCTGCTTCCAGACTCTACATTGAGACAATATGTGAGGCTTGGGGTTCGATGGTTTGGGTGGGGTGGGGGTACCGGCGGGGGTGCCGTCGGCATGTGGTATGTTCGAGGTCCCAACCGTGGGCGCGGTGGCAATCCTGCGCATGGATATTTGTCGGGTTAAGATACTAAAAAATTACGGCCTGAATAGCATCACCCAATCAGTAACTGAAATTTGGCCTTTGAGCATCAAATCAGCGTACATCTACGGGAAACTACAACAAATTAGCAGCTGAAGCACCGCCTTGGCAACATATCTGTATCTATTGACCATGTAATATACGTAATGATTGACTGAATTTGAGTTATTTCCATTGTCATCGTGCAACTGTGCTAATACATGTAAAGTTGACATGATAACCTTTGGACAGTTTCACAGAGTTTACGTACTGTAGGTGCGAAACTAAGAAAGTGGAATTGAGCAGATATTGACTACGAAATGTGGAAGGAGAATATAGTGTATTCTGCTATGTCAGGATGTGTGAGTTTGAATCGGAAGGCCCCCACCTCTAGATAGATGATCAGAACGAGAACACAGAATACAGAGTACAGAATACAGAACACAGTGAAAAACAGAGAGCATAGTGAATTGAACTCTCTAAAGAAATAACTCCCTCAGTACACACGCTTAAACTGGTGATGCTATTAGTACTCGCAAATAGTATTTGCGCGAACTGGTCTGCCTGAATCGGCCTGCATGTTTCAGGCCCGCCTAGGCCATCAAAACCTCCGCCGGGGCCGCCCCAGGCCTGGCCGGTTGGGAACACTGGCTCTCGGACCGCATCAGGTCGTATTTTACGCCATGAGATTATGAGAAAGATAGACCAATCGTAGACACAGGCCATGAAGATAGGGAGATAACACTTCCAGAGTAGTCACCACAATATTCCAGACTCAAGTCGTTGATTATGCAGGATTACTCGAGTAAATTAAAAAAGATAGATTGAAGAGAATGGGTCTGCACTAACAAGCGCGGATGGTCCCATTACGGCGAAATATACTTGTTATCCCCTGCCATGGTGTAATATAATATCAATTGTGCTTTACCACCCAACAAAAGCCCGGTTGGCTCAGTCGGTAGAGCGTGTGACTCTTAAGCATCTCTCTCGGGGGGTTGTGAAGGAATCTCAAGGTCGCGAGTTCGAGCCTCGCATCGGGCTTTCTTTTTTTATCTCCACCCTACCTCCTCCCGCCCATGATTTTAAAAGACCGTTATGATTTTCATTGTCTTCCAGGAGGACTAGATATAAAGGACCCAATGTGCAAGGACTGCATGTAATTTTTTGTATTAATTGAGGGCAGGAAAGGAAGAAAATTTAGATTCCGGAGGAGATCCCTTCGGTAGAGTGAGCAATGCTTCCCCATCGAACTACCGGAAACAACTTCCAAATGCAAGAATCTAAAATACTCACTTCGTGTAACTGAGTGTTCGGTTGCGGGTGGTACGTACACACCTCCATGGCAACCAATGTCCCAATTTCCATGTTCACACTACCTCTCTAACTTGAAACAACTGCCCGAGTTCTCGTTACGCTAATGTGTATTTCCCTCCTCGCCTGCGTATATCCCGCTACCGCTCTTTCTCCCTCTCGACGTTTCGTGACTTTCCGCTTGCCGGATAAATACCACTATATAGTACTAATTCCTCCGCACCCTTTGGTCCCATCTTTATATCATACCCCCATCGTGAAAATTGCACCCGCGAAGTCTAGCAATATACTGTAAAATCCCCCACTAACTACCTCGAGTAATCGTTGGTGTCTGGTTGCCATAATGTCCGACAGCGGCGGATGACACCCGGTGACAATTTAATATGATACTCCAATTAATGATGTATTTTATCTCTACGTCATAATTGTCGCTTGCGCCGTGAATAAGTTAAGCACAGCCCATGCTGACCCCTCCGCAACCCCTGACCACTTCCCTTCCTACTTATACAAGTACCTACCGTATATCCTAATCCTCTCAACCCCTCTATCCATAATGCCTCAAACTCCAAAGCAATTCAGCACATAGTATACAAGCCGCCGCCCTGCATCCATCTATGCCTACCTGCTTCAAACTCGTCTCGCACTCAACCTCCTTTCCTTACTTCCCCGTACCCTCCTCTTACCTCCCATCCTATGTACATAAATTTTGTTGTTACTGTCTTGTTTCGCTATGGACTTTTACCCAGAGTAGACAAAATGGAATGCCATTTACGTATGCCGCTAGAACGTAGTTGTGTACAATATACCAGGATCTATATCACATTTAGCTCCCCGCACTCATTTACGCCGCCGGTCGCTCAATATGAATTACAACTCCCTCAAGTGACATTAAATGGTAGTCATGTGCTAGTATTTCCAATACAACAATTACCAGTACCCTGTCAATTACAAGGGCCTCACAGAGCCGCACGTCATATCACATTCTTATCGGAAACATCATCAACACCCACAAACCAGAGTTCTTTGGCGCACTCCCCTACACGCGTAAGAAAGGAAAGCAGTGCAAAAGATGGAAGCCCGATGCGAGGGTCGAACTCGCGACCTTGAGGTGCCTTTACTACGCCCTGGGGTTGGGAACCGACGTTCGCAGATAAAAGCCACACGCTCTAAACCACTGAGCTAATCGGGCGGATGGAAACAATTCTTCAAAATATGCACCTATCTATATAGGTGTGAGGTCAAATATGTTTCAAATAACATCTGTAAATAATAGGACACTTTCGAGCGGAGAATAGACAATGGGTTTGATTGCTTGATCAGAAACTACAGTGCGTACAGGAACCTGCCGCTTATATATCCTTCAATGTTCCGAACGGCACAATTAGATTATCATTATAATGTCTGGGTTCGATAGTCCATCCGCGTGCCGCGCCAAGATTACTAACGGTATCAATGTTATTATTCATGAGGAAACTGTCAGTGAGTAGGAAAATCAGGTTTCGAAGCAATCATCCACCTCACTCACTTCTGGTCGCGGTGTAATTTGGAGCAAGACTCCAAGCGGAAATGACGTAAGAAAACCCAGCAAGGCGAGTTAGGGATGTTCTGCACTTTTTGGAGTAAGCTAAGGAATCTGATACGAGACCAATACTAGGATGCCAAGGCTGTTTATCAGATTCTTTACCCGCCAACAGGAGCGGGGCCCGCAAACATCTAATTAGGCGGATTTTGCAAAGTCCGGTTATTGAAATTCGGTTATTTTCCGGGTAACCATTAGTCATGATAACCCAACCAAAAAACGGCCCAGATTTTGCAACGTACCTAGGTTATTTCTGCGGTTATTTTTTGGGTTATTTTCCACGCATAACTGCACGCATATTCCATGCATACCGCACGCATATTCGACCTATGGTGATAACCTCGCGCCGCAAGACCAATTTAGCTGTCGCATCTGCGGCAGCCTTTGTACTTCAAACTGTTGAAGCAAGATTCTCATTGTACTATGAGGATCTCGGAGGTCCTTCCCAATTTGTTCTTTCAGTAACATTCTGATTTTTTGCCAAAAAGCTCCTTTCTTGCCTTTGACATGCTCCACTTGGTATTCAATGCATAAGCGGACTAGATGAAGCTTTTCTTCATCATTGAGTCGAGTACGTAAGTTGTCAGCAGGTGCTGGTGATTGGGTTTGAGGTGCCGGAGATTGAGTTTGCGGTAAGGACGATGTTGCACGACCACGCCCACGGGATGCTAAAATTGTAGGCGCAGGTGATAGAGAAGGGGTTTGAGAAGACATTTGAGCGAGTAAAAAATATCAAGATACTTTGGTGATGATGTAAAGTCCTTACCCACACTTTGTGTTTAACCGAATTTATTCGGTTATATAACCGGAAAATTGCCAGAAATTTGGTTAACTCAGCCACAAACAACACGTTGCTACAGTAACATTGATTAATAATAACCGGAAAATAACCAATTATGAGTTAACCGGACTTTGCAAAATCCGCATTGTATTAATAGGAAGATAACTTTTTATGAAGAAGCTTAATGAGCATCATTCCGGGGACAAAAAAATGTGAGACATGGGTTGGTGGTAAAACAGCACCACTCTTGCCCGTAAGGTAATTACATGATTGTTAACCTCCGAAAGGATGGGTTAGCATGTGACTATAAATCTTCAACACGTAAACCATACATTGACATTTTGATCGCTTCCCCACTTCATCTCACCTTCATTGCACCCCCTTCGCGTTCTGAATTGAAAGCTCCGATTTACCCTGCCCCTCCTGCCTTCTCGCATACTACCACTAACACCATCCCTTCGGCTACCTCCGATTCCTCCTTAATATTTTTGATAGCTTCCTTTGCCACTGCTGGTGCTATAGGCGTATTTTCGCATGCTGCCGGGATGTAATATGTGTACTTGTAGAACGCTTTGTCGTCTTTGACAATCGCCAGCAGCCGACTTCTCAACCAACGTTGTAGGCGATGAGTTCATCCTGACTCCGGAATAAGTTTGCGGAGAATCTAAGGATTCTTTTTGAGAGCATCGAGTTTTAGGTACCTTCCGCTTGACCACAAATATATATTAGCATTATCATCGCAAAACACACACCAACGATACCTAACTGACCTCCTATCGATAACTTATATATTGTAAGTTTTATATATACTCTAGCATCCACTCCATCATTTACAAGACTAGCCGAGAAGAAAGATATCATAATCCCAGGCAATATTAGGCGAAATAGGGGCAACAAAACTTGCTCTTTATACTGGATAGCATCTTATTATTATAATTTCTTGATGCCCGGTAAATACTAAACCTTCTGGATTGTGAATGCAAGGTTTGTGTGTCGGAGGTTAATTCATAATAATGATTTTAGAGCCTTTCATTGCATAACCGATCGGATGAATGCGGAGTTGCGGGGGTATAAGGAAGTGTCAAGTAATGATGCCCTACGCACAAAAATAAGCCCAACCCAGAAAACGACGATCTCATGAATGCGGAGGTCAGCTTGGGGGTACCGAGATGTGACAATCAAGTATACCCTATCAACAGCTCAAAAACCACAATCCATACGGTGAATACTCCCCCCATGCTCTTCAGCGTGTTGCTGCAACTCGGGATTAGCACTTGCTTTCCGCTCCGATTGTCCCATTCATTGACAGCACTCCGAATGGTTGGGTAGGTGCGCACGCTGCCTCTCCAAAGCTTCTCCCTCTCCGTCGAATGCTCCAGGTGGATAGTACCTATGGTCGATGTATGAGCAGCTAAATCATTTTCTTCGAAAACTCCTAACACATGGTATTAGCAGGGTGTTCTCATCTCCGAACTATTTGACATATTTCCAAAGGCCCTGGACTGGATGATGTGCCCAAAAATTGTCACTCTTATGGTTTGCAATGTTCCAGATTTGGGGGGGGGGGGTCCATTAGGGTTAGTAAGCGAGGTTCAGTGGAGGAGAGGAGAATGGGAGATGATGAAGTGGGTCGAGAAATAAACTAGCGGATAGGAGGTATGAGGTATAAGCTGGGTAAAGAACTGAGAGTGGGGCAATGCGGAAGCGGGCAATGGCGGGAAGAGGAAAAGCGACGGAAGATCGATGTTGTGAAAACCTTTAGTCGTCAGCGAATGAAGCACGATGCACACTGATCACTATCATCGCATGGAAACAAGCACGAAGCAGAACGATACTCAAGTACATCAAAGCAACACATTTGTATCATTGCAAGTCTAAGCCATCAAGGTTCAAGAATCCGGTAACGATACATGATTCTCCCGAATGTCCCATCCCAGCCTACCCGACCTGATCTCAAGTCACAACAAGCTTTTACGAAACCCCGTAATTAAGCAGCAGATACAGGAAAAAAAAGAAAAACAACAGTCCGGCATCCAGCCCCAAATGAAAAATGACAAAGGAATTGAGAAACTTAGACGAAGGATCCGGCAAACATGAATCAATATGGTAGTATGAAATCTGAAACCCGATCGACTCTTTGGAAAAGATCTTGTTGGCACTGTGAGACCTGAGGAGGGAGTCATTGTCGAATTTAGGATCCAATCGGCCTTTTCATCATCTTGCCCACCAGCGGCACTGTCCTCGACCTAATTAGCACACATTCACATAAAACCAGGATGACGACTCACTTCACAACCTATAGTTGTCACCATTTCTCATTGGAAAATGTTACTTTCCGCCCTTCTTTCCAGCAGCAGGTTTGGACCCCTCAGAACCCTTCTTCTCTGCAGGTGCGGCAGGACCAGGCTTCTTCGGCTCTGGCTTCTTGTCGGTAGCGGGCTTCTTGCTTTCCTTAGCAGGAGGTTTGGCGTCAGACTTTTTTGGAGGCATATTGGATATGGTTTGATTTTCGTGAGGGGAGAAACGGTTTGTGTGGCTGTGGGAATCTGTGAAGGTCGGAGGGAATGGGGATTCTGGTGCGTTGCTGGAGAGAGAGGAGGGAAGAGGAGAAAGGGGGAAAATGTGAGGGAGGGATTTATAGGCACCCGTGGGTGGGCACACCGAAATAGGAAAGAAGGAACCAGAATTCCGCTGGCTGCAAAGCTTGCTTCGTGCGCCAAGGCCGCAGCGAAAGTGAGCGCGGGAGGAGGCGCCCTCACTGCTCCTTACCAGCACCAGCAACACCACCAATCACAGTCGCCGCCGGGCAGTTGTGCGGGGCCCCAGCGTCCGAGTTCCAGAAGATATCGGGGCTGCGGAGAGGGTACCAGCCCAAGCAACAGCCGCACGGCGCTCCAGGACCGCAAAAGAGCACGCATCATGTAGTTTGACCCGCATTTGTCAGTTCTGAAATTGACCCGAATCCTTGCGGCGCTCTTCGACTGTTCAGGCAGTAGCACCAAACGGGAAAATGACTGAGATTTTATACAAATTGTCTGGAGGAAATGCCTTGCAGCCAGACGAGCTAGTAGCATTCCGTCCCCGCTCAGAGGGAGTAAGCTGCTATCGATGTCACCAAGAGGCAGCAGGTATCCTAGGAGGCATGCGTCGTAGTATGTATCGGGTTCGCGATGCATACGATCAATGCCTCGCATGTCCGAAGTTCTCCGGGTCGCTGTAATCATATCTTCCGACGGGCGATTAAACCCATTCTCAAGTGACTGCAATCTCAGGTGTTATTTACCAGTTTCGAGTGGCCTGGCTTACTCCTCAATACCCACAAGGTAAGGACTCATACGCGGCCGCACAATCGCCCGTCTTCTCCCGCGACCAGGCACACGGTAAAATAGGCCCCAAAAGCACCCTACCATTGTCAATAACCACCGCAAGCGCTTGTCCTACTCGTGCAAACAAACTCAAGATTGCGCAATTATGCGTAAATCCCCCCGACCCACTAGAGGTGTAAATCCGAGGGTCGCCGGAGCGCGAAAACATACTGCAGCCATCCATGCGCTTCAACATATTAAGCTTTTTTTGTATTATGCAGGGGTGCATGATTGGCTCCCCGACTTGCCGTATTGAATAGATGCAGGCGTCGCCAATAGTGGGAGACGCGACACAGCAACATGCATATAGGCCGGTTTGATGACTGACTTTGGGCGAAGGACAGGACATGTTTGGGCGGCGTTTGAAGTCAGGAGAGAGGTGCTCCGCATGTAATCAATACAGTATGATGAAAATGGGTTCGTGTATCACTGGTCTGACACAATTGGTCTTGCAGGTCACTCTGGCCCCGCTAGTGCGGGCATATTGACGCCCAACCTTCGGCCTTCGTCAGACATTACGCCCAGTTATATCCGTTTGGGAAAATCATAATGTCCTATGCCCTCGCACGCCCTGCCATGGCGAATAGCTGCAAGCGGGGTTACGCGAGTTAAAAAAAAAGGGAAGGCCCTCGCACAAATTGATAGCTGCAACTACTAGTACTCCTCATACCGCCAAAACTATATATCCTATGCCGCGGCTGACTTCTTATTTTTCTAAGCCAAAGCCCTCATGTGATACCTGCTAGGCTGCCGCAGTGAGTGCAAGGAAGGAGCTCCAAAGTGGAGTTCCGACACAAAATCGCAGCACTAGTTTAATGCAAGAAGCTCGCGGGACCCCGGTTTCCACGTTCGGATGCAACAATTTACCATAGGTTCCACACGACTTTTAAATACGAACAGCGCGCCGAACCGGCGATGCATTCAGAAACATATACTGTAATGGGGTGTTTGTAAGCCATTGCGTAGGTTTTTTCTTTTGGTTGCGTGCGATCTTCCAAATGCTGGTACGTATGTACATGCTGTGGCATTCGATTGGCTTGATTTCTTAAAAAGGGTAAAAAAAAAGACAATTAATAGCGCATAGATATCAATGCTGGGAGCGTCGGTAGAAGGATGTAGTCGTGAGTTACTCAACTGAGGATAGTTTCTTCAGTCTCGCATGGACAGTTTAGTCAATTATCATACCTAGTCTTACCGTAATCCTGGTCCGGGATATGCTCAGCTAGGTATGATTGAGCATGGGGTGGTTTTTGACATGAGACAAGGGGTTGTTTTTAGTCAAACATGATTTTCTCGTTTGACATTTCATATGTCGCGGGCAGGATTTTTCATTCGGATACATTTGCAGAATGTCCCTCCGTTGCTAACGTTCGCTAACGGAATTTACCTCAGAGTAACTTTTTCATGTACAGTATCAATGAATATTGTATCATCTATTGGCACAGCAGAGCTTCTAAATCGTATATACTTACTATCCCGAAAAATAAGCAACTGTCGGACCTTCTCATATTGGATCCCGTTATACTGAATATTTGTGTCATTGAAGCAGACCCGCTGGTCCCAGTCTTATCCCAATATAACCGGTTTGGCTGAATGTCAGCAGAATGCGAGCAAGTGAACCAAACTCGCGAGGCTGGAATTATGTAGAGTAAAATGCAGCCTCCGACATAGAATACGACGTCGGGTAATTGACTGTAATTGGCTCACCAGTTGCTGGCTACACTATCCCACAATTGATTATTCTCCCGTAGAAACGCTTTCGTGCATTCCAAAATTGTCCGAATAGCCAAGGGCCAATGTACCTTAAGCGCCCACTTACATTATGAACTAAGAGGCTATAATCCGATAGGGCTGCATATGAGTACTGAATGCCATTAAAAAAAAAAAAAAAAAAAAAAAAAAAAATGTCACTGAGATGCTTAACGCAGGCTGCATATGCTACCTACAGTATGCGCTTAAGGAAATCCATTATATAGGGGCGCTGTGCCTTTTCAGCCAGAAATGGAGACTCGCGATTCGAAAAATAGCTTCCTCCTTTTGTGGTTCTGTTTCGGACGCTAGTGATCAAATCCCGATGCCTTCCATTTTGGGTAATGCACAATCACGGTTTTAGGCTCCCCGTTGTCAACCACGCTACATTTAATGTTCTAGCATCAATGGCTCTATTGCCTTGCCGTACCGAGGCCCCTTCTCCGTAATCCTTTCATTGTCCTATGGGCTGATTACCAGTGTTGCAAACTAGGACTAGCTAAGTTGTACGGAGGTCAGCAGCAATGTCCGGCTAAATATGTAATGAGCTATCGGACTTGACGGGTTGATCACGGGGCTGACTCATATGCATGGACGGATGTCTGTGGGGCTACGATTGAAGCCCAAGCGTATAAAGGCAGGCCGTGTGCCCGGCAGCGGCGAATACTTAGCTGTCGCGGTCCATTCTTTTTCTTTGCATGCAACCTCGTACTATGCATTTGTCTGTATATGTATAGCTCTGGAATACTCATCTTGGTAGTTTAAGTTTGAGGTGAATGGATATCAACTTCACAATCGCATTCCAAAGAGTTACAAGGAGAATTCTCGTGTACAAAAGCCCATTCAATTAACAACTCAAAACTGACAAAAACAAGGATATTCCCCAAAAAAGACACTCTCTTCCAAACAAATAGTTGACATTGCAGCCGCCATGTTATCCCATACTTTACCACGAACATTCCACGATTCTGCTCAGCTGAGGTTCCAAAGAAAATCAAAAAGAAAATCGAAAAAGCAAAAAAAAAAAAAAAAAGAGAGACAAATATCTCAAAAGATGAATGTCAGAGATCTAGACAATGAAAGCGACGTGGGAAAAGGAAATTCAGCACCGACGTGAGCTGTAATTCCATACAAGATCTCACGAGCGAGATGGAGCTAGGGTTGCCCTGTTTACCTAGTGGCCCTCGCTGTCACCTTTCTTGGTTCCCTTTGGCGTGACGGATGCGATGCTGTCGTGTGACTGCTCTTCATCATCAGACTCACTTGCGTGTGAGACTTGCACTTCCTCGGGGTTAGTCCTTGTGCTCGCACCGCTCACAGGTTGTGGCCTTGTGGCCAGTTGTCCTGTGTTGGCGGTGCTATTGAGTGTCTCAGGGTGGGAGTGGGTCAAGGTATGGGATACCGGCAGACTCGGAACGATGGTGGCTGTCATGGGCTCCTCTTCAGGCGTCAATTGCCTTTGCATGCGCACACCCTCTACAGCAGGTGGAGGTGGAGGTGGAGGTGGAGGTGCACTACTGTTCAGTGAATCTCCGTCGCCAGACATATCATTATCACCTTCATCGCCCGGGCTCGGCGGACGTGGGACGGCGTCTTCAGGGTTGACCATGTAACGGGCCCAGCCGGTGGCATTGGGGGGCGGTGGGCGGCGTCGAAGACAGTGAAGGTCGTGGACGTATCGGGTTGCTCCACGGGGAAGGGGGATCGGGAGCCTGATGCCGCTGGGAGGGTCAATGCAAGGCATCATCATATAGACCGTGCCGTAAACGGTGTATTCGTAGCACATAACTAACGTTGGGGTGAGCTTGAGGGTTGAAGTGCGTGAAAGTGTTCGTTCGATGGAAGTGAGAGTGGTGGCTGGGTTTCGTGAGTGTTAGCGTTTCGATGGCGATAGCGATGGCGATGGTTCTGATAGCAGTGGCAGTTGAAGCTGAAGAGAGTAGGAAGCCCGGGGACGGGCGGAGGGGCTTATATATCCCTCAGTTCTAAGCACGGATGTCTCGCCATTCCACAAAGTTAAAATTGAAGAGCACAATTGTGCATCTGATATATTCTACATTTCCATCTCCATCCTCATATCCAATATCCCTCCAAACAGCCTGGAAGTTCAGGGCTCTCAGGGTTTCCGGGGAGGACATGTAGGGAACAATGAGACAATGGTATTATGAGTACAGGATGATGGAGGAGAGTTATTGGCTGTGAAGCTGGATATATGTGGGTAGCCGCTGGAGGAATCAGGTTACGGTGGAAATGGCGCAAAAGTGACACAGGAGTTTCTAGAGCTAGCTTCTAGGTGAGCTGAGCGAGATAGGGCTTGGAGGATTCTGGATGCGGCTTCAGTAAGCAGTGCAGTAGTGTAGACGGCAAATTGCCTACAAAACTTATTACAGTAAAGAGACGTATGAAGGGGGAATTTTTTTTTTTTTTTTTTTTTTTTTTAAATATCAATACTCGCATGCTGCCCCATGGGCTATGGCGAGGGTTGTTTAAGTACATAATTATATCGGCTATAAAAGAAATAAAAGAAAGAAAGGAAATAAGAGGAGAGAAAATTTCATATGCCCGCTATCCCTGTCTCCCGTGTGAGGGGGGAAAGGACTAAATATTTGAGGAACTCATATTCCGAACTCTGAAAGAATTTAATCTACCGACGCCAAAGTGTGGATTATAGAAAGTAGTTGATATACTATATATGCCAAGAATTGGCTATCGTAGCTTTTTTTTTTTTTAATATCATTACTCGCTTGCCGCCCTGTGGGCTATGGCGAGAATATCGTGGCTTGGTTGTTGTGCTAAGGGAATATTCCGTATGGATCCTTATTCGTGTTTCTCTTGTAGATACTATTCAATAGTACACGCAGGTCTAGTACAGAGTCGTGATGTACTAACCTTAATTCTGAGTCGACACCAGATATAATTTTAGCTGCTATGGTTTTATTTGCTCAGAAGCGGCAAGGATGATTGGTTCTGGACTACCTTTGTCCTGTTAAATACCCTCTTTGTTGGTTAGCGTTTTATCTATTCAGCTATCGATCTAGGAATCTGAATATCAAGAAGAAATGGTAACTTCAGATAAGGCACCAATAGTAGTACAAAGACGATGGTAGGGCAAAGGTAATGAATAAGCAAGGGGTACTGAATAAAGACAAAGAGTTCAGTTGCACTGTCTTACATATGTTGCAAGTGGCATTTAGTAGCGTCGCACTCTGCGCTTGCTTTATTCTTTCGTTAAATTTATTCTATTATTCAACCAAAACTACAACGTCTTGCCCATCTATACAATGCTAGCAATGTCCCATCCCACGACCGTGAGCTGTTTTCCAGAATAAGTAGTGTTGCGCTTGTACTTCTTGTGCGCTCATCGGCCCATTCACAAGCGATGCGCAATACGCCCTTTATAAATTTCCGCATAAACTTCTGACATTTTCTATTGTATCCGTCTGTGCAATGTTGCTTCATAAGCCAATCGTCAGCTTTGCAACCGTAAGCAAAAAGGTAAATCTCCAGCCCCGCCTTCTCCCGTATACACCTGTGGCTCATTTGTTCTCCACTGCCTCTCGGTGCCCTCGTCCCGCCGAGTCACCTTCTGCACCCAAACTCAACTCTTCCTTGGAGTTCCTACATTCACCGCTCTGCAACATCTTTGGAAAATGACCGTCTCAATTATTCTACCTGGGTGGCAGTTATTGCGATACCGTGTATGTCTAAAGTCCGCGTTGGATTTGTCCTCGACTGCATGCCGTATTTTGCTGACAAGGAGTACATTCGGAAGCCATGCACAAGCCGGTGTCGCTGCAGCGGGGTGTGCCTGTGCGGAACCGGACCCTTGCACTCCCTGCCAAGATGTCAAGGTGCTACCCCCGCAGTTGCCGATACATGCCTGGCACTCCCCAATTGCTCTATTATTCGAGCATGCCCCAGTATCGACACAACGACTCAGTACCAGCACCTAGGAGGCATTATCGATGTCGCTGGAACGGTCTTGGGTGTTATCCTGACCATAGTTTTCGCCCGATTGTACCACGGGAGGTGGGGACCCGTGCAAGAAAAACGTGGGAGCTATATCTACAGCGACCGGTTCTTTATCTCTTATTCGTGCTACAGCCATTGGTGGCAGACGGTCGAGAGGTGGACGAGGCCGCCGCGGAGTTGGCAATGCCGTAGACATGACCACCTGCCACCCTCCCACAACTGCTCGTTATAATTTACTCAGCTACTGTATGTTCCATCCCTTCTTGCCTTAATTTTGCCTTCTTTTTATACTCTCTTATAGCTGATTAGTTTTTCCGTAGAAGCCTTTTCCTTTTCCTCTATAGCTTTTGATTATGTCACTAACTATAGTCTAGACTCATTTTTCGACTCATAGAATCTTCTCTACTGGGTTCAATATCTTCTCCTCTTGCTACTTTTTGGAAGTACCCATATAGTGCTGATTTTTTTTTTTTTCTTTTTATTTCATTACTCGCATGCCGCCTGACAGGCTATGGCGAGATGTTAAATACATAATGAGCAGATAAACAGAACGAAATATAACCCGATGTAAGAGGAAAATTACTCCGCCGCCCAGTCCAAGACCTCCGCCAGCATGTGTCCTTCCCCACCTGGCTTCGCTCGATGCTTCAACGCCGTCTCCCCCCCCGGGAGGCTCTTCTTCCGCGCCTCGCATTCATTCATTATGTGAGCAAAGTTCTCGAGGGCTTTGCCGCACCACCTACACTTCGGTGATTCGTCCCTCCCTATCTGGTGCCTCCACTGCCGCAGACCCCTGTTCCCCAGCATGCCTGCGAGGGTGGCTACCCTCCACCTATTCCCCACATATTCCAAAGGCCGGTACGACAGCTGTAGTCTCTTCCCCCGTCGGCCCTCCATGCTTGCTGATTAAGCATCGTGATAGTGACAATGCTGCGCTTATAATTATAGTACCACGATAAGGATGACTACAAAATACGCCAGTGGGATCCCCTATTCTGCAAAAATCCCTAAAACGGACCTCCAGGGGCATGCATAATTGGGCTTAATTTTGGGCAGTATTGGTCGGTGGAAGAGGAGGTTACATTTGAGGAGAATGTTGAAGTGGAAATCTTTCAATACTGACGCTTCAAACCCTAGCCGCAGAGGAAACCAGAGACCATATATGGGGAAGATGCAGAGTCTGGGCGCGAGAATGGCCAAAGGGGGAAGAAATGATACGAGAACCCAGGGGTAGCACAGGGGAGGACGAACTAGTACGTATGTTGACCTGGGTAGGTAGGACTTGAGGGACCTCGCCATCAAGACGGGGAGGGGAAGGACTATCAGCTTTTTCTTTTCTGTTCATATATCTTCCTTTCTGCCATTTTCCTTACTGCATCTTACTCCCATTATATATTTAACTAGCCCTCGGGGCGGCATGCAAGTACAGATATAAAAGTTCAAACCCTAGCCAGATTTCCGTCACAGTAACACAACACACTGGTACCACTTACAAAATTGGTACTAATAACCTACTACCTGACGCCCGGATATTGCTAAAATGATTCGGCTGAGTATTTTTTTCAATATCATTACTCACATGCCGCCCTATGGGCTATGGCGAGATATGGTAACGTAAGCCGGTCCTAGATCCTAACGTTTTATCCACCTTATGAGCTCCAACACAGGATCTCCTCCTTCGCCCGCCTCCGGAGGTCGGCGTAGTGCCTCTAGTCCCCCTGGCCATTTCCTTCTCCACTCCCGGCACCTTTCTCATATGTGGGCCGTTGTCTCCTCCTCGCCCCCACACCATCTGCATTCTGGCCCATCTGCCTTGCCTAACTTGTAGCCCCGCGCTCGCAGCCTTTTCCCTCCAATAGTCCGGCCAGCGTTCGTACCCCATATCCCAGTCTTTGTAGGGGTCTATAGCTCAGTCCCAGCCGGTTCTTTTCCACCGCTCACTGTGCTTTTGCCTGATGGCGCTTGCCTGCCATTGTGACCATCTCGTCCTGGTACTGCAGGAATGCGCCGATCTTCGCTGCCTTATCTGCCTCCTCGTTTCCTTTTATGCCCCGGTGCCCTTTAGCCCACATTACCGCCACGTCCAGGCCCCCTCTTGCTGTCCCGCCCTCCCAGGCTCTCCTGACCATGCTGACGGGTCCGTCTGGTGTCGGCTTTCCCTCCGCGATCTTCTGTAGTCTGTTGATGGCCGTCCTGGAGTCTGATATTATGAGAAGCTCCCCATCCCCGGTCTCTAGAGCCTTTGCCATTGCGACCAGTTCTGCGTCATTGGCCGTTGCTCCAAGTTCCCATGTAGAGGGATGTCCTTCTCCCTGGGCTGAGTATATGTTCGGGGCCAGCTATCTTAGCAAGCTATCTTAGCAAGCCACTCATGACTGACCCGGGCTACTGGTCCGAATTCCGAATAAATGACCTGCATACTTGAGTGAAAAATTTGCATTTATCACCGCCATACATAGAACCAGATGTAGCTGTTCCAGTGGTCTGTCTTGGCGAATATACTGATGCAGTATACAAGATCCTAATTAGGGTGTCGCAAGATATTCACTTTCACCACGTTACCCTTCCTTGGTATCAATAGCATTACGTACTGTTGTATGCAAAACTTTATCTCAATGTCGCAACACTACTCAAGTTGGCGATTTACCCTGAGAAACTATTCCTGTCGAGAAGGATACTGTATACCACGGCGATGTGGCTGCACAGTGCAGAAAGGGCCTATGTACTGCACCCGTTCAACTTCTTGTCATACTGATGGGGAATGAATATCAAAATCGGACTACAGCAGACTTTTTTTTTTTTTTTTTTTTTTTTTTATATCATTCATCGCTTGCCGCCCTAAGGGCTATGGCGATTTTATAGCTAAGCTAGAAAGTAACTACAGGTTAATCATTCTCGCTCTCTCTCTCCCCCCCCCCCCCCCCCCTTTCCGGGCCTACTCCCTCAAGATCTCCAACAACACTTCTATCCGATCTTTCTCCCCCTCCCCGACTTCGGCGGACGTCTTATATGCTCCTCCCCCCCCGGCCACCTCCTCTTCCACACCCGGCAATCTTTCATCAAATGATCGGTCGTCTCCTCCCTTTCCCCGCACCATCTGCACTCCGGACCGTCCCCCTCCCCTATTTTCCACCTCCACGCCCTCAGCCCCTTCCCCCCCAGCAGGCCAGCTAATCGTCCTATCTCTCTCCCCGCCTTCTCCAGTGGTCTATATGTCATGCCTAGCCTATTTCTCTCCTCCGCTCTCTCCTCCCTCGCTTTCTGTCTCTGACCTGACTCCGTGACTACTTCCGCTTTATATTGTGGCGCCGACCCCCACCCCGCCGACCTGTCCGCCCTCTCGTTTCCCTCTATGCCCACATGCGCCTTAACCCACATAACCGCCACGTCCAGGTCTCCCCTCCCCACCCTCTCCTCCCACGCTTTCCTCATCTTGTTCGTAGCCCCGTCATATGCCGCGTCTCCTCCCGCCACCGCCCTCATCCTCCGGATCGCATGTTTCGAGTCTGTCAATATCATCACCTCCCCTTCCACCCTCCCCAACACCTCACTTATCGCTACCAGCTCCGCGTCATTCACCGTCGCCTCCTCCCCCAGGTACCACGACTTCGACCTCATGTCCCACCACGCCCCAGCCCCCGCCCTACCCCCCCTCCGGCTCCCGTCCGTATACACCGGGGTCCATCCCTCGTCCGTGTTCCGGCTTATGTGTCTTTCCCATTCCTCTTTCTCCGCCCCTCGCTGTATCGATGGTAGCACCGCTAGCGGCAGCTCCGCACCGCGCAGCAGCGTGCCCCTCAAATACTCCTTCTCTCCGTCCTCCCTTCTTAACCTCTCGTCCCCGAACCTAAGCGTCCTCGCCTCCACTCTCGTCGCTTCCCACCTTACAAACGTCTCCACTGACTCCAGTACAGCAGACTTAGATCATGAGGTGCATCAAGAGGGGAATGATGATGTTCATAGTACTATTCATGTCAGTTAAGAAATCATACAAACGGAACGATGTTTCTAGCACTATACATTTTAGTGTGGTAAGCGACCATTTAGAGAAATGAAAGAAATACATGTTAGTTGAAATCATGTACTGTAAAGCGATAAAGTCTCTATTCATGTATCTAAATAAGCATCTTGGCTTGTTTTTGGTCTTTAATCCTTGTAAATTGATCAGTGGCCCGTCGCAATGATGAGTAGCCTAGTTACCGACTGGCCCGAGCCGCTAACTCATGACTAGCCCGGGCCAGTCATGGGTGGCCTGGATAAGATGGCTGGCCCCGAGCATATGTAGCGAGAGAGAATGAAAAAGAAACAGAAGTTATATTGAATGTAAAAGAAACAGAATGTTCACGAAAGTCTAGTACGTGGGTACCCTACAAAACTTTAGACCTGAGTGTATGCGGAGCAGTTGTTCGTCGGGCATTATACGACATCGGAGAACTTCGAGTCAATGGGATAGCCTTGAATGAGACAAAACGATTGAAAAAAATAATATGGGCGGCGAATTGCAGTTTGGGCGTTCGTATGCGACAGAGTGCTTGGGTGACAGCAGGGTGCGGGCTTGGCGGCTACGATTTTTGATTGTTCCTTACATTTGGACTGACATTGGAAAAGGAAAGAGTTGAAATCCCGACCCTCGCTACTATAGTGCTGTAGCGGCAAAAAAAAAAAACTACAGCACCAAGGATTCCCATATGGTCACCCACTATAGTACTAGCTTGGCGATCTGAAGCTTAGATATGGCAGAGCGGACGGGATGCCTCGATTTCTTCAGTCTATGGCCGTAGATGTCAAGTAGCTCTGAACAAAAATATATAAGTTGCAAAGCCCTAAGCTTTCTCTTTTCACTCTGCCTTTTGATGTTTGCCTAGGTGGAAAGTAATGAACCAGATGTGCTGGCACTTCGGGTTGATGCAGTCCGTAGAACGACCTACCATGGTCTACTGTACCTGCACGACAAGCGACACCAAGTTACTAAGCAATGAGCGTACTGACAGGCATATCTACTGTCCTTGCTGCGAAAAAACAATGTGGTTGATTAATGACACAACAAATTCAATCATGCATTTATATGGAATTCCCCTAACCTGACCCGGGTGTATGGGTCCCTGCCATAGGGTGGTAGCTTGCATGCGGGGCTACGTGACCCAAAAAAAAAAAATATGGAATGCCCATCAAAGGTGCACCAGAAGATATAGTACTTCCCTTCAACGCTGCCCATGATGACTCTAGAATTGTGGCTAAAGAGTCTCCCAATAGGTCTTTTGATATTTCTTGATAGCTTAATGTTGTTTAATGTCGAGTTCATGCGACAAATTGCCATTCCAGTTGTCTTCCTGTACAATTATTGCGTATAATTTTCTCTGAGAATATGAATTTTGTGAATAACTACACCATCTCTTCAGAAATTTTGTTGGTATGGTTCCCACATCTTAGGATAAGGAAAAATAGTAATATTCAAGTGCCCTACTGTTTCTATCAAATTTAATTCAGATGTGATAAGTGGAATTCAATACTAGTGGCATTGTAGTAAAAAAAAAAAAAACCAAGCCTATGCCAATATATGCTGTGAATTTCATGGAATGATAAATCCCTTCCAAAGCAACATTTCTGAGGAAGTTAAGGTGCGGAATATGAAGAATAGTGCTTCATTTAACCTCTTTGAAACGTGTGTACAAGATTCTATTCTGGTGGTTGCCGCGTTGTGTGGTGAATGACATTATCCTCTTCGAACTTCGCTAGGACGTGGCAGGTTCCGCTTGCCTCTTCCATCCGCGCACCCAATTCCAAGATACCTTCTATAATTTGTACGTAGAACTTAAGTAAGTTTGATTATAGTAGTAATTAAATAAAGGAAAACGCAACTACAAGCAGGTAATCGGAGAACCGTATATTGACTGCTATCCTGCTGCGTTAGTCAGGATTCCAGTTGGGCTGCTTCATAGGATTGTTTTTAGGACTGGTGTCTCTAGGGTATGTGGCACCATCTGGCAAACACAGGAAGTAGTGCTGTAGATACCCCTTACGAGGTACCTAGGATGTAGTGATATACGTTAATCCCTCCCTGCTCGCTCGCTGTATGGCCCGCTTTTATTTATTTATTTATTTTTTTAAATCACATAACCCCGCTTATCGCTACCAGGAGTATTGGCCAATAGATCAGTACGCAGATTAACTAACAAACAGGTCCCAACACAAGGAAACAAGGCACTATCCATTTTTGTGACTGATGGAGTAGTCGAGACCCTAAAATCAGGCTTACTCTTCAGAGGTGATAGAATAAAGCTATACCTAATACAGGATCTAGGAAAGGAGACCTCGAATAAAGCCAGAAGATATAGGTACACTGCTCCAGATGGATACTGCCGACATTTCGTAGTGGGACAGGTAATCGAGTGGCTCCCCAGACAACGCAACCTTCCAGAAGATCTGAAGAGCTCACCAGCAAGGCGAGACTACGAAGACCCAGTCGACCTCAATGAAACTCCATTTGCAAAGTCATGCCAGGCTTGTCGAAAGAAAGGCGGACACGAGGAAGGGTGTGAACGAGCGAGAGCAGCACAGGAGAAAGCGACCCCATATAGGGCACCAGGGTATCGACAAATAAGACTATGATTAAGGTCGCATACCAGAACGTTGGCAGGTCAATACTGGGGACGGACCTAGCCCTACAGGAAGCAGCAGACAAGAAAATAGATATACTTTTTATAGGGGAATGCTGGAGAGCACCAAGGGGAGGAACTACATTTCATCCAAGCTATATGAACGTACATTCTCCTATAAAAAGCGGAGCAATAACAGCCTACGTAAGGAAGGACAGAATAATGAGCATGAAAATAGACGGCAAAGCCAACCACATCACAGTACAATTAGACGACCGAATGATTACTGGAGTGTACTGGAACAGAGACACCGATATTGAGAAGGAATTGGAAGAGATAGGAGTAACGGATATGATAATAGGGGACTGCAACAGCCATCACTATGACTGGTCTCCGAAACAAGATACTAGAGGCATACTACTAAAAGACACCCTCCGAGCACGAGGACTACTCCAACAGATAGATAGAAATACTATCACATGGACACGGACAATCAATGGACAGATAAGAACGGCACTCTTGGACCTGGTATTCGCAAGACCCAGGGAATGGAAAACAACAAAGACAACATGGATTTCTGGTACAGACCATGTGATGATTATCGGAACATTGGATACCAGAAAGAAGACAGAGGCCAAAACCATTAAAGTAACAGACTGGGACAAATGGGAAGAATTTGTTGATAAATATGGCAACAGAAAACTAGCCGAAGGTATTGATGGGTATGAACTACTATGTGAATTAAGCCAAAAGTTTACAAAAGATGCATACATCACCAGACGCACGAAACGATGGTTCGACAAGGAGGTAAAAGAGGCACGACAAATGACCAGAACCATTCTAAAGAGCGGGGCTAGCCACACAGAGAAAACAAGAGCAAGAAGACTACTTAGGGAGATAATAAGAGATAAGAAGAAGGAATACTGGGAAGGCTTCTTAGAAGAGGACAGAATCACCTCACCATGGGATATTTTCAGGCTAGCAAGAGACCCTTTCCGCCAAAGAGACCTCATGGGGATACCAGGCTCAGACGAGGAGATAGCTAAGGTATTGATTGAGCGCAACTTCATATCACAAGGACAAGAAACTACGACCACTACTATCAGACCAACAGGACTCACCGTTGAAAAAGATCAAGCCAGGATGATGATAGAAAAGGCACTAACAAAAGCTAAACCAAGATCAGCACCGGGACCCGATGGCATACAATATGGCTTACTGAAGCTTCTGAAGGGTACGACTCTATGGACTGCTGTAAGAGAGAGAATTGTAGAATATATAAACGGTGACTACGATTTTGCCAGAGGCTTTGAGGTGGTTATGATACTCAAGAAAGGGAAACCCAGAGATCAGGTAGGGAGTTGGAGACCCATAACGCTTCTGAACACAGTAGCGAAGCTAGGTCAAAAAGTCATCGCAGACCTGCTACAAAGAAAAGACGACCTTTTCAGAGACACTCAGCTTGGAGGAAGACGCCATCGAGGTGCAGAGGATCTACAGCGACAAGTGCTGAAGGAGACAGAGAAGAGGCTACAGAAGAAAGAATGGGTAGCCCTAGTGGGAGACGATATCAAGTCAGCTTTTAACTTTCTTCGAAGGGACAAGGTGGTTGCTCGAATAAGACAAACAGACCATAACCTAGCGAGCTTTGTAGAAGCTTTTATGATGCCGACCAACTACAACATGACATGGGATGGCAAAAGGAGAGCTACAGGGAGGATGACAGATGGTACACCGCAAGGATCTCCACTATCCCCGGTACTATTCCTGATCGGTGTAGCACCTGTGGCAGAGAAGGTAGACCAACACAACTTCACCAGGTCATATGTCGATGATTTCCACAGTGTAATCTCACATCCGTCACTCCTAAAACTCCGACAAGCCATAAAGATACACAGGGCAAAAATCACCGAAACAGCAGCAGAGCATGGATTCGAAATTGACCCAAACAAGTCCGAGACACTAATAGTTGGGGTAAAAGGCCCTGACTATAGGCTAACCGGATTGACGGTAGATTGGGAGCTAAAATTTACTCGACATCATAAGAAGAGACTACTTCTCGGGAAGGCAGCATGGGGAGTGGCATCGAGACTAACTCGCCTCACACCAGGCAAGAAACGACAGATATATACAAGCATCGCACGCACAATCGCCACATGGGGATGCTGGGCATGGCAGGACTACTCAAGACAGTCTCCACCAGCAACCAAGATCAAAGACATAGAAAAATGGCAATACACAGTAGCACAGAAGATTACTGCAGCCCCGTGGGGTACCAGGCGAGACGTAGTCGAAGGAATAGCCAACCTAGAATCAGCCCAAACATTCCTAGAAGGAGAACGCCAGAGGGTAGAAGCCAGGGCCCTACGGTTCCACGATGAGATAATCCAAAACAGGGATAATGAGTGCAGGTACCTACGGGGGTCTCTCTCACACAACAACCCCCTACCACTAGCCATCCTACCAGCACTACCTGCGGACGCAGACAAGCTCGAGTTCGAGAATGCCATAGCCAATGCCGAGGACGAGGGGTGGAACTCCGTCTACACTGACGGGAGCAGGATAGATTACAAGACAGGCCTAGGCACCTACGCAAAAGACACCTCTACTTCCACATACCTAGGGGAACAGACTACTGTCAATGATGCAGAACTCATTGCCATGAGCGAAGCATTACGCAATCAAGCTGGGGAACTCCTGATCATAACCGACTCTAAGGTATCGATATCCAAGCTCCTAAAGATCGCCCAGGGAGAGCCCACCCACAAAGGACCGGCAAAACTGGTTAGAGACGCCTGGAAAGCGAGAACAGACCGAGGTGACTGGGACGTTGCAGTGATGTGGGTCAAGTCCCATATAGGAGTCAAAGGGAACACCGAGGCAGACACAGCTGCGAAAATAGGCACATGCCTCCCCTACCAAGATGAAACCATAACAGAAGATGGGATACGACAAACCTCGAGACATCAGCGCGCCACAGAGAGAAACCGGCTAGGGCTCAGCTACCGTCCCTTGACAAGACTTGGAAGTCGACACATAGCCACACTAGCAGGAATACTGGGCGGCAAGTTACTACGGAAATGGCAGTACGAAATCGGGAAAGCAGACAGCCCAGAATGTCGATGGTGTGGGGAGGAGGAGGAGACTACTGAACATGTGCTCACTAGGTGCAGGACATGGAAACGAAAGTGGCCAGGAGGCATGCAAGACTTGGTCACTCCTCCGAAGAGCAAGGACACAGACCCACTTAGAGACATCTTGGAGTGGGCAGGGGCATAGGAGACACGCAGGATCTTTTCTTATTCCTTTTCTTCTACCTTCATATGTATCTAATCTTATGTAACTAATCTCGCCATAGCCCCCAGGGCGGCACGCGAGTAATGATATAAAAAAAAAAAAAAAAAAAATCGCTATGGCAGGGCATGCATGAGCCGCAAGTAATTCCATGGTTCTAAAAAAGGATACTAATATATTACTAAACGTAGAATGCATTTGATGCTTTGCCTCCTAGGCCCCGTTACTCCGGCGTATTCGATTCCTATCCTAGTACTTACAACATGTAGTTCCTGCCGCTGTCTGGCCTTCCAAAGGGTCTCGCTGGGCATGCAGCTGCCTTACAATATTGTGTTAGCTAGCTAATAAGGTAGTAACGCATTGCTCCACACTGCTACAAGAAACAGCATCTCAACCCTTCCTCTTTGCGTTTTCTTCATGTCTCTACACTAGGTCTCGCCATCTCCTCCCCTTCCTTCCCTTCCCGTTCGGTCAGCATATCTATCGGGAGGAAAATAGAGAGGCATGTGTAGAATGTACTGTACGTATTTAGATCCTGTTGCTCATGCACTGGCTCGTACGCCCTGTGTCCCAGGTACACTACATGAGATATAATGCAAGAGATTCTGCTGAAGGCATATGAGTTTAGGTAGTTACACACAGAGGTTTTCTTTACAGTATTGAGTGATCATGCTACATTATATTTATGGAAGAATCCACAAGTGTATTTAGGAACCTACACGCTGGATATGGTAGTTGTGCCGCCAACTCAAAGCGCACTCGAGATGAAGTGGACCGTCCCATAGAATCCAAGGCAGGAGCCTCTACTTGCCATGATCTTCCCACTTTCCTGGGAATCCGAAGGAGACAAAAATATCTGCACAGCAAGGCAGCCATTGAAGGTGTAAGCCCTTACTTTCCAGCCAGTAGGAACGTAGTAATATCCACAATTCATGTATTCACAGGGCAATCCAACATTGTATACACACTGTACGTACCTACCACACAAGGCCCTATACACGCCTGAGACTTACCACCGCAGGTTTTGTGCACGCCTGAGTTGCACAACCTCGATATGTGGCCAACTACGCGGGACCCAATACCCTCACTCCAAATTCCTGCGTGTATTGCAGTCCTCGTAGCTGAATTCAATGATAAACGTAGGGAGATGCTCGTACGGCATCAAGCCGTATAAAAGCGATATTTGTTGGACGCATAGCGTTCTCCATCTTCTAGCCATGTCAAGCTCGACTTCCGCCCGCAAAATCTGACGCGAATTTCTAATTTTTTCTTTTTTTTTTTTTAAGGAAATCACGTAACCCCGCTTGCAGCGCTAAGCCATGGCAGGTCCCTGGGCAAGCCCTCAAAGCCCGGAGACAGGCTTAACAAAGAAAGTTCTACATACACGTCCCCGTTCCATCCCCCCCTCTCCCCTTCTAAAAGCTGATCCCGGAAAAGGAATTTTCTAACACGCCATACCCCCCATTCTCTGCCTCCCTCTTCCAATTCTTTTCCATGTCGCTCCACTTCTCAAAACCTTCTGGACGGTCCTTCTGGTTTCCGCACCGGAAAGCGAGGTGCTCCCCCGTTTGCACCTCCCGCGAATTTCGAATCGTGTCGCGGGGACTTGGAAGCCTATATATATATTACCCCTAATCGCCTCATGGAGCTCCTTTTCGTTCCAGCCTGAGTCCACATAGATCACCCCACCCATAAAGACATATTTTGTTAATATCCCTTCATTGCCGTCAGCAGCCTCCGCCTTTGCAACTACAGCTCGCCAACCTAACTAAGAGGAACCAAATATGCCTTTCCTCCGGCAGCGCAATCCCAACGCGCCTATCCCTCGCCAGGTACGGTACCGGTCTTTGCCTCAACATCCTCGTACAGATTCACGGATGAATGCGGCAACCAGGCCACAGGGCGCAGCAGGTGCCTGTGAACATACGGCCGAGAGGCACCCCAGGGTAATAGCTGTTCCGGCTCCCGGTCGTTTCCATTCCCACGTTCAAGGTACATATGTGGACTATGCCCCTCCGAGGCCCTGTCCTCACGGGGCACAATGCCAGTCCCTCCCGGAGAAGGATATTAACCTCCAAACTCAGGGACCCCAACACCATTCGCATGACCACCGGCAAAGCGATTTGCCACCCAGTGCCGTCAAGGCTTATATATCCACTCCAACTAAAGAATCTGGGGATCCAGTTTCCGCAAGCAAGCTCGGTCCTTGGGCTCGCCTGGGCCTTCTTGACCCCTCGACTTGCGCTCCCAGGTCCCCTCATTCCTCTCCGCCAACCATAAATCCACCTGTCACTTCTTCGACGACCGAAATATCGAGCAAGAGTCCATGGGTCAAACTAGGTCTTCTCGGCGTCCCGCCGTCTACGCCGGATGCTAAGCCGGCACCGCAGCAGTTCCAGCAGCCACACTCCACGTCAAAGAAAAAGGCTGCGAGGATGACAGCGAGAGCAGATGCAGGGGAGGTATTTGTCGAGTTGGATGCTGTGGGGCAGGAAAGACGCAGAGACCACCACCACATGCGGAGAGTGAAGGTTGGTGTCGAGCGAGTAAGCGTGAGGTTTGAGCTCGAGGCAGCGACAAGCAGTGCAAACGGACCGGGTACTTCTAGTATGGAGATGGACGGGACGCATCGCAGGCGGCGTCTGTAGGCGCAGCTACAATTAGTGTAACGCCGTGCGCAGCAGGAACTGGACTGGAATGCAGACGAACGTCAATTGTACTCAATGTGCTTCTGAATGTGCTTCTGACAGGTATATTGGGTGTGTGCCATAACTGCTTGTAGATACTGCTGGGTAACTACGGTGACACGATGCAAGTTGATATCGAGGGAAGCTATGATGTTTGGTATTGGTTATTGAGTGCGTAGTTGTGTGTATGCATTGTGCCATTTGAGCCATTGGCTAAAATGTAAGGCTACTAGCAGGTGGTGATGCCTCGTGGGGGATAGAGGCACTCAGTTATTAATAGAATTTCTCAGATGAAATTGTTGCTATAGCCCATAGGGCAGCACGCGAGTACTGATATAAAAAAAAAAGAAGAAAAAAAATTCAGATGAAAAATTAACAGAAGAGTAAGAATACGTTGCCAGTCGATAGAACACAGCGAAAAAAATATCAATAAATCAGCTGAACATTAACATAATTATAATGAGAACAAACGACTTGAGAGAAATTTTGTGTCCATGTGCAATGGTGCACCTGCATTTCACCACAACAACACTTTTTTTTTTTTTTTTTTGTTTTTATATCATTACTCGCAGGCCGCCCTATGGGCTATGGCGAAGTTTAAGTACATGAGTTATTCAATTGAGTGAAATGAAATAAAAGGAAATAAACGGAAGCAAAATAAGTAAAGGGGAAAATGTCCTTTCACCGCCCATTCCAGGATGTCCAAAAGCCTGTCTACCACAACACATTGACCACCATATCCACATGGTATAAACCAAATAAAGCAAAAGACACAGCGAGAGCAGGTTTCCAAACTGGAGCAAAGAATTCCCTATCTTCGAGATCAATGAAGGCGGGGAGCATGTCTGCCATCAGTATCGATGTCCCGATTGGCAAGGCAATGACTGCGATTAGGAGAACTGCCACAGAGAGGTACAGAAAACAACGCCATGCTCGTAGAACGCAAGAACGGTGAATTGTAAGTTCCCGCCCGTTGGCGAACCTAGTACTTTCTCTCTGCAGGAATCGTGATATTTCCGAAGGCGGTGCAAAGGACTCTATCAACACTTCATGCATCTCTTTGAGGTGACTTTGGATGGTCACTTTCTCCCACTCATCTGCGTATTCGATGATCACCACATCTAGTCTCTTTTCCATCCAACCACAAGCCTCTATACTCACCACCCTAACTACTGCTATGACGAGTGCAAATGTTAGAACCATGAAAAGAGTAAAAAAAAGTCCTCCGCCATATGTGCTACCAAACATAAATGATACGAAGCACAGCCAAAAGAGCTGAAAGGTCCCGATAAGATAAGATGTGCGAAAATTTTGAGGCTGGTCTTGCTTAGCGGAACGTAGAATAATAATCATTGGATGTGGAGAAAGTATTCGACCCCAAAAGGAACTTCCCAAAGTTTGTCTTCGCAATCATACCCTGAATGTTAGCAAGTAGAGTCTGCATCGATACTTAGCAGCTGTTGCTCTTACCTGCCAATGTCCCTCAAACCTGTGGAAAATGTTTACACATCATCAGTCTCACTATTGTTAAAGTGAAAGCAATGAAACATAATATACAGACCTTTCTGAGGCGAGACGTACAAGATTTCCGTTGTTTTTGATTGAATGGACTCAAAATATGCTCTTATAAAACCACCGACAATAATGGTAACCAGAAGCCAGCACCCAAAGATAACCGCGCCAAACTGTGGACACGCCCAGAGGAAATAGATGATGTCCCACAGGGGCAATATAGACACAAGTATATTGACACCAGTGAGTTGAAGGAAAAGGTACAAAGAAAGGACGCTATGCACCACTATGTGGCGCGGCCGGTGGTGCTCAAATGCTTTGCGTTTCACCACACCCAGGTCAACAGTGACATTTCTGGCTTCCTCCACAATTCCAATACCGGTGGGAACATTGGGGCTGGGCAGAAGGGGATCGATTTTCATCAGCTGTTTCGCGGTGTAAACCGTCGCCCTGTTGGTTGAAAGTTTATCGACAGGAAATCCGAATGTAAACGCTGCTGATATAATGCCGAGAGGGGCATTAAGGTGAATTAACAGTCCTATGTCCGCTACTTTTAGAGGCCCAAATGCAATTAGGGAAGGCAGCAGAGCCATGACAGTAGCCGCACAAGCCGAGCCCCATTTGTCAAACTCAGTGGAGTTGGTAAGTTGATTATTATAATAATCGCGGCAGAATATTAAGGGTATCGAGGGTGGCCAGGTACCCCATAAGGTAGAATTGTATTCCGAGCGGTAGTCTGCGAGTACAACGGGGCTCATCCATAATACCAGGACTGTGATTTGTTGTGTGAAATGGATACATTTCACTAAAACCCTGTGATTGTGCCGGAAGCTGCAAACTTAGCAAATTGTCTGTCCCATCAATACTGTATACAGATGCCAATAATCAACACTCACCCTGGGGTCATAGGTTCAAGCTGGAAGCCTTAGGAGAGCAGAGAGGAAGGAGAGGAGAGAGGTGGAGAGATATGGGAAGGAGAAGGTTATGGAGTGGAATAGGGGAGCCTTCCCGATGCAGAAACCAGAAGAACGTCCGGAAGGTTCCGGAATCAGGTTTTAGAAGGGGGAGAGGGGGGGGGGGTGGAACGGGATTATGTATGTAGAACTTTCTTTGTTAAGCCTGTCTCCGGACTTTGCCCAGGGACCCTGCCACGGGTTAGCGCTGCAAGCGGGGTTCCGTGATGTAAAAAAAAAAAAAAAAAGCTGGAAGCCTTTCTGGAAGCCTTTCTCTTGAAAGATGTCAGCATTACATATGGGCTCGCCATGGCATTAGGCTACAAGCGAGTCCTCATATGAAAAACATTCATAAAGAGCCGCAATCGGGTAGAATGTGAGTAGAGATGAAGGTAAATTCTTACCCTCAAATACAATTATGGTTTCTTTATGGTATCGTGCAGCGTTGATTTTCTCACTGGGGTTGAAATGGCACTTGTGTAAGCGCATCTATCAATGCAATTCTGGGTAGAAATGTGGTTTCCTTTTATGATTGCTCCGATATAACCACCGAGGCTATGACCAGCACAGCAATCGGTGATCCTAGGATATGCAGAAAATATAGGAAGCACATCTGCTGTCCTCTGCTCATATTTTACTTTGCACATCACACCTTTCTCACACCTTGTTGTCACACCTCCGCCAGCTGCCACGCTACTGAGTCCGGCCTAGGAGTTCTTGTTTCACGCGTTTCCAGCTAACACAAGATACACGCAAACTTCCAGCGATGACAGAAGCTTGCAGCTGCCAACTGACATTTGTCTAGGACGAAGGCAACGCCATATGCGCATGGCTGTGCCTTAGGCAAGCATGCAGCATGCACTCCATATAGAACCACGATGATCCTGCACCTGTGCTCCAGAAGAATATAATTATCAACTGTAACACTCCAGCTCTTTCCCTGTGATAGACTTGTAGCTTGTATGCGGGGTTATGTGAACCGAAAAAAAAAAAAAAAAAACTCCCGCTCTTCTACTACACAGGATCCGCAGGAACATGCAGAGTATCAGTGCTAGGTGAATCAGTCAATTGAGTGGTGTGAATCAGTCAATTGAGTTACGAACGGTGTGTTGTGATCCAGCATGCGAAGTGGACGAATGCAACGCCACGAGGGCAGGGTTGGCCGCATTACTGCAATGCGACGGCAGCAGCAGCAAATAGTAGCAAATATTCGGGTCCTCGCTAACATCCTGGGCCAGAAGAGTCATGCATGGGATATCCATGGGTGGGGGTACCTGGTCATGGGATCACCTACAGTCAGGTCTGCAGGTTGAGTGCATGCATGTCGCCAACCATACGAACGCCGCGCGCATGCGATCTGTGACAGCAATTAATTGGATGCGCGGCCGTGATGAGTACTGATATCAAAAAAAAAAAAAACTACTAGCCTATTAATTGCAGGGACACATTTACAGTACCCAGGTCAGGTTACTACGGCGAGTCCCAATTCGATTATTAATAGCAACACCGCCCACCTTTTCGCCATACTGTAGCGGCACGCGAGTAATGAGATTAGAAAAAAAAGAACTCCCACCTAAGTAGGTTCAGGTGCGCTGGAGTTCCCACACAATGCTCTAAGCATGCTAGAGCATTTTCCTTACATAGTTCAGTCTCTACTGGGGTGGACATTGGAAAGGAAGACATTCTGAGTATGATTATTGTCATGAATTCCTACTTTATCGATAACCAACGCACTGCCCCCCACCCACCCCAGCACACCCACCACTACCACCCCACTTGCCTTATCAGCTCCAATGCCCCACTCTCGCACTATTGACGCATCTGGAACAAGTGGAGAAAGTAGCAATATGAAAGGATTACGGCCATAGGGGAATAAATTTAATTTCCTATTCTGCATCGTGGTTCCCTTCACTGTCGTAACCGTACTTCTCTCAAACAAATTGTCTGTAATCCTTCATGCTTCCCTGTATTTTCTTCTCTTTCGCATTCTCGTCTTCGGCCTCCTTCTGAATGTCTTCTGGCTCCTCGAGATCGCCTTCTTGCCCCTCGTGCCACTGATGTCTATTGTAGAAACTTGTAAAGATTCTTGCAAACATGACTAGCTAATGATAAAAGCCGAGCCCTGGTATTTGGTGGTCCGAGCGATCCGCAGTAATGTCTAGTCGCGAATGATGGTTTGATCCGTTCGGAAATGAAGGGACGGTCTCGTCAGAGTTGACTTATGCGCTCGACTGTTACTGTAGTGGGGGGGGGGCCATGATTTAGTCCAATCATACGAGGCTGGCCATGAACTCTCCATCCTTGCCAGACTGAACCTTTACCTATCTCTTCTTTTTATTCTTTTTATCATTACTCTCATACCGCCCCGGGAGCTATGACGAGATAGTACATAGGAGATAAGAAAATAAGATAAAAGCCCAATAAACCAAATAACAAGTAACAGGACAATGATGTGAACGGGTACGCCTCCCTAGGCCTCATCTTTCTGCCCATCTCATCAGCTCCACCAGCGGGTCCTGTTCATCCTCCCTCCCAATGGGGCCGAACCTCAACTATCGTGGTTTGGTGGTTTTGTTATACACGTATTTCTCTGGAAGCCTTGCCCTGTATTCCATAGATCATCAAGCAGTTGAGTCTCTACATCTCCTCCGATATCCCCGCTATTTACTACCACAGATTGTTTTTTTTTTTATATATATCATTAATCGCTTGCTGCCCTAAGGGCTATGGCGATGTTATTACAATTAGAGATAAACAAACATGGGTGCCGTAATGACTGCAATATATCATTGCACATCGGAGCTGCATTCTCGAAAATGGGGATCACCACTGCCCGCTGCTCACCAATTGATGCGCAATATATTTTGCTGGTGATAGTGAGCGGCACGAGCTAGCTCGAGCCGAGCTGGAGGGTGAGCTCGAGCTGGCGTGGCATGAGCTCGAGCCTGGATTGATTATATACATAATATTGACAAACCAAACCAAACTAAGCTAAATTTTCATCTTTCTCACTACTATCAGCTAAATGGTGCATTTCGAAGTTGTTGGTAGGTCAGAATGAGCTCCAAGTCTCTAATTATTACTATAGTAGGTATTTACAGTTTATGAAACCTTGCACTGGCTAAGCATTTTAGCGAGCTGTCAAGAAAAACACAAGCATGATCTTGGCTCGTTTGAGCTCGAGCTGGCTCGGCTCGTGCCGCTCACTAGCTGGTGAGTTGAGCCCAACAAATGCACCCTCAGCGTCGCACCGTTCCAGCATCCTTTCAGATCCGTCCCCAGCGACAAGGGGCGAAGAGTTGCGGTTAGGCTGTAGGGGTCTTCACCAGCTCTACTTTGCTCAAGGACTCCTAAGGCGCAATCCTAGGTCAGATTAATTAGTAGCTTCCACTATGAGCAGGTCTAGGTGTCAGGGTGACCGAACAAAGTATCAATGATGCCATAGTGATGAGAGATGACGCATGGTAATGACGCCATTCACAGCTATCCATGATGCCATGATGATGAGAGAGAAGCTTGTTAATTAGCACTCAATGTTAAATAGAATAAAGCAAATAACCGACACGCTGGACGCCTATATATAGAGGCCTACACGGCCTCTATACAAACGTCAAGTTCCAAGCGTTGTCCTAAGTTACACCTACATTTCGCTGCAATCGTAGACACCGTAACACTGGGGGTACGGCCGACCATTGCCCACCAGCCGTGGGTCCTCTGCTGGGAGGTCACTCGGCAATCCGCCCCAAAGGCATACTTCGAGTTGTACTTGTGCAGTGCCGTGCTGAGTGTATGTGCCAGTGCGAATGTACAAGCAAGACAAGAGCAACCGATGTTTGTACGTATTAAATATAGTAGAAGGTGATCGGTAAGAACATAAAGGCAAGCTACGTACAGAATAGGGGAAAGTAAAGGAGAACTGAAGGCAAATTAAGAACTAAACCATAGAATAGAAGAGCTAGATGTGTAGGAAAGAACTGAACGTTGAAACGAAGAGCTGTACAGAATCACCGCCTCTTATACTGCTGGCTGACCAAATACCCATTTCTAATCACTCTTCGCCCTGGCATGGCGAACAGCTGCAAGCGGGGTTAGGTGATTTTGCTAAAAAAAAAAAAAAAAAAAAAAAAAAAAAATTACACTTCCTTCCAACCTTACCCTCATTCCCAGTATTCGCTTACTGTACAACTCACGTGACCTGCGACCTCCTTGAGCCCAGCACGAGCGCGGTTATAGCAGTTAGGCGCCGCCGCTTAGCGCACCACCTCTCCCGGGTCAACCCGAATCATCGAACGGATGTGCATGAGCTCAGAGAGAGCTCAGAGAATACGGATGGCGCAGCAGTAAGCCCAGGGCTAGCTGTGTCGTGCCGACAGACGAATCCTGGCGCCTCACTCGGATGGACTGTTTGACCTGTGGGTAATCAGTGGATGGATCGCAGTACCAGCTGGATGGTTTGTAAAGTTTGCATCCCTCCTCATAACCCTGTTTCAGGAAGGTTGTCGGGCCGCGTCGAGTGATATCTAAGGCGGCAGGTCCTGTACTTAGATCTCCTGATTATTATCAATCAAATCACCTGTTTTCTCCCCGCTCGAAAGCATGGATCATTTCAAGTTGAAGGGTACGGTGAAGTGGAGTGCAGGAGGCGGTATGCCATAGATGTGGTGGTGAAGGCAGAGAGGCCGAGGAGGAGGAAGATTCTTGGCAGCATCTAAAAAGTCACAAGCGCAGGATTCACTAAGTATGTAAGCACGGGCCACTCGCGCCAAGAGCCTAGTTTGCTTCTAGCGCATACGATTTCTTTGTCAAAGTTTCCTTTTATTCTCACGAACTCGAAAGACAAACAGATTGAACAGCGGGGCTATTCCCCAGCCCAGAGTAGTTGCGCAGCCACGGGCGGCATTGCCTAGAAATGGAGATTCCCCCTTTCGAGCATCATCCCATCCTGCTATCCTGGTCTCCACTGGTACCTTTTCCTCGCCGGCGAAAACCGAGCTTCCAGGTACAACATCACAGAGTGCTGTGCCAGGTCGGCCTGCCGGAGCAAGGGGGAAGAATAATCCGCGTTGGGGAGAACCGCCGTGCATCAGATCCTCCCCGTGGTCGGACCCCCAGGTACCAGATATCTCTATATATATAAACAAACAAACAACAAAGAAACAAAGCGAAAACAAAAAACCGACGATCGAAAAACACAGTCGTCAGAACGAAGAAGAAAGCCACAAGAGGAAACCAAAAACCAAACCAACCCCCCGCCCTGCCATGGCGAACAGCTGCAAGCGGGGTCACGTGAAAAAAAAAAAAAAAAAAAAAAACCAACCCCCCCCCCGAAAAAAAGAAAAGGAGAGCAAGAACCCAGAATCCATCCCAAATAGGAATGGAGGGTTGTCTCAACAGGCAGATGGTGTTGGCGGAACCAAGGATCCCCAGTCCAAATTCATCTTCGCCCGACGTCTCGTGAGAAGCGGGCCCGCCCCGAACCCAAAATCTGCAAACGTTGTCCCGCGCTTCGTGGGATGGAAGTTTGGAGTACGGGCGCGGTGAAGGTGTTCCACCCATAATCTGCCTGTTGTATCCTCCTTCGCAGCTGCTCCGGAATGGGACGGGATGAGGTGGGGAGGTCGTTGAATTGGGCGAATGGGGGAGCCAGGGGTGACTCTACGCATCGTTGCTCCAAACGGTCCCAGAGGATGATTCCGTCATCTCAGTGCCGATATATATAGTGGGGTCCGGATACAGTAGAGGGCGGCGGCACCGACAGCGCAGAGAGAGAAAATTAGCAGACTTGCTGAACCCAACCGATGTTGCAGAAAATAGCAGCGGGGGTCATCGGGGGTTGTCGTGGTACGGTCAGACGCATAGACAATGGTGAAATAGGGCAAAAGACAAGATTTATGTAGTCTCGTGCCCCGTCGATGGCCGGATGGATGGTGGAAATATGCGTGCTTGCCGTACTCTGCTGCTGTGATGGCGGTGGTTGAACTCCCCAACAATTCTTGCTCGAGGGTATAATTGGGGGAGAACAAGACCTTGGACGGGACACACGATAGCGCATCCCAAAACAGTACAGCACCTTGCTGAACTGTTCCAGCACTGCAAACTCCCCAGATAGGCCTATATATCAACCTCGAAATCGTTCCATCCCTCCCGATGAGGCGGGAAGGTCAAGCGCGGTGCTGCAAACGCAAATCATCATTCGAGGTGGTCCAGAAACCCAGTTTGGCTGGTCTCTAGCTTGGGCCTTCGAGGTGGCAGGTGCTTGTTGTACTCTCCTGGGCGCGAGGAGGAAATACGCAGCACATGACGGTGAATGTGATGAATGGCAGGAGCAAGCGTAGCTCCTGGCCCCTTGTCACATACATCGTTCTCGGACGGAGCTGCAAAAACACACACATATATATAGATATATATATATTCCCGATGGCATTGTCTAATATGTGGCGTTGGCGGTCCCTCACTTTTGTTGAGAGGACTGCAGCTGTTCACAAGGCAGATACTGCCTCAGAGGCGTGCAGCCAAACGGAGGAGGCAGCGGCAACCGTGGAGCTGCCCCCCAGCGAGCCAGTAGTATGCGCGGTTTCGAAAAACATCACGCATGCTATGCCGTGGACACTTTCCGGCCAGACACAAGAAGACAAAACAGCTCCGGGAGAAAAGCCGCAAACCCGAAAAAGAACAAAGCAAAACCAACACCGACACCATCGCAATCCCCGGTGCACGCCCGCATTGACGTGACCGCCGCATTCTCCAGCTCTGTCGCATGGAGTGCCAATCCGTCAGCTTGCTGCCCCCTTTGCGAACTTTCCCAGCATCGCACTGGGGCCTAGGGCTGCGTTAGTCGAGCCGGCAGAGGAGCAGCTTGGATGGCGGCGTGGGGAGGAGCCGGAAAAACTGAGTGGCCAGACAGAAGGCCCTCAGAGCATCGGACGGTGCACACCGCTTTTTCGTTCTTTGCGGGTGCGGTCGGGTTTGCGGTCGAGGCTCGCTATCAAAAGAATTGTCAGCTCGGATTCTGGGAACGAAATCTGTTACGAAGTTTTCGGGGGTGAATTTACCTTCTGGAGCTCAAGGAATACTCCATACCATTCGAGAAAGGCCATCTTCTTTCTGAATGGTGTCGAGGCGAGCCAGACCAGCGAGCCAGACCAGCTGAGGGCCGCTCCTACTCGCTTTTTACCCCCGGGAACAACCTCGAAGAGGCCGGCCTCCTGTGCACGACCGCCGTCACCGAGAATATCAGTTCACAGGACGCCTCTATCTCGACACCGCCGGCGCGCCCGCTAAGGCCATTTTTGCGCATTGCGGGTCAAGACGAGGTCATCCGATGTACCGTATATACCTGCCCCCGACCGCTGCTCTCTGACTTGAGTTGGAGCGCGGGAAGGAGGCTTCTTTGGTCCATTGACCTGTGGCTCGCACGGGGCTTCTCTTATGCGAGCCAGGACGGGACCGGGACCGGGTGACGATGGCCGGCGAAGAGTCGAGCAGCGAATGCGGATGCAGGTGAGCACTGCCCGCAGGAGGACCTTAGCTCCTACCAGAGGCTCGTTGAGCCCACTGGAGCTGCTGGTTCTTTGATGTCCGCCGGAGAGGATGTTTGTATTATATAATGGCAGTTTATGGAAAGCTGCCAGTCAATGCGTGGGTTATAATGAGGAAATGGCTTGAGGATGCCATTTCTGGAGGTAGGTTTGGCTCCTTGACCTCCAGGGTCAATGCCGATGATGGTGATGGGAGGAAGAAAGAGCAGAGTGTTTGGAGGGGAGTGGTCCTTATATACTGCTTCTGTGTATGACAAGGATGGCATGCATCATGGATGGCGTGCTCGCTGCTGTTAGAACTGCTATCCGGATAAGGACGATAGGTGTGAGTACAATTTTCTCAGGAGGCTAGCCTCGATGGAAATGGCACATTGCATGAGGAAGTGATGATGGTCGATCCTAGTGGTGGTGGTGGTGGTGGTGGTGGTGGTGGTGGTGGTGGTGGTGGTGGTCAAACCGAGCTGCTGCACAAGCTCAAGCAAAACTCAAGTAAAACTCTCCAGGAATCTCCCAACCACTGCCCAAAATACGACCGGAGGTGGTTACATTAGCATGTAGATTCGTGATAGTGTATTAGCGTCAATCACTAGAGCATGCCGTGACAGAGCGGGTATTGCTAGCCCCCTTAATCGTCGGAATGCGTGACAAAACCAACCCTTCGAGGAGCTCCTCATCTCACACCTCTTTAACTTAGCAGTCCAACCATGCACTTTAGAATAGCTACGATATGGTGTTCTTCCACGTCGAAAGTCAGTCCCGGTAGAGGTTGTGCGGGAATTATTTCCCTCCCGTTTTTTTCTGAGCTCGTAAACGGCGTACGCGTGGCGTGGAATAGACTCTGTCGTCAGAGCATAGGCAGTACAGCTACAACACCGGCTTCCGCACTGCAGAGGGGGGGAGGAGGCTTAGGCTCCATGATCTTTTGACGAGAAAGTTAGATATATACAGGTGGGGGGAGCGCGCACGCTTCTTGGCCAGACACATCACCACTTTCTGGGCAAACAGTAGTGCCACCACACAATGGCTCACCTTTCTCCCCTCGATTGGAAATGTGTTTTTCCCCCAACACACACAGGCGCAGCTGCCGCTGATACCCCTGAATTGGCCAGCAGCAGCTACGGTCGTATGACAGATTTGCTAACACGCGGAGGAAAAACAGACTCCGGTAAACAGCTTCTATTCGGGTTCGATCTAGTAGACATACTTAGCAAAATCCCCTCAGAGATAAGCTCTAGTTGGCGGGTTCACGATGATGATGATACCACACTTGTGTGACTGAGAAAAAAAAAAAGGGGGGTAGCCAGTTTACGATGTTGTGCTAAATGCACGCTCAAGGAAGAAAAAGCGGAATGAGAGGTGCAGTAGCATCCGGTACAACACAGTAGACGTACGTAAGTGAGTAAAAATCCATGATAATGAATTATGTGCCTTCAGCAAGACTATTCCTCTACGCTGAATACGTGCCTTGCACCGGCAATGAAGAATTTAATTGAAATAACGTTAACAAGGTAAGAAAAAGTATGGAATGACCCTCGAATTCTAGAATGTCTCATTGCAATGCCTGCTCCACATGCACTAAAAGTAAACATTGGAATCCGTTGTGTCTGCTAGCTGTGTTCTCTGCAATGGGCTACATTGTAACATGGCGAAAGCTTTCTTTGAGCTTTGAGCGTGGTTGTGATTGTGACCGCAGATAATTTCCCGCTAATGAAGCACCTTTGCGTGAAACCTGCAATGCAGAATACGAAGAGCAATAGTAGAGTTTAGGGTAGCTATCACAAGGAGCGCCATGCTAAGCTAGCTTTCTGTTGCATCATATCAATGTGGGACTCAGTATCATGTCAACGTAGATGTGGGTACGTCCTAGACCCTAACAAAACACAAAAAAATTGTGCCAAGGTTCATCCAAGACCCCGATTAGCTCTCCACTTCCTTCCTTCCGGAGCTCCCCACCTCAGAACCTGATAGAAGAGCCAAGACATTTTCGTGTTATGGTGGTGGGCTTTTAGTGTCCAACCCCCCTGAAATACAGTGAGCGTTGCCCCCGAGCACCAAAGTTTTGCGCGATAATAAGGATTATGCGTGAGTGTCCGTGTCGGAGAGATATGGCTGCCATAAGCATTACAGATGTTGAGTGAGGAGGGGCTCTAGGTCCATGTCTGGTGATGAAACTTGCTTGTGCGCGATATCTACCCCCAGACAATGCATAGGGGGAACCTGGAGTAGCCCAAACTGTAACCACCATCACCGCGATCACGCAATGAAATGGAGGGGGACAAGATGCACACCTGCAGCTCTGTCCCTCTCCTCCTCCTCCTCCTCCTCCTCCTCCTCCTACACCTCCTCCTCCTCCTCCTCCTCCTCCTCCTCCTCCTCCTCCTCCTCCTCCTCCTCCGCTAATCCACTGCCCTCCACAAGCAACACTATCCCCCGTACAACGCATACCCCCGAATTCACCGGCTAACTGCCTTCCACTCTCAGCCAGCCTCTTCCTACTTTACTTTCTCGCCGTCTGTCTTTCTCATGAGAGCGTAAATGCCTCACGGTACAGAACACAAAGTGCAGAACGAGCGGCTCGAGGATTCCTATCCAAACTGAGACGGAAGCGAGGAACTAGATTGCGATGGTACATAGGCGGTGAAATTGCTTAGTGCCTGGCATTTCAAATGACAAAGCGGTAGTAATGGTAGCAATTCCGTTTTTTTCCCTTTTTTTTATCATTACTCGTATACTGCCTTCAGCACTATGGCGAGAACAGCGGTAGGGGCTATGCAAATACTACTAGGTAGTATCTGTATACGATACTGAAAGTAGATAGCAGAGATAAGGCTCAGAATACGCTCTGCAGCAAGTAAGGCCATCCAGAACACTGCATTAAACTAATTGGGTTACTAATGCGTCACAGAAACACCCTACAATGTAGTTCGTATATCTCTTTCCGCTGGCCAGATACACCGTGCCCTAGTATTGCCGATTCCCATAGTAGCATCTTGTGTCTTCCATCCCATGACAAGCAACATACTACCACATAGTTTTGGTACTGCACTTCCTTATCATATATTGCTAACATTGATCGTGTTCTGGTGAATAATGGCAACGAAGTCGAGTGCTGAACCAGAACCACAATACAAGTAATATAAAACAAACCCAAGAGTGCTATTATTCCTTATTCAACGTACAGTTTTTGTTTAGTTGCAAACTAAACGAGGAAAAAATAAAGTAAAATAAAATAAAATAAAATAAAATAAAATAAAATAAAAATAAAAATAATTACATGTAAAAAGCTTGTTGTTTTGTTTTTCCTCTTGCTTTATTGGTCTTATTCCACAAACAGTGCAACAAAACACGGCCCCACGAACTACCGACCCATGCTTACTGAAGCTATACAGTGCAAGTTATTGTGCGCATGGAAAGGATTCTTCGATGGGATGGAAGGTTATTCATGAGGAAAAGCGGTGAATTCTAGTATCATGGAAGGAGAGACCAGCAAGTGCGAGGGAGAACAATATATTTGTAGAAGTGATGCTTTCAAACTCATCGACTTGGAATGGGTTGATTCAATACTTGATAAAGAAATATACCGTCATAAGCATATACATTCGTAAGAATCTGAGTAGAAGAAGCACTCGTGCATCATAATGTGGAAGTAAAAGGTAAACAAATATGTAGCTAACGAAGTCTGAACAAGAATTGAATAGAAGAGAATACTTGGAATGAAAGATATTCATCCCCATTCTTGCACTTGGAAACAACAAAAAATCCTCTATTCTCGTCTGAATGATGATTTGTTCAATGACTGTATTTATCTCTATACAAGTACTATCTAATCTATATACTATCCAGATCTGCAAACCAGCTTTAATGTTGGTGCTTCAAAAGTGAGAAGCTCGGAGGAGCTTCAAAATATCAATCTCCCGGCACATAAAATGCCGTCCCGGACCCGAAGCGCCGCGTAGCGCAATCCCGGCACATTGACCCGCTCCTCGTCTGCCGGACCGGCCACACAATTTCTCTCATCCCACTCTTCCACTCCTTCCAAGCCCCACATGCCACTACCAGAGACAACTCGAGTCTTTGCTGAGTAGTTGGCTTGCTGGTTGGCTTGTGGGCAGGCAGCTACGAGGCGAGTGCACGTGCAACTCCCCTCCCCAATCGTGGCCCCTCCGGGAGGACCCGCCCACCTTGCAGTTCCTCGTCCTCCTCTTGCAAACTAGTGCTATGTCCCCTCTCGTCCGCGCTGGCCGTGTGCTGGACGGATACGGAGGCAGTAGGCAAGGAGGATGCAGAACGGATGCTGGATTCAGGGCTCAGCCAGCACCCAGAGCAGTTAATGCCGTGGGAGGGAAAATTGGCACTTGCTGCGTGCTGCGTGTGTGCCGGGGATGGGGGAGAAGACTGGAGAAGGGAACTCGGGTCGAGGGAGAAAGTTGCCTACGTAGCTGAAGTCGAAGGCCAAGGCGCAGGCGAAGGTGAAGGGATGGGTGCGGCTCTGCCGCCAGCGGTCGTGCAATCGCATTCAATTGCAGTTACCAGGCAGGGAACCATCCGGAGGTGATATAGCTGGTGGTACCGCTTGTAATAACCGCCCGCGCCGGCACCATCAGCGGCAGGCAAGCAGGAAGCACGAGATAGGACACCCCAAGCCAGTCCCATGTTTCTCGGCTGGGAGCCCTTCACCCCAGAGACCCAGAGACCGTCGCGTTATCCGACAGGTCTACATTCACCCCGCAGTGTTGTCCCCTATCCCGACCCAAATTTCAATCCACTCCCAACGCCATCTTCTTTCTTCACCCCCCAACGCCCACCAGCGAGCAGTGCGGCGACAATGTGTCGTTCCGGCTTGTAAGCGCGGGGCTCAGGCTGTAGTGTGGGCAAGGGGATACTTCCTTCATCACCTCCCATGGGCGCGCGGGCACTGTGGGCGACGGAAGGAGGGAAGGAAGGCAGGGAGGAGTTTTGCGAAGTGGGCTCATCATTGGGTTACATATCTGTCCTCCTTGCAGATAGTACCCGGAGGGAAGGAAGGCAGGGAGCAGTTTTGCGAAGTGGGCTCATCATTGGGTTACATATCTGTCCTCCTCGCAGATAGTACCCGAGAGCTTGGTTCCCTTTGCCTGGGACTGGGGTGAGGGTCGGGGGTATATATATATTATATATTTTTCATTTCCCCTTCTTTTTGGATAGAAGAGAGGAAAGAGAACGTGGAAAGAGCTCTTTCGAAGGGCCACTTGGGCGGGACAGCATGAGGAGAGCAGGGGCTCCGGAAGCGTTGACGGTAATCACACTGGCCGCAGCCGGCTGCCCGGCCGGGCTGTGGGAGGGTAGTATTTGAGCCGGAGGAGGAGTATGTTGAAGAGAAATGGAAAGGGAAGGAAGTTGGCGAGGAAGAGGGGAGGAATATATAGCAGGTGGGAATCCACCCTGTTCGCATTTGTGCCTTGGTTCAACATCCTTGCCCGAAAGGTGGTGTGTATTGAGACATTTGATTGCAAAACGCAATCTGTATATCCGCACATCTTGTTGGATTCTCAATTGCTTGTGGAGTCTTAAAGTTTCTGCAACGATAATATCAACACATAAGTTGCCACTCATACCAACTTTTTTTGTGAACTTAAGGATGGGTCAGTGCATTAAGGTGTGGTGCTGTGGCAAGCTCCCTGTGGTACGCTCGCTCCTTCTTCCCTTCCCCCTTCCCCTCTCCCCTTCCCCCTTCTCTCTCCCCCGTTTCCCTAACCGATTTCTCCCAAATTCAATGTGAACCTATACTGAACTCAAATTGATCTCCCACACGCACTAGCAACAGAGCAGTGACCAGAATCCAATGACACTTTTCTCATAATTTTCTAGAGAACATTGAATGTTACACTGTGAGATTCAATCAATTTCACACAACACACTGATGGACATTGGCATTTCTTTCCGTGTGGCATATATGTGCAGCAATAGTAGTGAAACCAGTCTCGAATAAGTAACTCAAATAGGGACGTCCACCACTTTGGTTAAAACTTCACCATCGTGTGTGCCGTAATGCTAAGCGCGATAGGTGCATAGCCATTACGAACACATATAGTACTGCCGGATAACAGAACTCCCACACACAGTATGCCCAGTGACTGAATGGGTATAACATTGAGTTGGTCCACATCGATAATTCGTCATTTGCGCGCATTTATTGTAGGAAAATAGTGCTGGGGACTGACGACTAGAAGAGTTGGTTCGGACCATCGCCATAGCCCATAGGGCGGCAAGCGATTAATGATATTAAAAAAAAAAAAAAAAAAGAGTTGGTTTCAAAATACTTTGGTGTGATTGCACAGGCTCCGGAGGAAGAATGTATTTGAGCCTTTACTTAGGCACTCGGGTAGTAGTGGTCCTATTGTGGTACGCTTAATTCCCGTTTTGGGGGATTTCCCAAGACGAGACTCAAGCTGTGCAAATCCAGCCATGTGTTCACCGCGCTGAGACTCCTCAGAGCCGAAGAACATGCTAGACGTTTCTAATACCAAAGTTTTGCGAGATTCCCAGCCCGTAGCAATCTCCTTGGACACCGTTTACCTCAAATCTGGAATCATGGAGGTACAGGACAGGGAAGGCAGACAGTCCAGAGTGCAGATGGTGCCGAGAAGCAGAGGAAACGACGGCACACATCTGGGGGCACTGCAGAATATGGAAAAGGAAGTGGCAGGCGGGGCGGACAGGCCTGTTCGCACCCAAAAAAGGGGAAGACAAGGAGACGACGGACACGCTGGTGACGCTGCTGACGTGGGTGAAGTCGACAGAATAGGCGAAGGACGAAGAGGCTTCACTACACTTCTACAACCACTCTCCGTTATTTCAAGTTAATTCTTTATTTTTTATTTTTTATTTTCTCATATGTACTTAACAACGCCATAGCCCTCAGGGCGGCAAGCGTGTAATGATATATTAAAAAAAAAAAAAAAAAAAAAAAAAAAAAAAACTCTGGAAGGTTGCGACTGATTCCTGCATGTGACTTTGGTTCCGCGGGGCATTTTTATTTTATTTAAATATCAATAGTCGTACACAGCCTGGAGGGCTATGACAAGGCCGAAGCTCGCGCAAAGGAAATAGAAAATGACAATCCAGATGCCGCACGACTGTCGCTAGTAGAGTAGGTGGGGAAATAATAAAAAGCCAAACAAGACTAAAGTCACGTTAGCACCCACAGTTCCGACTTGTGCTGTCTGCAAAAATTGAAAACAAACAAATAGCTCAACGCTAAGGGGGTCTATCCCATTCATACAAACATGAACTATGCCACCTTCCACCTCTCTCTATTACCAGAGCACGACTACCCAAGTCCTTCTCCATGTATACACCGACTTAGCTAGGGCTGTATGGATGGTTCTGTAATCGAGCTCCTTAATGCCAGCAGTACAGGTTGCTTGATTGTCGGAAAGTCCTCATCTGGGTGAAGTACCCCAGCTGGCTTCCACTTGCGTTCCCTGAAAACAACTGCCGACTTGCTTCCTGCGGTCGGAGTGGCTCCCATGATTCATTCCCCTACTGCAATGTACTCAGGACCATATTGCAATTCTTCCTTATTTCCCCCACCATCGCGTCTGTCCCTTTCAGCTCTTCCGTCACTGGGACCAGTGGTGGAGATACCACCGGGGGGGTTATCTTCTTCCCTTTCGGCCTCCCTATTGGCTGGGTAGTGGGTATTTTAGCCCTCCAATTGGCTCTTAATGTGCGGTTGATGTGTTGGCAACAAAGGCGAGCTCTGAAACTCCTCAGAATTTCACCACCGGGCAGTAACAGGGCAACCTCTCCCATTGAGCCTGCCGCTCTCCTCGTCAGGTCATAAACCTTTACGTCATGACACTGCTAGGGAAGCATGATGTCTCAAGACAGTCTAGTACAGGTCACCCTGGCTATAATGAAGGCCAAGAATCTGACCAGTTTTCTTCACTATAGCCAGTTTTCATTATAGCGAGGGCTCACGTGCTGGCTTCCAAGGTAGGCAGGGGTGAAAAAAAATTGCCAAATGCAGAAATGTTCAGTGTATGATATTCAGATCTCAAGTGTGAATTCAGTTCCTTACCAAACTGCCAATATCATGTCCTCTCGACACCGTTTTGGATGTCCAGCTCTAGAGAAATAGAAGATATGTCACGCTCATCAGGAAGTGGGACAATGGCCAAGAGAGATGACTTCCGAAGACTTATGCATATTATTTCCCAATCTTGATGGCAAGCTAACGGCATTATCTTCAATGCTTATGATATTGAAGCACTAAAAGTTTTTTTTCCTTTTTTGTATTCAGATATGAATGAAATTAGCACTCTGCTAAGCCGATTACATAAGGCAGTACTAAGGCCACCCCCCCGGTATTTCACTATAGCAAGTAAACTTTACATGTAGCTGAATTAATTAGCCATGAAAAGTTCTTCACTTTCACTATAGCGCTTCCTTCCACTATAGCCAGGGCGTTTTAGCTGCGTGCGCAATCGAACCCGCCCATTACTTCACTATGGCCAGGATTTCACTATTAAAGAGTTTCATTATAGCCAGGGTCACCTGCAGAATTGTGCGGGCTGCAACGGACTGTCTCGATAACTGTCCGCTATTGCATACCTTTACTTGCCGATTTTGGACTACGGCCACGCATGACCAACATTGTATATGAACGTTGAAACGAATGGTAGATTGAATGGTGCCATTTCGTGCAACAATTGGATATGGAAGCAGGTCTTAGGGGGTACTAATATCCCATAGAATCATAGCAAGCGCAATTGAATTGATTGTAAATAACAACTTCAAATGGTAGAAGCTACGTCGAGTGGGCAACAAACGGGGCAAAAAAGCCAGCACTCCCTCATCTTCTCATCGCCATTGATGTAAAGAGGGAACAAAATAGGGAGGGAGAATAATTATTGGACAAGAGAAAATAATCCCTCCCAACCAAATTAAAAAAAAAAAAAAGACAAAGGACAACTCCATCAGCGCTACTTCCGTGTACCTGGAGCAGTCATCAACCATTATTAGAACGTATTTCCCTCTTTCTGGTCCGGGTTTGAACAACCCATTAGTCCGGCGTGTACCTTCTTCAACCGCCGTTGCATTTCGGTGGTCTTTATTTGCAGGGATTATGTCAATGGCGACATTTTGTTATTGATCCCTACCCCCGATCCATATTGTAAGGACTCTGCCACAGTGAATAGCGGATAAGCGGGGTTACGTGATTATAGAAAATATATAGAAAAATGACAAAAGGCGTTGTCTTGCAGGTGATTTTGGTTTCAAACTTCTATTTTAACTTATCGGGGGTCTTTTTGTACTTCTGGCACAGTTGCGAGGGTATCACATACCTTTTATTCCTTTAGACAAATTCATCGTCTGGCACCACCCAGAATGTTCCCCCTATTCTCCTCATTCGGCAGATTTTACAATTTGGCACCTTCAATATCGCTTCGTCTTCTTTGGCTGTGAAGGTATATTCGCTGATTTTCCTTCCGCTCATTACATTGCTGAATGAAGGCGCATAGAGGGCATTCATGAGTCGAATTTTTCGCCCGAGATGCCTGAATTCGATTGTCCCTGCAATCCGGCAGATGGTCACGCTTCCGTCGTGTCCACGTACTGGGATTTGAACCTCACGGGTTTCATTCATAAGTTCCAGACGATTGGTGGTGTGCACACTTGCTGTGGCGTCATATCTGAACCATCCGACCGTTTCTTCGCTTCTGTCGGTAGCTGTCAGTACCGTGAGGTGGGGGATCAACACTTCATTTTTACTCTTCCTATTTTCATCCTTTTTTTTGGTGAGGCATTCGCCTTCTGTATGTCCAATACCGGTCCATCCTTTGACATTTATGCAGTAGCGACATGTTTCCTCTTGTTCTGTCAACAACGTGAAATGGGGGATCCCGACAAATGATTCAGCTCCGACTTCTTCTGTTTCAACCTTTGTTGCGTTTTTTGTTTTCTTTTTCTCGTCCCTTTTTTTGGTGAGGCATTCATTTTCGGTATGTCCTATACCAGTCCATCCTTTGACATCTCTGCAGTAGCGACATGTTTCCTCCTCTGTTGTCAATACGGTGAAGTGGGGGATGCGGACAAAGGATTCCGCATCCTCGTACGCTGATTCAACCTTCGGTGCCTTTTTAGTCTGTTTCCTCTCTTCCCTTTTTTTAGTGAAGCATTCATATTCCGTATGTCCTAGACCGCGCCATCCTTTGACGTCTTTACAATAGCGACATATTGTGCTGGATTCCCCATTTCCGTCGTTGTCTGTTCGGTACCTGCCTTTCTGGTGCATAGGGAGATTGTATATTAAGTACCTGACCACATCTTCGTATCCATATCCGTCTTTGGTGCGTATGTTTTCGATTGTGTTGCTGTAGGCATTGGATATCGCGAGCAACAAGAACTCCGTCTTTGCTTGATTAGATTGCGCCAGCAGTTGTAGCGCTTTGCCGAACCCGTCGTCCTTTTTTTGCAACAAGGTAGTGCTTATGATGCCGCTAAACCTGTTCCATCTCTTCTCAAACTCGGCTATGTGCTCCTCTATGGTTTGTTCGCGGTCTCGATTTGTTATGTCCATTATACTTGAGATCAGGCTCCCATAGTTCTTCGTGCCAGGCACTGTTGGAGCGGCGGTGTTTGTGAATTCTGTAGCCATTCCCAATTTTTGGTTGAGAATTATTCGAGTTCTTCCGTGTGTGGGAGTAGGGTTTTCAGTTAGGGATGCCGGTTGTTCAGGTACGGGTAGGAACCGACTTGTTGAAGGTTGCGCGACGGAGGATGGAGTATTGAAATATTCTATGGAGAAGAGTGTCTCAAGTTTGTAGAGAGAAGAGAGTTTACTTCGCTCGCTCGATTAGTTTTGGAGCTCTACTGTCTACTTCTACTACCCACACTCTCCGGCGATATACAAACCCTTTTATCCCCTCGCCCCTTCGGCATCCGTTTCTTTTTGACATCTTGAATTTTAGCCCTACGAGGAAGGTTGAATTTTAGCCCTACGGGGAAGGTTGAATTTTAGCCCTACGGGGAAGGTTGAATTTTAGCCCTACGGGGAAGGTTGAATTTTAGCCCTACGAGGAAGGTTGAATTTTGACCCTATGAGGTTTAGCTCATTGACCGGGGGTGAGAAGTTACAGTGTTTATTCGCTCACTCGGGATTCTTTGGGAGCTCGATGAGATCTAATCTGCATCGATTGTGAGGTTGACTCTTCCCCTATTTATTTTTCCGTAATTCCTGTTGACTGCACCCCGGGTTTTGGCCGTTTTTTGGTTTTCTGACCATGTTATGACCCCATTGGGCTTCTTACCAGATTTTGACCCCATTGGGCTTATTATCGGTTTTGACCCCGCATCAGGCTTCGCTGTTCTTGGCAGCCTTCTGGACTTTCCAGTTTCCAACATATATAGAGTGGAGATATACGTTATTGCACTTGCTCGGTCACCTTGGAAGTTCTATAGTCAACAGTAACTCTCCTGTGCATTTTAGCGTCTTTAATACTGCTTTTTTTCCATTGTTTATCCCCCTGAAAGCTCCCCCATCGAGTTTACCCGTTCTAAGTTGCCTCAAATTAGGAATGGAAGCTAGTTTTAGGTGATGTCTTGGCTCAAGGGGGAAGTTAACTTCCTCCGGGTAGCTCAATTAATCTTCGGAGGTGGAGACATCTTCGATAGGGAATAGAGAGGGTTGTTGGATTCGCTCTATAATGGGAGTGTTTTTCTGCCCACAAGTAGTGTCTTCTACGCCCTCTTTGGAAATGTCGTAGTTTTGCCCCCTTCATTGATTGACCTTTTTACTTTCTTCTGTATCCCCGGCGCAAGGAGTACTAGCATGATTCCTGTGGCAAACTACAGATTACGAGCTAAATTGCGGTGGGATACAGTTGATTAATTCCTGCAGAATGACCCCAAATATGCGTCCCAAAACAGCCCTATTTATACAACAAAATTCAGGAAGTACCTTCGTACCCAACTAAACAATTATTGGTGCGGAATGAGGTTGCGCATTGCAGCGGATTCAGACGGTAAACACGATATAATCGGCATAAAAAATAGAAGACCAAAGAATCATGAAACGTCAGTCTGCATCATAGCCACAGCTCAGGTATGTTCAGCACACCCAACCACTGATGTTTCACTTCAGCGCTGCATATACTCCAACAATTCCTACAGCATCGAGATTGTCGGAGTAGTGCGGTGATGGTGTATTCGAAATTAACTACCAAGATGTTGAAATTTCGGTAGAGATTGAACACGCTGATGTCCACCTGTTGAGTATCGAGTCAGCGTATGGAGAGGTTCGGATTTTGTCAATAGCACCGAAACAAAATTGAGTGCGACTTGATCTGTCGTTGACTGCCAAAAGCGTCACCCTTGATGAGAACTTTTAGTATACTCCCTCCACTTAGGTGTCAAACCGTCCCCGGCGGGGCAGGAGCTTGCTTACCCTATGGTTTGAAATTATCGAATCCGTTGGATGACTCAATTGCAGTGCCGTGTTGGAAATATTTTTCGGAAATATAGGGGATACCAGTACCGTATGGGTAACGATGTGCACACCGGTAACGCTGGGCACCTTGGCGCCGGTTTTGCACCCTCCCCAACATCAAAATGTAAGGCATATCTCACAGAATATATTTCTAATATGTATGATGAATTAATTATAGACCATATTGACTGCGCTGATTCTGAATTTGAAGGGAAAAAAGTGAAAATGCTACTCCTACAGCATCTACAGTTGCCTCACCCCTCTCCCTTATCAAATAACCTCCTCTGGCATCTACTAGCAAATACCAACTCACTGCAACGCTCTACCTGCTCATGCAATAGTAGGAATGGTAGCAATGGTACTACCAGTACTATATTACAATACATGAGTAGTAACAGCTTGAGACCTGTAACATAGCACTGTATGCTTCTATAGCAAGAAATTGTGCATAACTAAGAAATTGAGCATTTTTCGGATATGATAACAAAAAATTCCTATGAGTACAAATAGCTCTCAAGGGGGCTCAAATTGAAGCCAGAGCATGGTAGAATACATGGAATTATCTTCCGCATATTTATTGGGCTAATTTTTAGGAATTGAGTAGTAACCTATTTGGAATATCCCAAATCCTATACTAGACATACTCTGAGCTGCCAAGTGTTAATAATTCTGCCTGATATCTTATTCATCTTGACATATACTCTATTACCTATTCTGAAGAAGTATAGTAAGTTTAGCGATATTAAGAAGTCGTTATGACTGTAGAGTAAGTAGCCTATATATGTTAAATATATCAGATATGTAGTATTATATACGTATAGTATACAACAGTAATAATTGTATCATTATCATCCTGTAGTACTATATGAGCTGTACATAGTCTTAAAACTGGCACAAACTATAAGTATCTAGATTAATATCTAGAGTGAAGCTATTATATCAATAGTATATTGTTAGTTATATAGGTACATATTAGTTCTATACTGTTGTAGAGTATAACTAATGCATAAATACTCTTTAAAGCTACAAATATAAAGATATATAGAAGAAGATATGTTATAATAGCTGGTTGTATAGGGTAATGGTTTTGAGTAGCTAAAAACTAGTTATAGTATAGCATACCTAATATAGATAGGCTGCTTACTCTATAGCCATAATGACCCCATAATATAGCCAAATATAACTGTCAAATACTATCAAACTAGATACGCTTCCTCAGAATAGGTAATAGAGTATATATCAAGATAAATAAGATTTCAGGTAGGATTATTGACACTTGGCAACTCAGAGTGTGTCTAGCATAGGATTTGGGATATTCTAAATAGGTTACTAGCAGTCTTCTAAAAATTGGCTAAATAAATATGCGGAAGATAATTCCATATATTCTGCCATGCTCTGGCTTCAATTTGAGCCTCCTTGAGTGTTACAGGGGTAACCTGTCATACCATATAAACGTCTCGCTGAAATGTCGTCAGGAGGTTTTACCACCTCAGTACTACTACTAGGATGTCTAGCTAACACCAACAAGTAGGCTGGTAGTAATGGGTTTCCCGGCACGGTGTAAGTAACTACTAAGATTAGCAATCTTGGTTACTGACTATGATCGGCAGTCCTATTTCGCAAAGGGTATTGCGCAATAACCTGTTCTACTTTATTCATTGTCTTTTGCATAGGCGCCGGAGTCATGATTGTTGGAGATCTGCATAGGCACCAGAGTTATGATTATTATTAGCATGAGATCTGCATCAAGGCGTTTCGGATTTCTTATCAATGTCGCATTGTTTGCATATATGGGTTGGTCAACTGTTAAGGCTGTCTCCACTTGGCATTTTCAGGGCTTTGACCCCCAGGTACCGTTTGAACTGGATTAACTATACTGTCCTGAAAGAATTCTTTCTGTATAAATGAGAAGCCGGACCCACTGGAGTTAGAGGGGCAAGAACCCGGAACTCGACCCTAACAAATATAACGCTTATTTACTCTTTAACTACTTCGTTTCTATAGCGACTCTTTACTTAGTTAATTAGTAGACGGCCTACCTTACGTACCCCGTAACATTGAGAGCTATTTGCACTCATAGGAATTTTTTGTTGTCACACCTGAAAAATGCTCAATTTCTTGTTATAGAAGCATACAGTGCTATATTACAGATCTCAAGCTGTTACTACTCATGTATTGTAATATAGCCCTGGTAGTACCATTGCTACCATTTCTACTATTTCATGAGCAGGTAGAGCGTTGCAGTGAGTTGGTATTTGCTAGTAGATGCTAGAGGAGGTTATTTCATAAGGTAGAGGGGTGAGGCAACTGTAGATGCTATAGGAGTAGCATTTTCACTTTTTTTCCTTCAAATTCAGAATCAGCGCAGTCAATATGGTCTATAATTAATTCATCATACATATTAGAAATATATTCTGTGAGCTATGCCTTACATTTTGATGTTGGGGAGGGTGCAAAACCAGTGCCAAGGTGCCCAGCATTATTGGTGTGCACATCGTTACCCATACGGTACTGGTAGTGGATTCACATGGCTGTTCGCTAAGCGGCCACGCCAGTAATAATTCTTTTACAAAAAAAAAAAATTTACAGGAGGGTCTTATATAGAAACTTAGATACAATTAAAGGTACTAACTGAGTATTGAATCTTGGCGGAAACAGGCTAGGTACTGTTATTTATCACAACACGATGTACACCACATCCCGACACTCGTTTTATACCAAAACTGAGCGCGCGCGACAATGTATACCTCAACCACCAGAATAGAATTTGGCATCCAGCTTGAAAGGCTTAAATCAAGGACTAATCTTCATATTCTGCATCTTAGCTTCTTCAAAAATGATGATTTGAAGGAACTTACAATTACATGAATTTCATACCATATATTGAGCTCCACTTATTGCACCTGAATTAAATTTGATAAAAATAGTAGGACACTTGAATATCAATATTTACTTCACCATGTAAGAAGTACATCAAGAAAATTTCTAAAGAAGTGGAGTTATTCACAAACTTCATATTCTCATAGAAATTGTATATAAGTAAGATTAATAAATTTCAATATATTTCCTATATAGTATGGTAATTCTAAGACTATGCTACTTTAGCCATAGTATGATCTAACTAACTACTTTTATAATTTATTATTTATTGTTTATTCAACTAAGTATTTTGAAAGCGAAGGGGAGTACTTCTCTTTCAAATTTTTTTTTCAAATGCTCTATTAAACAATAAAACAGAAATACACATTCCGGTTTTATTTCAAAGCAGAATGTTTGAATCTCAATAAATGCTCAGGGGAAGGCATTGTCAGCGTAGGCGTCGCTGGACTCACGAAAGTGGCACTGGTTTCCGCGAAGGCAGCGAAGCGGACGGCAAAGGTTACGCGAGAGCGTTTTCAAGTGAGAGACTTAGAACACTGCTTGTGTCTTAATTTCCTTCTAGCTAACTGTTCAGCTCGTTTATATAGACTTCCGGCCGTCATACATGACTAGTCAATTCACAGTAACATGACGATAAACATGCTAAGGCATACAGGCAGAGAAACGTAACAGAAAACACGCATCAGGAAGGTCCGTAATAGCAGGAAAGGCGTGAACGTAATAGAAGCATGCATTAGGAAGGTCTGCGGTAGCTGGAAAGGCGTGAACGTAATGGAGGCATGCATTAGGAAGGTCTGCGGTAGCCGGAAAGGCGTGAACGTAATAGAAACATGCATCAGGAAGGTCTGTGATGCATGTGCGCATATTGGTAGGCCATGTGCAACTTCAACACACACCTCCATAGGCAACCGCCGTTTACCAGTACCCGGACGTTGCCTAGTGGTGATCAGTCACATCTTTAGCATACGTCTCTGGCGGTGCTTCCGGAACCGACTCCGTAAGTCTTACCTTAGCCGTAACAGGCATCCAATTATGGACTGTGTAAGCTCTGAAGCTGCAATCTGATAGGTCTGATCAGCATGGACAGGGATGAAAACGGTTAACTTCCGGCACAAAATTCATGCATGTTTCAACCGACCAAGGTGCGTCTGGACGTGGGTTGTGGTTCGGGCATACGCTTACTAGTGACTGGGTAAAGTGGTCGATGCTACCGCCAAGCCGATTGATACCCTTAAAGCATGAGGCCTATGATACATCGAATGCAGACTCGATTGTCCTATTGCAGGACATGCTTGTCCCTTGTACATGAATCCCAAATAAAGGTTCTGCGACATCAGAGGACTGTACTCTACTCTCAAACCCCTGTCAGGTGGCGCACCTTAACCCTTCTGAGTGTTTTCCAGCTACATGTGCGAGGGACGGGAAAGACAGGGTATGGTTGGACGGAATGCATAGTTAATGCAGCCGCGCGCGGGTGGCGGGGGCAAGCTGAGGGCGTGACCAATACAAATAGAAAACGTAACAAATAGACCCCGCTCAGAAAACATTCGATTGAAGCAAGGTATCAGCCTCACCATTCGACAGAACGAGCGTTTCCATTCCGAAGCAACTTCAGAACCATAACGCCATCCTCAGCCAAACCTGCATAAACTAAAGACTTTCATTTCACCGAGTCTTTTTTACCGACCTATATTCCTAAATAGTCTGTTGTCAAAGTTTCCCCTAGGAGTGACGTTCTGAAAACAATCTCAGTTCTCCGCTACTCCATCTACCTGGTCCATCTTGATATCGTTTCTGAGGGAAAAGGAGCATGAGTCCCAGGACCGAACTCGAAGAGTCTTGCGTTCTTGTGCCGCGGTCTTGGGAAAGACACGAGGAGTCTTGGGAAGGCCTCGAAGAGTCTTATGTTCTCCTGCCTAAGCCTGGCGAAGAACTCGAAAGGTCTTGTGTTCTTGTCCCCAGGCATGGGGAAAGACTCGGAGATGCTCTTGTACCCAGATCTGGAGACAAACTCGAAGGACCTTATGTTCTTGTGCCCAGGTCTAGGGAAGGATTGGGTGAGTCTCCTGCTCCCGTTCGTAAGGCTGGGAAAGAACTCGGGGAGGAGTCTTGGGTTCTCGTGTCTAAGCCTGGGGAAACTCACGTGGCTTTAGATAATCAGGAGTGGGTTTACCCGGATGGCCGGCAGGCTTACTCAAAGAATTCAAACACCGAAGTCATATCTCAAGCAAACAGACCAATTCCTGGATCCACAACCTCACCCGTATCCCATTCTCAACAGAGATCTAACACACACCGACCCCCTACCTCCATCACGAGCTACCAGTTCAAAGAAAAAGCGCTATTTCCGCTGCATGGGCTTCAGGGGCTTCATGCGCATGCTGATACCCAAGAAGCCCAAGAAAGTGACGAAGTCCACAAGGTCAAATGAAGCCCAAAAAGCCCAAGAAGCCGACGAAGGTCACGAAACCTAAGCAGTCCACGAAGCCCTGCGATGCGGAAAAATTTCTCACTAATGATATCACAGCAGGTAGTGCTAATGCGGTAAATGGTGTATAATAGCATTGTCAACGAAAAAGCGGGGGAAGGAAGGAACTGGATGAAGCAAGCGAGCTTGCGGGTGCGAAAGGTACTTGCGGCTAGCTGGTTGTATTGAGGAGAGAACGAAGAGTGGGAATGAAAACTAGTTAGAGCATAACGCGGAGGAATTGACACGGCTGCGGATGTTTTGTTGTCTCTTCTATTCGTTTTTTCCCTGCATGCTCTGTCTGGTCTGACGACTCAAAAACGGCATAAAAGGTCCCAGAAGCTCCTTCATAGTGATATATTTTTTTTAAAAAAAAAATAAATAAAAAAAAAAAAAATCCTTCATAGTACATAGACAATTCTTTTCTCGTGGTTTTGTTGTTGTGTCAATTAATCTGACCGGTTATGTGAGCAAGCCTACGACTCTTATGAAGTGTTCATGAGTTGGGAGTTGAATTGTCTATTGAATCGAGGAGGGTCATATATAGACGAACATCAACGTGCCGACTGGTCCCTGCCATAGGCTTGTAGCTTGTATGCGGGGTTATGTGAACCAAAAAAAAAAAAAAAAAAAAAAAAAAAAAAGATGGCCGAGTGAGCATTGAATATGAGCGGAAATACCAAAGCATTCCGGGGAGTAGAAATTTCAATTTTCACGAAATACAAACGAAACATTTCGAATGCGAGAAAAAAACATTTCCTAAGCAATAAAATAAAAGTATTTCCAAAGAATGGCAACAGACACGGAAATCGACAGCTACCAAATTCACGTTGTATATTCCAACACTAAGTATAAGTATAGCTTTGCTTCCAATATCATCAATCCCCGTCTTGAAACTTGCATCCACAAAAGCCCTGTCATTCTCTTCAGGAGGAGCATCCGCACCACGGCCTCCGTGGCACCACAACAGGCCGTCTATAGATAACAGTTGGTTGGAGCGGGATACAAACAATCGAAACCACCCCCTTGAGTAATTCAACCTAGCATGTTTGCATCCACAATATGTTCCGAAGAGCCTCCATAACGTAAGCTCTCAGTGTTATATACTGTCTTGTAGCTATGAGTACCACTACATATCATTCAGTTAAATGGCCCATGTGAGAACAGGCTTGAGTATAAAGACTGAGTGAGGCAGCAACGGATAAAGCAGTCATCGCAAGCTGGTACCTTCAAGAATGCTGGTGCTTAGAAGGTTTGCAGAGAGCTTGCCCCGATGAGGAAGACATTATGTATCTAAATATTTTTTTTTTTCCTTTTCTTCTAATAAAACCCTCGCCATAGCCCGTAGGGCGGCACGCGAGTAATGATTTAAAAACAAAAAAAAAAAAAAAAAAAAAAAAGGGCCCTCGCGAGCGAGCAGGTGCCTTCTGATTCAATGGTCCATGTAAGTCCACATAGCGAACCGCCATAAACTTGAGATAGAACTGGATTTACAATGTGAAAATCCGCAACTGACTACTTTGAGCTATTGAACGTTGCCGATATCGAAAGTAGGGATTGGAGATCCTTCAATAGCGGCCCGGGTCACCGGGTGACAAGTATAGCTTCGAAAAGACTTCGAAGGCTTCATCAGCGGCCCGAGTAACCGAGACGGGAGAATCCTGGCCGGACCTAGGGTTTTTTTTTTTTTTTTTTTTTTTTTTTTAATCACATAACCCCGCTTGTAGCACTTGGCCATGGCAGGGTCCGGACCTAGGGTTAGCCCTGAGCTTTCTTACCTCACCCAGCCTAACGCGGTCGCTAAGGACATCTGCACAGGCCCGTGCATCGCTTAATGAAGGAGCAGCAAGCACCCCTTTCCTTCTGAATCGTTTTCAGCCCTTTTGCTGTTTCTCCTGCTTCATTTCAACAAACCGTCGCACTCCTGCATCACTCCACCATCCATAATCTCAACAATACTTCTCAATGCACCAACAAAATTTATCTTCGAGTATTATAGTACACTAAGAGCCAGTTTCGTCCGTCCTGCGCCTGTTCCATTCACTGGATTACGACAAAAATGGCTGGTTTTCCAGCGGCGGGAGATTTCATACGAGGCATGAGACGGCTCCGCATTACCTGAATTGACATGTGAACACTCGATAAAACCGGGTCCACATTCCCGGAAGTTTTCGAATTTAATGACCTCAGTTGAGTAGAAATTGATGCCCTGCCATGGCGAGCAGCTGCAAGCGGGGTAACGTGACAAAAAAAAAAAAAAAAAAAAAGTCTAGAAATTGATCACTTGCCCTCAATGATGCCAGAAGATCCAGCGACAGGCAGTTAGCGATCCCATGATCAATCTATAGCAAGTCTGACGCCCTTTAAATGTTAATTCCTAATTCGGTCTGGCAAGGAACGTCTGGGAGAGTTATTCGTTTCACCAAAATCCAGTTGACCATGCCACTTCCGACTGGGGGATGACACCACGGAGCTGGCGGCAGGCGTACACAGGGATGGTGAGGGCGGTGGCGATGTGGGGGAGTGAGATCGGGTGGAGAGGTCAGAAGGAGTGGAAGAAGGAGATGGAGCGAGTACAGCTGCAAGTTCTGAAGAGAGCAGCTGGAGGGGGGAGAGGTGCCGGGGTAGAGGGGGTGAATGCGATATGCGGAGTGGAAGACGTGGAGACGGTCCTGGATGGCGCGCAAGCGAGAGCGATCGTCCGGGAGGTGGAGGCGCCGTCAGAGTTGGCGGAGCTTTGCACGGGCGACTTCGGAGGGAGTGAGGAGAGAGAGGAGGAGGAGAGAAACTGGAGAGACTGGGGGTGCAGTGGGCAGTGGCCGAGAATGATGGGTATGAAGCAGTGCTGGACCGCTGGCAAGGTCAGTGGGCGAGGTTCTCGGAGGAGGGGGAGGAGATCTCGTGAGGAGGGGGGTGTGAGAAGGTGGAGGTGGAGACTGCAGAGAGGCTAGGGAGAAGGAAAGGGGGAAGAGAGGAGTGGGAGACCTCGGTTGAGGAAGCCGGAAGGGGGAGGGCGGTTCTCTTCTCGGACGGCAGCAAGATCGAGGATAGCAAGGTGGGGGGCGGGTGTATGGGGGAGATCGGCAGTAGTAGCGGAGGTGGTGGGAAGAACAGCGACGGTTTTCGACGGGGAGGTGAGGGGAGTGAGAAGAGCTTTGGAGAGTGTGCCGGAGGAGGTCCCGGTCCTGATCTGTCTGGATTCAGAAGCTGCCGTCATGGCGATTCGGAAGACAGGCAGTGAAGGAAAGGGGAAGACAGAGGATGTGAGGAGGGTAGTGGATGCAGTGGCAAGGAGGAAGAGGAAGGGGGGAATGCGAAACTGATGTGGGTTAAGGCTCACATCGGAATTGCAGGGAATGAGAAGGCGGATGAGTGCGCGAAAGGGGACGATGGAGAAAGGGAGGGAGGTGGTCACCGGGAGTGGGGTGCGCCAAAGGATAAAGGCGTGGAGGAAAGAGAAGAGAGAGATAGAGGGGTTCGGAAGAGGAAAGGTCATGGAGTGGAGTAGGGTGGCGACATCAAACTTCACTGCATTGCGACTAGAGCGAGGAAGGTGTGCAGTATAGTTGAAGAAGCTGGGGGTGGCTGAATCGGATAAGTGCAGGTGCGGGGAGGTGCAAACGGGGGAGCGTCTCGCTTTCCGATGCAGAAACTAGAAGAACCGTCCAGAAGGTTTTGAGAGGTGGAGCGACATGGGAAAGAATTGGAAGAGAAAGGCGGAGAATGGGGAGGAATATGACATCTTAGAGAATTTCTTCTCCGGGGTCAAGTTCTGGAAGTTAGGAGAGCAGGGGCGACGGCGCGATGAGGCCATGTACGTAGAAATTTCTTTTAGCCTGTCTCCGGGCTATGAGGGCTTGCCCAGGGACCCTGCCATGGCCACGTGCTACAAGCGGGGTTATGTGATTTACCAAAAAAAAAAAAATTGTATCTTTTATGCATGGACACTACATGGGCCGGTGTCAATGGATAATTATTTTTCCACCCATACTAAGTTATTCTACATTCCTTGTCCCATTTAATTTCATTTTTGTATTCTTTTTTATTTTCCTTCTGGCAATGAAAAAAAAAAAAGAAAAAAAAAAAAAAAGAAAGAAAGAAACAATAAAAGAGCACCCATGCGAGATCTCATACGAATGCCGCCATACACACAGAGTGTGAGAAAAATTAATAACAAGGGGACCTAGTCTCGTGCCAGGGGAACCCCACAACCGGCGCCCCTTGATGAAGACCATCTTTCTTTTTTTTTTTTTTTTTTTATATCATTAATCGCTTGCCGCCCTACGGGATGAAGACCATCAACGATCCGGCTTTACACACCTACGTACAGTATCCATCACAAGATAGGGAAGGCAGACTCGCCCGAATGTCGCTGGTGCGGACGGGCACAGGAAAACCTGAGCCACATCACGACGGCCTGCTCGGCATGGAAGAAGAGAATACCTGGAGGATTAGAGGACCTGAAAACACCGCCGAAGACAAAGGGGAGGAAGAGGGGGTGGAAGGGGACCTTTTGACGGAAATCTTGACATGGGCGGGGCAGGACTAGCGGAGTTATCATGCCAGTGTTACTTTAATATTTCCTATTTTCTCACCTATATGTACTTACTTAAACCTCGCCATAGCCTTTCAGGTGGCATGCGAGTAATGATATTAAAAAAAAAAAAAAAAAAAAAACAGTATCCATCTTTATTGCGAATAATCCATGCAAACCCACAGCTGCGGATTCACACTGGTTGTACTCGTTACCGGCATAAAGTGATGCAGCTTCCGAAGCTGTGGGCAAGGTCTGTGCAAAGGTTTTGTGCAACGGTGTGACAGGCGCAGGTGAATATATGCGTGAAAAAAAAATTGGAGAAAGAAGTTAGCTAGCAGTATTGAGCTAGGAAATATCAAAAGATATCAAGGTTATTGAAGTGGCTCCACCAGATGATGAGCTCAATGGCTTGCGTTACAATGTAGGCACATGAGAATGTCTCTGGCACATGTGACTGACGATTCCCAACGAAAGGCATCCAACTCAGATATTAGCATATTACGTACACTGTACTCTCCTATCCGCTAGTTATTACATCAAACACGAAGCATTCTGAAATCTGAATACAATAACATTGCCAGCAACTCACCCACACCTGCCATACCCCTGGCGCAGGCCTTTGACAGACCTTGCGCACAGCTTCGGAAGTTGCATCGCTTTATGCTGGTAACGAGTACGCAAAAACCTGTGTAACTTCAAGGGCTTGATAAATCCACCATTATGAGAGGATGACGGCAAAAGATGATTCATATAATTTTCCTTACTTTCTCAAAGAGATCCTATCTACCTACGTGCTTAACGAGAAACTGGAATGGACGCTGGATGGACTGGAAGATGGTTCATACAATGGACATTGATTTTCTGATTTTGGCTCAAACGCCGCTAGCTCACCAATTTACGACCTGGCTCCTGGGCGTGTGATCAGCAATGTGAGGGCTCCCGTTCTATTAAGTCTGTACTACTGCAGTCAGAACAGTACAGCACCTGATATTTTGTACCACTGAATTTGCTCGTTGACACCCAAGCTGTACTACATAAGGCAGTCAGGATGCAATTCATTTCATGAAATGGAATATTTGGAAAGACGTTTCCGGATTTTGCGAGGTAGTTTTTTTTTTTTTTTTTTATTTCATTACTCGCATGCCGCCCTACGGGCTATGGCGAGGTTTTATTTAAAAGGAAAGTAACTAACTAAACTTAAATACATGGGGCCCGCGGGTCTGTATGTGTGTTGCGGGGAAAACGGCCAGCAGTCTGTCTTATCTCCTTCGGTGAAGCGGATAACGACATTCAACCGTTAGCTGTCATATTGCTTGTATCTCCTCGGCATAAAGATTCTGTAAGTGTTTTCCCCTTTTGTATTGGGGCAGCGCAAACGATATACACACCCAAGGACCATTTGTGTACTTTATTCTGGCAAGCAATTTGGTGTGAAACATATTGCACCATTTTGAAAGCAATGAGGAGTCATTACCTCCGGAAGAGGTGAGTACTGAGGAAGACAAAAAAACTGAGTTTGATGATACACCAGGATGCCGCAAATCCGCTTATTGTATACATTAACGTGGCCAGAATGATGAGGGCAATCACCCGCTCCGACTTTTAATGCTCGGATCAACCGGGTGTGCAAATTTGTCGACGACCCGTTAGTGGATGCAGCCGTAAATGGGATCCGCCTTAGGCGCAGACTTCCCGTTACCAAGATGGTGACGGTGCTTTGGACATCCCTCATTGAGACTGTACCCCACACCAGTGCGTAACCAGTCATTATTACGAAGGCCAGCAAGGTCAGGTGCTTCACTTGCGCCTTCCTTAATCATCTCTGCGTTATGCACGTGCCTTCGCTGTATGAACGACGAGTTAGGCTTCTAGCACTACAGCATATTGGCTCGAAAGCAAGACCGACCGATCCAATAAATAGAAGTTCAACATTGATTGCTACTGGAGAGCGAACGTTGCAATCAATGTGCCAAGGTATGACGCCTGGATCGTATTAAGCCCCAGAATATAGAACATACCGCGGACCCAGTATAAAGAGCAAGGAGGACTTGCCATTTCCGAGCTCCATTACCGATTGGAAGCTGAGTCGATATATTTCATTCTGCACAATGCTTTCTCTGATCGGCCTTTGTTTGGACTGGATGGATTGGGGACCATTGAGACGAAGTGGGAATTGGTGTCATCCTTATTGGTGGGACTTCTCTGGGTATGCTACAGATTTCTTGCACCCCCTGCGTAGACAACTGCTAATAACTTTGCTCTTTGACCTAGCTAATCGTTGGATCAATTGCATGGCGTTGTTTCTATAATCTCTATCTCCATCCACTAGCGAAGTTCCCTGGACCTAAGTTGGCGGCTATTTCACCGGTGGGCATTTCTTGACTCGGACTTTAAATGGACCAGTAATGAATTAATTCTGATATTTCTTCCTGTTAGCTATGGTTCTCTGTGGCTGCTCTGAGCGGAAAGCAGGCAGAGTACTACAAAGAGGTACACAGGAAATATGGTCAGTACCGCTCTGAACCTGTTTGAATTGTGTTAGCTTTTTATCATCAATTTTAGGCTCTGTTGTTCGTGTAGCACAAAATGATCTTTCCTTCACTTCACCAGCGGCATGGAAAGACATCCACAGCCATCACGCCGGCCAACCTACCTTCATCAAAGCCGGGTTTTACTACCAGGATCCAAAGCATCTCACCCTTCCAAATATCATTAATGAGGCAAATGTCGCGAAGCATGCCCAAGTTCGCCGGCTGCACGCGCCCGCATTCTCAGCAAAAGCACTGAAGGAGCAGGAGACAATCATTGACAGATACATCAACTTGCTTGTGCAGAGACTATGGAAGCGATATGCCGACAGGCAGAAGGGACCGGATGGGGAGTACTGCAACTTTGTTGATTGGTACAATTATACCACATTCGATGCCATTGGTGACTTGGCATTTGGTGATTCCACAGCGTTCGCATGTCTGGAGAATGGTATGTACTTGCTGCTGAGAGTTTGAAGAGATCGCCCCTCTGACATTGAATTCAAAAGAACGAAGTCACCCTTGGGTATCTACACTGCTAGATTCCATCTTTTTTCTGGGCTCTAGGGATGTATTCCGTTGTTACCCATTCATGGTCAACGTAGGCAATTGGCTCACCCCAAAGAAAATTACAAACGTGCGGGCTCGCAGTATAAAATATAGCAGAGAAATGGTGAAGCAGTATGTTACACTGCTCTACCCCCACATGCGTCCTAAGAAACTAATCTTCAAATAGGTGTATGAGCAAGGAGACAGACAGGAAAGATTTTATGAACTATATGGTACAGTGCACCAGTAAGGGACCACCTGTAACATTCAGCCACCTGCTGACTAATATACCAAATTCCTGCCTTGCTTGCCCACTCTCTTTATTCCACTTGAGGTTTTTGAGCATCTCATATCTCTACATTACAATGGTTTTTTATTTTGAACAACTTGAATTAAGCTTTTACAAATCAATGCATTTTCATAGCTTCTATTTATTTATAAACATTAAGTAAATATGTATAGTTCTACTGACATTTCAGTATTTACTATAGTGGCTCGGTCCTATTAGGAAAAGAAGAGCTATATTAAATGCTGTTGCTGCTAGGAAAGAGAAAAGGAGAGTACCTTTGGTAGAAGTAGATGCCAGCGAGCTACTTGCAATAGAGATCTACATCTCCAGACCACTTGTACATGGTGAAAGTGAGGAGTCTGTTTCAGATATTACTATTGATCAGTTCTTTTATAAGTGTTTACATACTATAGAGGCTTATTAGGATGGTTGTAGATATGGTACTGCTGAGTTTATAAAATGTGTATATAAGAAATCATCGAAGAATTGAGTAGATCCTTTCTCCATATAGGAATTTTTCTTTCTGTACTAGTACTAATTCTGCAATCTTAGCTATCTTAGCATGTAAGAGTTGTAGAGCAGGCAAGATAGCACATGCCTACATTGTTTAATTTTTAATCAGATGTAGTTATATGACAAAATAGAGTTGCAAGATCTGGTTCAATATTTTGGTTACGAGTGGTCCCTTATTGGTGCACTCCATCATATCCTTGAGAAAAAAGATGACCCTGAATTCTCGCAAGTTGATTTTGCTGCGAATGCACAAGTACTAATGTAAGTTCTTACCTCAAAACTGTGGGTGAAACAAACTAATTTTGGCACAGTGCTGCTGGTGCTGAAACTACGTCTACATTGCTTTCCGGGGTGACCTACTACATTATGAAGACACGAAATGTCTACCAACGCCTCAAGGAGGAGATTCGTAGCTCCTTCCAAAATTACTGGGATATCAATTCCCTTACCACGCAGCAGCTTCCGTACTTGAATACAGTGATTGAAGAGGGATTAAGAATCTACCCACCAGTTCCCATTGGCTTGCCACGAGTGAGTCCAGGTGCAGTGGTGGATGGTCACTATATTCCTGCTGGGGTAACGGTTTCCGTGCATGGATACGCTGTCACTCATAATCCGGATAACTTTAAGGACCCAGATACATTCATCCCAGAGCGGTGGTTGCCAGAGTGCAAGTTCAATGACAAGAAGGAGGCTAGTCAGCCTTTCTTACTAGGGCCAAGAACATGCATCGGGACGAAGTCAGTGCCCCATCCTATGTTCTTGCTCATACTAATATAAGCATATGCGGGCTGCTAACACCGCCTTGGATTGTAGTGTGGCCTACCTGGAGATTCGAGTAATCCTCGCAAAACTGATCTACTGCTATGACTTTGATTTCGTGAGACCGGACTTGGATTAGGACAAGGAATCGAGGATTTGGACCTTCTGGTGGAAGCCGGACTTGAACGTTTATGTCAAGACGCGAGAAGGGATTCAAGTCGAGACCCTAGGCCTCCCTACTGCATGAACCCTCTACATGCGGTGGCGCACAGGGCGGCACAAGAGCAATGATATGGAGGGAGGGGAAAGTAAAGAAGAAAAAAAAAAAAAAAAAAAAAAAAAAAAAAACTATCGTCCTCTACGTCAGTTTGAGCGTTTTCGTGGTCTTGATTGGAGCTGTGGTGATAGGTGTTGGAAGCGTGGGCGGGTTTTAGTTACACAAAGTAAGAACATGATATTGCAGTGCAAGTGCAAGTGTACCAACAATCAGTTCCTTCTTGTAACGTCCATTCGTTAATCACGCGGTGACTGTGACTGCTTGCCGCACATCTGCATACTCATATCTGTTTGTGTGGGCGTGCTAAATCTGTCATTATGAGTGGAGTGCACGTACAAGGAGATGAGGAAATAAATTCCCGACGAGATATGTACAACTGAAATAAAAGGATTAAGCTGCACGAGAACACTGATCATGCCTATGCCGAGCAAGGTACCAAGAACTGTACCGCTCCCCCGCCAAGACCTTCCAGCTGTGTGAGCTAGAGCTCTGTAGAATTACAGATGCTTTTTTTTTTTATATCAGTACTCGCATGCCGCCCTAGGGGCTATGGCGAGGTTTAGCTACATGAGAAATGAGAGAAAAAGTAACAGGGTAACTGCTTAACATAAGATGTGAGAGGAAAAGTAACAGGATGTACTACTTAAAAGTAATGGAACTGCTTGAAAGTAATGGAAACCATCTATCGTCCCGCCAATCTAGAATGTCCACCAATGCGTCTTTGTCCTTCTGGTCGCCTTTCGGGGATCTGAGCAGGTTCGCCTTCCCTCCGGGACATTTCTTCTTCCAAACCTTGCACCGTGCTAGTACGTGGGGGGTGGTCTCCTCCTCTTCCCCGCACCACCGGCACTCCGGGCACTCCGGGCTGTCTGCTTTGCCTATTTCGTGTTACAAATGCTTGGCATGACTTTCTATCACTCCTTGAGCATCATCGCTGCAGCTTTCGCCGCCGATTCCGCCCATCCCATCTCCTCTTCGCCTCCCCTCAGTGCCTCTGTTGTAAGAGGAGGGGGGTAGCATCCACTATCCTCAGAGTTGTTTTTTTTTTTTTTTTTTTTTTTTTATATATCATTACTCGCATGCCGCCCTATGGGCTATGGCGAGGTTATCCTCAGAGTGACCGGAAGGTTGAGAACCGGCGGAATACACAACAAGGCTTGTATTCGCATGTTGAATAACGAATGCGAACTGTGGGTGCAAAGTGTAGTATTGCAAGAGTGCCGAAAAGATTGCTTGCTTTCCTAATTACAGAACAAACATGCTACTTTACTCTACATATTAACAAAGGAAGCAAAGAAAGTAGTAACTCGAATCACGAAGTAAAGAAAGATTCTATGTCAAAGAATTCTAATAATGGAAGAAGGCCAAATAATCAAAGAAGCGATAGAAAGATCCATCCTTCATGCCAAAGTGACAAACCCGGTATCACAAGGCTTGGCCTATTCCGGTGCAACACCAATTCTTTCAGCTTCCCCACAGCAGCCTCTGGAACGGCCTCTCGAACAGCCTCCGGAACAGTCTCCGGAACAGCCTCCGGAACAGTCTCCGGAACAGCCTCCGGAACAGCACTACAGGAGTAGTGAAAACAAAAACAGCACTATCCTACCTCTGATGGCGATACTTTCATTTGCACTTTTCACAGCTTCAAGATTTGTAGCTAACTTAGCACGCATGTGTGAAACTCTTAGAACCGCATTATCATAGTGAGCGGCACGAGCTAGCTCGAGCCTGGATTGATTATATACATAATATTGACAAACTAAACTAAACTAAGCTAAATTTTTATCTTTCTCACTGCTATCAGCTAAATTGTGCATTTCGAAGTTGTTGGTAGGTCAGAATGAGCTCCAAGTCTCTAATTATTACTATATTAGGTATTTACAGTTTATGAAACCTTGCACTGGCTAAGCATTTTAGCGAGCTGTCAAGAAAAACACAAGCATGATCTTGGCTCGTTTGAGCTCGAGCTGGCTCGAGCTGGCTCGGCTCGTGCCGCTCACTAATTATCAATGATTTCAGCACACGTCCATTTCAGTATTTTCATTATTTTCAAGATGGCCTTTAACGAAAGTGGCCTGCTTATGCTATTCGGTTTATGCGAATACTTGCCACAATACGGTAGCTGCTCCTTTCCGGGGGGTTACTTTATGACCTGATGAGAATATTGGTAATGTTCATGCTGCTGCTGTATGATGAGGGTAACTCCAGGATTGAAGGCGAAGAAGACCTAAATTCCTTAGGTTAGGTGTCCGGATACTTTTGACATATAAGATTAAGACACTATCACGAAATTTGGACTGGTTCTCATGGATATGCTAAGCATGCGAAACTACGCTAGTGTATACCAAATACTACACAACGCATCCTATGCATTGATCCCCTGTCTGGATACTTTATTTTATCGGCTAGTAAAATGTGTCGGACCTGGTGTCCGCCGGAAGGTGGTGAAATACTGTACAGTACTGATTTTCGTTTTTAAAGGAAAAGAAAGAGTCCATGTAAAGAAAACAGATTGCATCTATTTGCTGTTGAATTGGGGTTTGCATTTTTCTCTAGTGCAGTGCATGGCGGGTACGTCGAGTAGGTACTTGCATAGCGCCCTGTCAGCACATTACCATGATTAATTTTCAAGCGGATATCGCTTCTAGATGAGCACTGCGATTTTGCATAAATGCATATCGGTTTCTTATCCTATTAGTCTGCATGCACCAGTTTACAGATGCATCGACTGTAGTACATACTTACTTCAAGCAATTTGGTAGGAAGAACGATTAACTCGACTTTAAACTCACACTACCCCAACGCTGTGAAATGAAGGGCAAAAATTGAAAGGGACATGGAAAAATGAAAGAGAGTTGGAAATTTTACCTGCTCATGTTCTCTCAAGAAAATCGAATTACCGGTTGCAAAACGCATTCTCAAAAGCCGAAACAGTGGACCCCTAGTGCTTACATAAGACATAAGTGTGAACAATACAATATGCATCCCTGTGTCCGTATATGTTGCTACAATTACATACACTTGGTTGCCAAGGCTGGCGGCCTGAAACACGACTTCTCGAAGGAGGGGTAAGTTTCGTATAGATTTGTACCATACGACCTGACTACTCCCGCACTTATATAATACGATATCAACTAAACTCTTTGAGTGCATTTCTCGATCCCTTCTAGAAATAAAAAACGGCGCGCAGTACTACTTGTTCATTCAATCCTAGTTCATTCTGGTTGCATTAAAACTAATCAAGTACTGCTCTCTAGAGGAAATCATCAGGTCAAGTCCAAAACATCGAAAGCCATCAGTTACCATGTGTGATTCTAATTGCTTGAGCGGGCTCCGCGAGCAAATCATAGGTAATTTCCACCGCTCTCCTTAAATTTTCTTTCTATGCATGATGAGCTTAATAAGTTTACTGCTAGATAATGTATACACCGCGAGGGGATGGGATCGCAAAGATATAGTAGTTGCGACATTGAAGAATGATGCTGGTTACCAAGCCTTCGTGTACTCACCATGGGTGAGTCAGAGTAGGCCCGCATACACATCGACCTATTGCAATGACACAACTCAGGCTTTGAAGTCTTTGCTCAAGGTTGTCGAAGCAGCGGTATGGCATTCGAGAGAAAGCAATTTAACACAGGCGGAGAAGGAAGCCTTAGACCTTAGGAGGCGCCAGCTCAGCGGCATACACCCTCGGCCTACATTCTAATGTTCTGGGAATGGGACTACCTTCTAGTTTAGAGCGGTATGGTTCTGGTATATCATGAATGGTTTAAGACTTCAAGTGTCCACTGTATTCCCAAGCGTGAGGGGTGAGAATTTTTTTTTTAATGAGGTTACCTCTGAGCAATCGATGTCAGGCAGTGTTATTCTGGTGGAAATCCTCCTTAGACAGATGTGACTAGTGCGCTTGATACAGGAGCACTAAGAGGTAATTCAAAATAACCAATATAAATGCACGGTACAAGTGATTTCCTTGGTAAATGTCATCTAGCAAAGTGGGTACGGCCTTTTTTTCTTTTTTTTTTTCCTTTGATCACGAAACCCCGCATACAGTCTACCAGCCAATGCCAGGGAGTGGGCAGGGTTTTGTGAATCTGGTAGGGTGTAAAATGACGTATTGTTTCTCATCCCTAATATATACTATTACTTGGAGTGTTTGTTTTCATTTTCATGTGCACCTTTTGGCCGAACAGCCTTGCTGTGACTGCAATTAAGTAGATATTATCAATCATAACGGCAACGGCCTGGATCACCTCCTAAATATGCGCACCTTGTTGTCGCACCTCGTGCATCTTTTTTTTTTTTTTTTTTTATTTATTTCACGTAACCCCGCTTGCAGCTGTTCGCCATGGCAGGGTACCTCGTGCATCTAGAAGGCGGTGTGTAGAGGGAGAGGATGTGCTTCCTCCCTCCACACTGCACACACACGACCTGCCCACTACTGTAATTCACCACAACGCGACCTATACCACCCCCGACGCACATTTTACACCAAAACTGACCGCGTGCGACAACATATATCTCAACCACGAATAGAAGTTGGTATCCAGCTTGTGGAGGGGTTAAATGAAAGAATAATTATCATATTCCGCACCTTAGTTTCTTCAGAAATGATGTTTTAAAGGGAATTATGATTCCTGAAATTCGCAATGCGTCATATATTGGCATAGGTTTGGCATATTTTCGCTGTCATACCACTAGTATTGAATTCCACTTATCACACCTAAATTAAATTTGATAAAAAATAGTAGGACACTTGAATATTAATATTTTGCCTAATTCAAAGATGTGAGAAGCACACTAGGAAAATTTCTAAAGAAGTGGTGGAGTTATTCGCAAGAAGGCGTGGAAGGTGACCCGGTCGAGTACTGGTTTGCCTGCCTCGATCTGGGGTAGCCGGGGACCGGGGGACGGAGGGCACTGGGTGCTCAAAGGTGTATGTAGATTCCGTAGTTAGTTGTCTCAAACCTGGCCCGGGTATATGGGTCCCTGCCATAGGCTGCTAGCCTGTATGCGGGGTTACGTGAATAAAAAAAAAAAAAAAAAAGAATTCTCAAAACTTATATTCTCATTGAAATTGTATGCAATAATTGTATAGGAAAACTACTGGAAATGGCAATTTGAGGTATGAACTAGGCATTAAATAACATTAAGCCAATAAAAGCACCAACCATCAAGAGATCTATTAGGGATACTCTCGAGTCAGAATTCTAACCATTATGGTGAGCATTGAAGGGAAGTAGTGCATTTACCCTCCAGTGCCCTTTGATGGGAATTCCAGATAAATGCATGCCAAGACATCGATGAAAAACTCATAGTGCCATTAATACCACAACGTCTTTCAGTGCAAATAGAGGTATTACTGTAAAGGTGAAGAATAATCCTTTGTTTAATTCCCCTGAAGCAGATACAAATTTGTTTTCTGGTGGTTGAGGTTGTTTAAAACCAATCTTTCACAGCGGCACGAATTTATCCCGTCATAATCACTAGGGCGGGATAGGAGTAATGATAAAAACGGAAAGAAAGGCATGTCAGATTTTTCGTCTCCATCGTTCCTAGGCGCCCAAGGGTAATCATTAGTTGAAGCAATATCCATCCATATTAACCTGTAAAGCCGCTAAAACAATTCGACCTGATCAACGGAGAATACAGTATGGCAATGGAACATGTGCGCTTTGCGGTGTATTCCGTGCAGACCTACGTGAACAACGAAGAAGAGGCATGACTGAAGATACTGCAGGAGCTGCTAGAATATCCGACTAGCATATATACAGTGGGTAAGCAAAAGTCGTCGGGACTGCAGTAGTAAATATAAGGAAAATTGAGACATGCATCCGAGCACACCCTCTTCTCAGTACCGTTCGAAAAATCGCTACAAAGTCAATAAAGAAGCTAAATATTATGTGTTTCAAAGAAAAAATAGAAGACTGCATCGGAGAATCTAAGTCTTTTCGCACAATTTAAAAAGGAGTGCTTTTCGTAAAGTGGTTGTGGTTTCGCAAAGGGGGTCCTCTCAAATGCATGTCTCGCAACTCCCAGGTTTGGTAAGGGGCTTTCCTGCTGCATAATCCCAAACACTTTTGCCTACACACTGTATTTCATAGTGATCACAATATTACATGTACAGCAAGCGAGAGGATTGACTTTTAGCCAGCAGAGCTGCCTGACGGCTTGAGAGTAAGCACATAGCGGTGTGCTACGTGAGTTACTCAGAGTTTTACAGTACCGTGAATCCGTAACACTATTATTTCTCTCCCTCCGCCTTCCCGTATGCGCACAGCTTGCGTTGGTCTAATTCGCACCTGTATCCACCTTGCCAAATATGTCCAGGCAGCTCTTACCACTTAGCATCGCGTCGCCTTGTACTACAGACCTCCAAACACCTATTTCCCGATATACGTTGAAGTTAAACGGTGTTTATAACAATTACCGTTCAATTGAATGGTGTGCTAATTGTTATGCCTGTAGTTCGTCTACCTGATTCCAAGGGCTAGGTAGGTTACCAAAACTAAACAGACAAGCATGGTTCCCGTAAATGGAGGTGACTACCAAATAGATCAGAGATAATTGCCCAGGACTTTAAGACCCGACTCTCCTAGCCTGGCCTCATTTAGCATACTCAAGTACGGTTCAGGCTGGGTTTCCATTTAGATCTCCAGCAATTACCATATTGATTATAATCCATTGGACCTGGACACAGCGTACAGTACATGTTGGGCAAGGCAAGAGTTGACAAAGAATTGGGTAGCAGATGAGGGCGACCGTTGCAAGTGATTGCGTATAAGGCGATGCAAGGTCAATTGAAGGGAGAATGAATCGAATGAACATAAATTCAATCACTTTTTGGGGTAACGAAGTAAAAACAGATAATTAATAACATCTGCTAACCAAAAACATTTGAACTAGTGGTGCTATTCTTGCTCATATGAGGCGTGCCACTGTTGGCATGGTCGATTTTAGATACTGGGTATGGTAGACTTTGAATTTACAGGTCTTTGTTCGAAATCTGTTTTATGCAAAGTATTTGAAATTGTTGGAGTTACTGTAGGGTTGGGTGTGTGAATTTTTTTTTAAAAGAAAACGCCATTGAGGGGTTGCATCTGCTTCTATATATTAACAAGAATAGATAGAGACAAACAAGAAAGTGCAGATAGATATATCTAGTAAGAAAATATCGAAACCAGTATGCAAGCGGGGCAAAGCAAAACCAGAAAGTATGCAAGTCCAGAAACCAAAAGGTAGAACGTCACCTGAACACGAGAACATTCCCTCCACTACAGTAATCTTCCAACTTTTGCACAATAACCGCCATAAACAGAGCACTATTCCTAGAAATATTGTTAGATGGATCCGCCAGCCCCTGAGCCAAAGGCATATCAGAATCTCCAATAGCGTCAGTTGATAACAAAAATTCCTTTGCTGAGAATATTGTCAAGTAAGACATGCCATTCATCCTCGATCACAGCACACAGTATCGTCCGAGTCTCTTTTTTTTCCAACCTTTTTTTTTCGGTGAAGAGAATCCTCGCCCACACTTCCTTGCCTCTCTATCCAAACCAATTCTCTTTGGAGTTGTAACTTCAACCGAACCAGATCAAGGCGAAAATATTGCCACCTGTCTTGCCAGATGCAGTGGAAGAGAAGTATATCGTCTAGGAGCCAGACCATTACCCATACGACAAATATTTGGAGAATCACAATCCAGTGCGGCATATATCGAGGAAGAAGCAATAGAGTCCGGAAGACAATAGCTCACGGAGTGAACACTCTTATCCAAGTACATCTCAGGAAGGTATAACAGCGTAAGTGAGGTAGCTACTTGGTCCAGAGAATAGAGGCAATGAAGTCATAAAATAACCAAATGGAGCCATACGGGTTCGCAACTCCAGGAACCAGTCTCTTCGCTCATCTCTTGCCATTGTAATCAAAGTCCATACAGCCATCCTCATGATTCTGGTCGACCAAGAAGAAAGATCAAAAAATGAGAACCGTAAGGTAATAATTATAATGCGTTCGGTACTGTCACTGGTATAAGCCCCAGTTCCGTAATGTCAAACAAGTGACCTGCCATCGATGGGAGACCCGGGGCACCTCTAGCCATGCTGACTTGAAGATCATAACATCCATCCATTCTCTTGCCGGAGAGGGAGGAGAGAGTCCTCGTCGTGGGGGAGGGGGTCCTCGGGGGTTTCGCCTGTTAGGCATTCTATTGGTGCCTGGCGTCGGGGCCTCACCTCATATTGGGTCTTGGCGCGGGGTGGTGTGGTGTGTTGGCAACGAGGTGGTGAGCTGATGATTTCCTCGAAACTTCACCCCTAGGGGGAAACTTGTGGGTTGTGGTATTTGAGGATAAAAATTAGATTGAAAGACTCAGCGTGCTGAGAGCTCTCGATCTATGTAGTTTTCGCTCAGGGGGACGTTTTGGTTGTGGAGTCCCTTCCAAACGCTCGTCCTGTCATGGTTGTTCTCACTAGGACGCGCATACGGAGGTTATTTATGTTTAGGTACTTTATACTTTAGATCTAACAGTTGGTGGCTTCGGCGATGCTGTTATTCTGAATGGTATTTTGCTGTTTTGTTTGCCGATGATCTCATATTTCTTGCTCGGAAGGGACGGAAGAACGCCAGACCCTCCCACCCCTCTGAAGACAGACCCCTCCACTCCCCGCCGACTCCCCAACCAACACCCCCACCCCAACCAGGCCCCCCGTTGCCACCACCCCAAAATTCGACATCGTCGTCCACGCAATAGCCCTGAGGAAGGAACTATGGAACGTCCGAAAATGGTTGGAGGTAGCGAACAGAGACTCGGGAAAGATCGCCGGGATTCGATGGTTAAGAAGCAGATACTTGTGGAAGAGAGGAAACTGACAAGCTCAGCGGTGGTATACTTGGAGAAACCGCCCGAAGCCGGGAGAGTGAGACTGGGAGGAAGATGGCTGAGATCAAGCCAATATGAGTGGGACAGAGGACGGAAATAGGCAAATCATGTTCCCTCTTGCCTGTAGCACTCGGATATAGGATATACACGGGCAGCACATTGGCTCTGGTTTTGGTTTTTCGGATTTGATTTTGGATTGCACCACCTACATCACTAACGAGAGTCGTGCGTTCCTACCGTTCATGATATTCTTTTCCTTTCCTCGTTATATCTCCTATGTACCTAAATCACCATAGCCCAAAGGGCGACATGCGATTATTGGTATTAAAAAAAAAAAAAAAAAGCGCCCCAGTGACCCCACTCCAACAAGTGTTGCTTGTGAATAAGATCGTTCACTAAGGGAAGAAAGAAACAGTGGTTTCTCAATCTTGGGAGTGTTTGAGTGCTGCTGAGAGACTTTCGTTACACACGCCTCTCAATACCACTTAGGATGACCAACACTTGCTTATTATTTTGTAGCTCCCCATGCATCTGGTGTACAAGTCCGGTTACCGGAGAAGTCGGGAACATCGTCACTGTTGATAACGCAGGGGGTCAAGGAGGAGGAGCACGACGGAATGCAAAGACTGAATTTCAGCTCAAGGAACTACATTTTATTCCAGGACATGGGTTCTCGCCCTCTGCTGGCGTTTGGGCGAGTGGTAGTTCTAGAATGGGCTTTCTAGCTCTGGAAGCATACTATGACACTATAGTCCACAGTCTGCAGAAGAGAGGTGTACCAGCAGCAGACTGACATACTGTGCCGTAGCAGATAGTATGTCAATGGAAATTAGAACGAAGGATACTCGACGCACAGCAGAAGACGGACGCGCCTGCACTGCATGTAAGTAGGTGTTGGCTAATTGTGGGCTTGAGGTGAAGGCAGCAGAGGGAGAGAAGGTGATCAAGAAAAAAGGCCCTGATGCCAATGAACAGAACAGGAGACAGAAGAAATTGAGGACCCTGGAGCAATGCAGGGAAACATCACAGCCCGCACTTTCCGCATCGGGTAAGTTCCGAATAAGGAATGTGGCAATGTGCACCTGCGTGCAATCCTATCGGTGCCAAGCCGAGAAAGCGGGGCAAAATATCTGTATGTATGTGCAACTTGTAATGACAGATGGAACTTTATATTGCCATGTGATGATGTGACTGTGTAAGATAGACAGACAGCATCCACTACTGCCTTTCGATGGACCGGAGCGGTGAGAACTGGCGGAACGAACGTACGACCAAATGCAAGTGCGAGTTCGTGGGTGCGAGAAGAAGAGAAGAGAAGGTTGTTCATTGTATGTGCTACAGTACAGAAAGTATATACATGTGCCAGGCCATTCGTAACAAACGTTCTAGTCACCACTTCCGGGCTCAGGCTACTCAGCAGCACTACGGTTCGTGACTGACCCGGACCAATCACAACACGCGTACTTGTGCAACATTGTATTGACCTTTTTTCACTACCGAAACTAATATCATAGAACAGGTTAGTTGCTAAATCATTGCAGTTGTACCATTACGATACTTGAAATTTTATTCAACTCTTCAGAGTATTTGTTTATTTACATGTTTATTCACTCATATACTCTCTCATCCTTTAGCAGTTACATGCTAGAGAGAAAAGTATTTCGCTGAAGAGAAAGGTATTTCACTAAAGAGAAAAGTATCTTGCTGGAGAAAAAAGTAATTTCATTAAAGAGAAAAGTATCTCGCTGAAGAGAAAGCATTTCGCTGAGAAGGGTTCTGCATTCTTAACGGCAGGCTGGTTGGGTTCGAAGTTAATTGTAGAGTACGCGGGGAGTGGTAATGCAGTGCATAGTGCTTTGTACAGAGAAAAAAAAATTATGAACCATGGTCTACTGAGTAGCCCGGACCAATGGTGACTGAATCACTGTTACGAATGGCCTGGCACATATATATGATATCGTCTCACGTGCTGCCCTTATCTCCACGTGCTATCCATGCCAAGCTTGCCTTTTACCCATTCGATTTTTTTTTTTTTTTTTTTTTATATCATTACTCGCGTGCCGCCCTAGGGGCTATGGCGAGGGTTTTATTAAAATAAAGGAAAAGAAATTTAGCTACTCGTCTAATTACATGTGGAACCCACGGACTTCGCTGGTGTTGTGCGGAACCTCTCCGGACAGGCAGATTCTGCCTGCCGCTCCCGGACCTCATCAGACGATAAACTTTACGCCATGACACTGTGACACAGGTACCAACATTGTGGGGTAGGTATGATCAGTTGTTGGTACAGGCATATGGCAAGACAAGTTTTAAAGTGGACTAGTGACATAAGTGCGTACTGTGCCCACTGGCTACCAAATGTCGGCCCATGGTGTGATCTACTAGTTTGAATGCATGATTACTCAATTAAGTAAAAAATGAAAAATGGAAAAATAGATAATAAGCAGATGAATAAACAAAAATGAAATTTTGGGTTTCCTGTAGTACCTCACTCTGTCATATTACTTGCTCATCAGCTCCGGTCACTGCTGGTAGGCTTCGCCTTGCGCTGTCTCGTGCTCGTAGGATGTTACATTTGGAGTACACTACTCCAGATGCACAAGAGCTTATTCATTTGCAGTGCAGAGCATTTTGAGGGTGTGCAATTGAGGTGCAGGTGTATGTAGTAAAAGCTTCAGGATATCCTGCAAAGCCTGACAATTTTGAAACTGCTGGATGAGCTACGCTGCTTTACAGGCTTGAATTCTTCCCTAGAAAGATTGGCATGACATTGCTCTGTTTAAATAATTTTGTTCCGCATACAAGCTACAATCCTATGGCAGAGACAAAAAAAAAATAGGTTACCTCACTACAATATGTGAAGTTGAGAATCCAGCTGGCGCCGTTTGGCCGTGGGTCAATATTCCAGCCGTTTGCAATGATCACAATCTGGCAGCTTGAGACATTGACGCTGTAGGTTCGGTTGATGTAGTTAATAGCCATCTAGGATGAATTGAAGTGATTGGAATTGGTGTCTGCAATTCAAACAATGGTCCAAGCTTGTTGTGACCTGGAAGCGTGTATTGGTACAGTAAGTAATACTACTCATTACCAGCATTTGTTGCTGTAATAGCATGCGTTAGTTGAAAGGCTGTAGCTACATTGCTATTTACCCAGGCCCCCAAGCGAAACGCTGCTGTTTTCCCTACAAAACTGTCCTTTCAACAGAGAAGATACCCTGTTGCCACACCAGGTCACTGACCTCTCGCACGGACTATGCCCAGCCTCTATTTGCATCACTAAATGCTGGTAACAAGTACCAACATTTGATCTACCTACCCCACAATGTTGGTACCTGTGTCACAGTGTCATGGCGTAAAGTTTGTCGTCTGATGAGGTCCGGGAGCGGCAGGCAGAATCTGCCTGTCCGGAGAGGTTCCGGGTGTTGTGGGTGGGCCAATGCGAGGGGCGTCGTTCCTTCCTTCACCTGTCCCACTCATATCGGCAAGCCCTCAGCCATCTTCCTCCAAGTCTCACCCTGTCCATTCCCTTACCCATTCGATTCCATCCGGGTCACCACAACTGCTGTCAAGGGTTGAACGTCCTTAGTCTTCAAGCAATGCGGGCGAGCGAACTGCCACTTATATACTAGTGTGGGATTACTAACCCAGATGGGTGCAATTGAACCGGCGGCGGAGGAACAGTGAGGGGGGGGGCATAGAGGAAGACCCAGAGATAGAAGATTTTATCACGCAGAATGCAGTGCACGTGTCTCCTGTGATGCTTTGCGTCTCCTTCTTTGCTGTCGCTCCTTTCACCCTTCCCTTCGTCGTTTAAGGACCCCACCCTTCAAAGTCATTACATCTTACACAATTAGATTATCGGGTGCCATTACTCATCAATCCACAATTGAGTTTCCCGCAAAGTAAACCCAGCAATAAACATACATCCCCCCACGTTTGTAAACACAATCTAATCACCCTGTATCCCACTTCTTCTTCACAAACAAACCCTACATCCGAAACATCCTTTCCCCTCAATCCGTCCTCTTCTTCCTTCTCAAGATTCTAGTACCTGCCCTGCCATGGCGAACAGTTACAAGCGGGGTAACGCTAAAAAAAAAAAAAAGAAGAGATTCCAGTACCTACTAACGGTGCAGGTCACCATCCTACTCAGCATTATATGATCCTTTGCTAAACCTCCATCGCTTCAGATGGTGCCAACAGGGCGTGGAGGAAGTTAAATGAGTCAGCAGTCCCGAATCAATAAAGGAGCACATGGATCCGGATTCCCAGCGTCAAACACCTTTCCCCGTAGTGACCATCCTCCTTGCTACAATGTTCCTTATAAACTCTTAGTATGCCATTAAGCCTAGACACCACTAGGGAAGGCAGGCGCCCATAGATACGTCTTTCGGCTAAAGGGCTACGACACTTCACGCACGAGGGGGTGAGGTATAGTCGCCTACAGCCAGCGTTTATAGGCATGGCGATACCCGCAGCCAGAGGTGAGCTGGGCATTAGCTAAGGTCCAGCGTTGCAAGGTTGAACTTTCAAGGATGATAGCACATGTCGTGAACCAATATCACTTCTCCGCTGCCGTCTACTAGGCTGAAGGCAAGTATTGGGTGTAGGGGTTCAGTACTGTAGTAAGTATTCACTAAAACGGTAGGGGACATTCATAGAAAGGAAAATCTCAATTCGAACACGTCGGACATGACTGGGCTCGGACACTTCTACTGTAGTCTGAATACCGCTCTGAATCTCGGCACCCGAGACTATAAGAATACTAGAATGTGTCCTGCAAATATATATGTGCCCAGCTGTATGACCGCCGGGCCATTCACACGTGGCTTGGTCAGTTGACCAGTGGCATAGACACTAGAGTAGTTCTGTACATTGACAAGCAGATGTACCCGTTAGTTGATAATTCGGTTAGTCTGGGATCTCACTGGCGATCAATAATAGAGAATTTGTTTATTGTGTTACTTTTTTTGGCTGATCGAAGCCTCTTATAGGCTGGCACCTTGTGCGCGGGGTGAGTCTTCGGACCGAATAACTGAGACAACGGCTAATTGGTTTGGAATCGGTTTGGATTAGTCTATGGTGTGTAGCTCAGGGGGCTTGGCATGAGACTAGGTTTTATGCACTCGACCTTACGTCCCAGAAACAATTGTTCTGGAACGTATACTGTATGATTGGCTAATGGGGTGATGCATATGCCGAATCCATCCAATTGCCGGGTGAGTTATGATCGCCCTACGCACCAAAGTGGCGCAATCCCGAACTATTCACCGATGTCATGTATCTCGACTATCTCAATGTGCGTATCGCTAAATGGTGAATTTATAGATGTATTGGCTGATCATTCGAACAATACAGCCTCATGTGGCATTGTGGAATGGGATGATCAGCTTCAGCAAAAAGTACTATAGTACTAGTACAGTCCTAATATAACGGAACCAGATATAAGAATGTCCGATATAACAATGGGAGGCACTTTTCATACATATATATCATTACTCGTATAACGCCCCAATGGAGAAAAATGGGAGGTAGGCCGCCCGCATTAACAATAATATTGCTTCTTGAATATTCGTAATTTTTATATCATACCCACCATTATTTACTCTTGTAATGAGATTGCATACACATGCATATATGAGGATTTTGTAGCGCTGATGTTGTACTTAGTATGGTGATGAAACATTGGTCGGGCATACCGAAATCGGCATCCGGCACGGAACGGAGATTCGGAGAAACAGCAATAGCTCGGAGAACAATCCTAACCGGAGTTATGGCGATAGCTAGGGCACGAGCTCTGCCACTGCAAGCGGGATTACATGATACCAAAAGAAAAGGCTATGGCCGGAAATATGTGGATAGCTACGGACGGAGCATGTGACCCGCCGGAGCTGCTGGAGCTAGCTGTTAGCATAGACACTTGATCACAACCGCAACCCAGTAGGCATCAGGATTGACTACAAGAGGGGCCAGCAGAACAGCTTCTCAGGCCAAGCATGTAAGGTTGTCCTAGAACAGTCCTTCCTAGCACACACACATTTACTACGTCATCGTAGACACTATAACGGTTCGGCTGAATGATTGCAAGCGTCCACCAGATTTTTATACCTACCTGATTGAGTAATAACTATGTACAGTCTGGAACTGCAGTATCACAGCAATCTATATCGCACTTCATGTACTCACTCGAGGCGCCTGCCTAATTTGACTCTAGGGCTTTTCTAATTTTTGCTCGAGTTCAAATGATTTGCAAATGCCAAACGGGCTTCAAGCGCAACGCCTGTCGACGGTTTAGACTAGGTCGATATGGATGGAGATCCCTTTCTAGGAAGTTTTGGCACTCAGCAATCCTAGCGATTGGTGAGTTACTCGTAGGGCGTGCTCCGCATTGCCGATCGGTCAGAACTGAACATCATGCAGATCTCTGCGGCCAATCGCTTCCATTGTTGTATCTGTCTGGACAGAACTACATGCAGATGTTCGTCACACTCCAATTATTCCAGTGTGTCCGTCGGTTCGGAGCAAAAAAGAAAAAAAAAAAGAGCGCGGTACGTTGCTGCATTCGCTCTAGTAACGATACGAAGTGAAGAAATGTTTGCCCTGTTGGACGGCCACGTATAGATGAGTTATCAAGCGGAAGCTAGGGTAAGAAAACGATTTCGTAGATTCACTAGAGTCGTTTCGCGCAAAAACTGTATCGTGAGTTTGAGGTCGCAAAAGTTGCAACCATCAATAGAGAATCAGTATACTACGTATCATTTCGCTTGCTGCAGCATGACTGCATCACACCACTACAACCCATCAGAACATCGACATCGCATCGCTCCACTAACTCCACTCTGACCACATTCTCGCTCCAGGCCAGAATTGGACTGGAAGTAGCAGAGTGCGTTGTTATTTTACAATAAAATCCTTATGTAGACATTAGCACAAGTAAATGCATAATGACAGTATGTCTATTTTTCGGCAAACTTGCAGCCTTCTTCGGAAAATACTTCACCTGCCTCTCCAAGCTTCTGAGTTACCACGTGACAGCTGAGAAACTTGTTAAACCATCCCAAGCGAATGAAGAAAAGATAGCTATATTTACTTGACATAAGTGTAGCTATTGTTGGTCATGAAAATACAAATCGAGAGGTTCAAGAGAGATTCCAACATAGTTGAGAGCGATTTCTCACCGTTTCTATAAGCCTCTCAAAACATCATACAGCTTTATGATAATGCATTCTGACTCCTTTGAACAGTTACTCGATATCAGGTATTGGTCAATCCAAAGTCTATTTCCTTATCTTCACAATTGTGTAGCAGTCATTGATGGCAGGCATATCCCTGCATTCGTTCTAGAGTCCACGATGCAAAGCGACAATTGGCAAATTTGACATGGCTGGTCTTGCCTTTTTGGTGCACCACGAGCGTCCATCAGAAGGCTTGGCATTTATTTGTATGGAATGCCCATACAAGTGCCACCGCCATCGAATTCTGTACGCTACACCTGCAATAAATACATTAAAAAAATCCTGACACTCACATGCAACAGGATCGCTCATTAGGAATATATGGGCAACATAGTTAGGTAATACCTGTAGTGATTGTGAAATTTTCACAATAGCATATTTTAGGCATAGCGGAATTTTTCTCTTCTTTCCTTCTTTAATAAAGACCCTCGCCATAGCCCGTCGGGCGGCACGCGAGTATTGATATAAAAAAAAAAAAAAAAAAAAAAAAAACAATAGCATATTCCCATAGAGAGCGTTTGTATGAGAACAACTCCCCAAAGTAGATAAATTGTGTTGCCAAATCTACAGTTCAACAGATTAAGCCAAATTAATACACTACCTTACTACGGCTCTTCAGATGACTCTTGACATATAATATCATACGTAATGTAGTTAGCGTTGAAGAGTAGGACTACATTCTAGTCTTGGGAACATTTTGTATGGGCATCCCCATGCAAATAAATGCCAAGCCTTCTGATAGAAATGCGACAAGCCATAATTCCTTCGCACCTACAATTTTTGAGCAGGCACAAGTGCTAGATCGCAAGAATGACCCTTTGATTGCTAACTACACAATGCACATTAACAAATGCTGTTGTGGTTGTTGAGATGTTGAGTGCGAAAGTTGTGCAGTTTTGGTGATGAAGGTGTCCCGATTGCCGGTGTGGCCCGCTTGGTGGTGAATTACAGTATTGCGGGGACGCGGCCAGCAGTCTGTCTTATCTCCTTCCTCTCCCCGCCTCGTACTGGCTCGCCTTGAGCCATCTCCCTCCAAGTCGCACCTTGTCAATGTCCTGTGGGTCCTCCAAGTACACCACCATGGAGCTTGTCTTCTTGCCCTCTCCGAGGAGTATGTCTTTCTTCCGAAGCCAGCGAATTCCAACGACCTTCTTCAGGTCTTTATTGTCTTCTTTCAGCCATCGTCGCACGTTGCCCAAATCATTGCGTAGGGCTCCACCGTGTACAACGATACCGGCTTGGGGGGGGTTGGGTTGGTCTGGGGGCTTCTTGGTCTTGGTCTGGCGGGGGCGGGGGCGGGTGTCGGGGTTATGGCTGGTGTGGTGGGGGCAGCAGGGCTGCTACCCGCGGTCTCGACCGGAGGAGAGGTCGCAATTTTCTTGGCCTCTTTTGCGTCCAGTCGTCGCTTGATCTCGTACGTTGTCTGAGTCGACGGCTGTTTGCCTTTCCTTTTCCGGGTCGAGGTCGGTGGGGGTGTTGCTGCTGGCGGGGGGGCGTGCCATTGGTAGAATTGATGAGATGGCTGGAACGACGACAATGTGAATGTAATTTTATGTGGTGAAGTTGTTTAAATTTGAAGGTTCGCATTCGTGGACTTGATTTTCATTATCTCCTCTGTAATTTAATCTCGTCAGGCTTAGCCCGTAGGGCGATGTGCGAGTAACGTTATTTAAAAAGATTCTAGGGCACTGAAGGGAGCTTAGAGCATGGCAGTAGGCATCACTGACACAGGCTTTGAACACAATGGTATGCGTGGACTGTGACAGTACTGTTATAAGTAGAGTATGCGAATAGGCACTTTGCAGAATGAATTGGCAATTCACGTTCCATACTGTGCTTAATTCAGAACTTCAGCAATTTCTTCCACGATTTCCTCTTCTTCGTTTCTTCTTTGGGGGAGTGACTCCGCACTCGCACATATGTATGCAGCCCTGCTAGACCGTGATGGGCACAACTAACGTGCATGTACCGTGACAGGGAACGATCTTCCATAATCTAGTACATTCCCCCTTCCAGTGCTGATGGGCGCCGAGCAGATATGTGTCAACTTTGCGGTTGTCGACGCCGCTCGCGAGAGCTCTGCAGGGATAACTGCTCATGTGAGAGGCAGAGTGGAGCAGATCTAAAGAAAATTTACCCTCTCTAGTAAGACAATTAGATCTGTTTGGGAGGAGAGGTGAAGGGGAGAGGTCTAACCATGCGGTCAGGGTGCCGCGGAGATTACCAATAAATTCCAGTTCTGCTTGGCAGGGTCAGCATCAGCAGAAAGTAGGTAGCCATTCACAAAATCAAGAGACCGACCGACCAAGTAGTCTCATACAGAAAAGAAGTGTAAGTACTTACGATAATTCATTACATAGTACACCCTGGAATCTTGGCATAGGCAGTCTGACACCGATGTGGCATGGTCAGAGGACCCTTTCCTCTTTGCCCCTCCGGAATATGTTTTGTGCTCGGACGTTGCCAAAACAGGACGGCAACAGGCTGGTATAGGGATAGCTTCTGCCATATCACAACAGGGTGGACAGTAAGGGCACCTCAGGAAGAATATGTGAGGGTGGAGAAGGTGGGAGCAGAAGAGCTGGGGTGGCGGGATTCGAGATAGAAAGCCTGAAGACGTAGCGGTTGCTGGTAGCGTAGTCCACGAGGCTGGCAACTGGCAAGAGAAATCCAGATATTTGGGAGAACGCATGAGGGTAAATGACTCAGGGCTTTAGTGTGCCGCCATTCAAGACTCACTTCCTAAGTGAAATAGGGGATAGAAGAGATCAGAATTCGGCTTAACCCGGAAAGTCCGACTGTAATGGCGTTCCTAGTGTTAGCATAGGCAGGTGGAGCGAGTACACGTGATCAACTTCGTCGACAGCCTCGCGGAACGTTCGCGGAACACCAGCGACGCGCCTGGATGGCGTACAGGACGGCAGATCGGCTCGGCTGGGGAGTTCAACGACTGGCATATGTATGGAATCGTTCGCTACATGTATCCAAGGTATTATTGGCGCCCTTGAGAGTACATCTCGCCCTTCAGATATGCGAGTAATCAACAAAAAACGAAAGAACAGCATGCATAATTTAAAATCAAAGAACTCAGGTACAAGTCGCTTTGAGTGTGCTACTCGAGTTAACCCCGCGGCCGACGTCGTTTACACAGAAGTTGGTCTCGCTGACGTGAATTTCACCGCATTGACGCCAGAACCAAGTCAAGGGATTTGCGAACTGTTCTTGATTTGTTCCGGGTCACGCCGCATGGAGCTGCAAGTTACGGCTAAACACGTGTATTTATAAAGCGAAACCAGAACCTGGCATAAGATATATTTTTTAACTCAAATCTCGAGAACTCCTGTGAGACCTAAGACCGCTGTAGGGTATAACATGCACGGATGTCATATTAGTGACAATTTGGAGAAGAGTAATAACCATAGAGATGCTTGCCTGTGTCAAGTTTATGCATATATGTAATTCCCTGGCGAGTTCTGCATGCCTGACGCCCTGAACATTGAATAAGGGGAATATGTACATACAATACAATTAATTTTGGATAGGGAAGCTTTTACTAGTGCTTTGTGGTTAGGGAGCCGAACCAATTGTAGTATACATGTACTAGAGTTAGTCTAACGATGTGAACTACTGCACTACTGTAGCGTGATGGTACAGTGACCAATAAAAAGTCTTGCAATATTGGGGTTAGTGTATCATGCAAGCCTAATCCCCAAGACTTTTTACGGGTCACTGTACCATTATTTCTTTTTTTTTTGTTCACATAACTCCGCATACAAACAGCAAGCCTTTGGCAGGGACATTTCGTAATACAACATTAGGATGCGGCACGCTAATTACACGATTTCTTGCAGGTGATTTCATGTAATGAGGCCCAAGCCACCTAGAATTCCAGGTACGGTAACAGCCAAATTATGTTCAGCCTTGCCAAAAAGGTTCGGAAGGGATTGGTGTGGAGTGGGGGTGGCTGCTGGAGCTGCCCGCTGAAGAGGACGAATCAAAATATTTGTGGAATTGTGGAAGAGGGCGGAGGTTAAGACTAAGACTGGGAATCGTGATGGCGGCTGCAGTTGGTGTGGATCGTTTGTCTGCTTCTAGTTTATTCTTCCTTATTTCCTTTGTGGGTAGCCTCGACTCTCACCATCGCCGACCATGAGGTACATCCGAGAGATGATAGTAAAGAAATCAATGAATCGTGGATAGGTAAGTCCTGTCGGTTGAAAAGTGAAGCCTTGTGTTACATCACAAGGGTTCGACCCATATTACGGGGTGTTACTCTAGCCTTGCGCTGCAGTTGCTTGGTACTTGGGATTCAGAATTGAGGCTCGTCGGTCAGAATACTGGCAACACCCCAGCTGCCGCAACCCAGTTCCGAGTATTCGAGCGCACTTAGAATGTGATACCACAATAATAGACAGTGACTACGTTCACGAAAAGGGGTTATCAGTTAGCTTATGCAGTTATTAAATGGCTACTCTGGCGTTGATAGCAGCACAGCTTAATTTGATACCGGTACTTAAACTGGTTGTGTTGTACACACGGCCTGCCCAATTAACCTAGGCAGATCGGATTATAGTATAAATTGATCAACCGCTTTTTCTACTAAGAACTTTCACGTGCACGTGCTTCGTGGGCATTGTTAAATATATACATATATATCTGCACCGGGAGCACGTTAGCTACATAGGATTGAACAAAAGCAAAGTATTGTTTTCAAGCCAAAACACGAAATGTCACTGGTACGCGAAGAAACAATGATTGCAGCCCAGCCGACCCCCACCGACTCAATCGGTCCAAACATGAACGGCGATAGCAGTGAACAAGGTTTATAACCAGGCCAATTCCCGACTTAGGTACTGAGGCTTATCACTAAACATATAGGGTTGTCAGACACATCAATATCAAGCACAGCCCAAGTTCAATTGCAACAGATATCAACAACGGGCACGGCCACCAAAATTCAGGAGTCATCCGCCAAACGAAGGGTGAAGAAATGTCAATATATAAAGGTCATCGCTCGGCTGTTTGTCACAGTAATGCTTCTCTTGAGCATCTTTGGAACCCTCAAGAGTCACCAACAGAAAGGTCCCTTGACGCAACATCAGAAGTACGCATTTAACGCGCTTATGATTTTGTTAGTCACACTATTGGGCCTGAATATGACGGTTGGTATTTCTACATCAGAATAATTAGTGGAGTGTTAATCCTTACTGAATGCATTTAGATTACATATGGGAAAATTTTCCAACTGATTCGAGAGGGAATTGTAACCAAACAATCACGAAATGGTCAAAAGAGATGGCCTTTTGTCACGGTATGTTCCGCATTCGAGTACCGTTATTGGCATTTAGTGATGCAACTTTTCTGGTGCTGCGAACAACGGTCCAGTGGCACAGGCAAAAGGATGAGAAAGCATCGATCGGTGAATCGGCCCCTTCCCACTAGGCCGCGCACTGTTTGAAAAGCTTGCAATCACTCGATACTGGTTATCTACGAGTGACATTCGAAGCTGATTGCTGTGAAAAAAATAGCGGCCTGACTTTAAGGAACTGTGCGGGCTGAGAAACATGCTTCGGTTCCTCAGGAGAGAGTTATTGGAGAGTACTGAAAGCACTGGCCGAGCTGAGAGCATCGTGGTTGTGACTTCATTTATCCTGCTATGGCTGCTCTTCAATATGGTAAGTTCCGTTATGCCCTGCTGCTATTGCAGCTCATCCTAAACTCTGCAGTTCCAAGGCCAGTTGTTGGGCTGACAAGGAGAAATCTTTTCGATTTATAGGGTATTGCAATTGGAATAGCACTTATTGGTTTAACTTTCAGGTGAGGTCAAGCTGGTTTGATGTCTACGGACAATGGATAGCAAAGGCTCACTAGAAGATTTTGACGGATTTTAGTCTCGAGGAGGGAGGGTGTATTGGAATACGCCAAGGGTTTGTAGAGGTTGTAGACACCACACATTTCTATCAAGATGGCAAAGTGCCATCCCCGACGATGGAGCGAAGCATTGCGAAGTATTTTGCTGATGTTTCCTTCCTAAACATCAGCAGGCCTTTCCGCCCTGCTGACCCCAGCTTTGGGGACCGTTTTCAGATTGAGGAGCTTGAGGACGGCTGGAGTTATAATGTGCGTCTCTGGTTTAGTAAATTGGTTTTGGGTACACTACTGACTTGGCATTCACTGACACAGTTTCTGGAAAACAGTGCTGTGGACCGAAGTCTTGTAGTGCGGACAGACCGTTCTGTTACAGCCAGCGCAAATTGCACTACAAGGCGAGTTCACAACTTTACCTATGATTCTTCCCAAGATATGAGTCACCTCTACTACTACGCTGAAGATGATGAGCTCCGCAGCTTCCATCTTGTGGTAGGCCGAGTTTCCACGACCTATCTGGCCCCTGTGGACCCCTCCACGAACTCCTCTTCGGCCATTCTGGAGTGCGACGACGATGAAGCACGCTATAGCAAGCTGGTTGTAGCAGAAATTGGTGGTCTTGCAGATTTATCCACTATGTTCGTATATGAGTGTAGAACATCAGTGCGACAAGTGACATCTGCAACACTGACTGCGCATCAGATACCTGACAACATTGCCATTATTGCAGCAACATCACTAGCACATAGTGGGGCAACCACCGCAAACCTCCAGTGGATGTATTCATACTATGCACATTCTGGGTACGTGAGATAATTTCTAACGTTGTGACTGATGCATTTGTTAATTTTTTTTTTTCCTATTTATAGATTTGAGTGGGGTGACCGCCTGCACGGGGATGCACAGAAAATGGCGAAGAGGATTTCCAAAGCCAGTGCTGCAGTCTTTGCTGTAATGGATCAAGCTAATCCACGCCTTGTCGTCCCTGGGTTGGAGCCATGGCGAGGCATTCTCCTGAAGGTTCAGTGGCCAAGAGCAATAGGTATGAGTGATCTCAATCCATGTTTCATTCACTCATAGGTTTCAATTGGAAACTTAGGCTGATGACACATTCCAATTTGTGAGGTATAGTGGGACTTGTTATACTCGGAGTTATGCACATGCTTATAGCATTTCCCACGATTGTATTCCACAAGAAATACCACTCTATGCCGACCTTACCTAATTCAACGTCATCTCCAGCTTAATGTCACGAACCTAATTAGTTACGAATTGGCGTTTGGTTCTTTCTAATTGTTCATCCTGTCGTCTGTGTTCTAGTATTGGTTATTTCTCTTCCTGATTCCCTTTTGATTTTCTCTTTACAATACGATTGTTGGATATTACATGCAGCCTTATTGCTGGGTTTAAGGTAAGATATATATATGTTCATTGTACTTTCCATAGAGCAACATAGATTTACAGATTTTTTTAATTTTTTTTTTTTTTGGTTCACATAACAAGCTACAGGCCTACGTATGGCAGGGAAGATTTATAGATTAGATGTGGAGGACAGCAAGATATATCTCAGTGAATATATTACGTACTAGAAACGGTGGATCAATCTCTTTTTTTTTTTTTTTTTTTTTTTTTTTTTATAAATATCATTACTCGCTTGCCGCCCTGTGGGCTATGGCGAGGTTCTAAATACATAGGAGATGATGAGAGGGAAGTAGAAAATGAATAACAGAAAATGAATAGCAGTGAGTAGCCCAGTGTGTCTATTCCTCCAGCTGTTCCATCAGCTTCATGATTGAATCCATGTCCTCCTTCGGGGGTCTCATTTAACCTTCCCTTCCTCCATCAATCTCTGTTATAAATCTGTTTTGCGCAGCAGCCGGATTGGTTTTTTTTTTTTTTTTTTCTAATCTCAGTACTCGCGTGCCGCCCTAGGGGCTATAGCGAGGTGATTGTTTTAGTTACATAAGGATAAAGCGATATGAAAAGATAAGAAGAAAATCAATACGTGTCCTGTTCCGCCCAATAAAGAGAAAAATAGGAACAATCCCGTGCTCTCCTAACGTTCCACCCAATCAAGTAGTTCTATCAATGCGTCGCCGGATTGGAATGGAAGATGGACTGGGAATCGGTTCATGAGACAATCACTGTGGAAGACCACGAGGGCCGGAGGCATAATGATGCAAGGGCAAGACTGGGCAGCTAGCGCGAGCTTTACATGGGGTAAAAGGTGTGCTAAAAGGATAAATTGAATATTGGATAAATATGTATATTTGGACATTTGGAATGCAATTCCAGCAGTCAAGCAATGTCATTTTTTCCCTTTCATACTTGCGCTCATTCCTCAACGTGGCCCTCATTCGCAGAGTGCTGTTTGTGCATTCAAACTGCCCGCAAGCCTATTGCGACTGATGTAAGCCGGCCCCGAACGAGTGGTTCGGAAGATATATGTATCTGGTAGCGTGTACGCGACAGTGCGTGATTACAAAAAAAGTACAGACATTAGGCAAGCGACTATTGCCCTATCACTGTTAACTTGGTGTAGGGCTTAACCATCATTTAGGACGTCGAAGCGCAATCCACGGATACCTGTAAGGTTGTTGCTGACATGGGACTTTTCACCCCCTAGGCGCAGTAAATAAAGTATTATTTGTTGGTAATCCAGGGATGCCGATCAGGAAGTGTGTGTCAAGCAGTATGCAAAGCAAACCCTGCATCTGGCTTAGATGTTCATTACTATGCGCTTGTTCGCCGTTGCCCAACCGCCTGGAGCGAGTGGTCAATACCCTGGGCTATTCGGTAAAATCCGGGCCATATGCAACCTGCATTTTGCGTGCCTAATTGCGACATTCTCAACGCAACTAAGTCCAACAATGTTCTCATTGGTGGGAAACTTTTGTTATCCTGGGGCATCGTGTCAAACTTACAACTAGTAAACCCTGACCTTCTTTGTTGTGATAAAACACCTTTCGTTGAAAATTCTTGTGCTAAATGGTCACATGTATTACTACCTAGAACTTAGGGACCATCATTCCTGTCTGCCTTTAATGTACCCCTGTTGATTACATTATGATCTGCTAAACAAATGCATAACAGAGTGGCCACCTATTCAATGTCTCAATACGCCTTCTTGTCACCCTGGAGAACTTGCCTCTAGATGCTCAAGTTGGGTGACTGTACAAGCATACCTGTTTCTTTAGTGCAGGACACCTTTTCGGTTCCTTCTTTTTTTTTCTTTGGTCCGTTACGCCGCATGCAGGCTTCAAGCCTATGGTAGGGAATTTTTACAACATTGGAATGCCAAAGCACAGTGATTTTGGTATACCCTATTGTTTATCAGCATAAACTATTAGGAGTCACCCGCAAACTTGGGCTCTTAGCGTTAGCGAAATCCTATCCCTCCAGAGCAGGTACACGGAACTAGCACTATGCACTGCCATGGCGAACAGTTGCAAGCGGGGTTACGTGATATAAAAAAAAAATTAAATTAGAAAAAAGGAACTAGCACTATGAAAGCGAGAGGGTATGCGAGGGCTGCTTTATTACGGCGAAGGCTGAATCACGAAGGGAAGATATAGAGATACCATTGAGTCTATTGATCTAAGAGTCGCAAGAACAGCAGGTTCATCTACATGAGAAAGATAGCATAACTGACTAAAGAGCCTTAACTGAATAGGGAAGTATATCATTTCAGGTGGTGAGAAAGTCACGGAATGCGTGGCTTGCAAGTAAAACGCCGTGGCACAACCTGGGCGCAATGGCTTGATTCATCGAAATGAAAAGACATCAACGGGGACGGATGTAATGTTCCGGCAAGCACTTCTAATGGTGGAGGATTCTGGATATCTTTACCTCCAAAGGTATCATTTTGGAATTCTGTTCAATGAAAGAAGAGTATCTGAATATATGTTTCGTAATTTTTTCAATTTTTCTGCCAATGAAAAGGTAGTTATATAGCTAATTGCGCACTTCTGCTTGTTCTAGCACATTGATACATTTTCCTGTACCTATTTTAATCGAAATAGCCTTACTTACATAGAAGCACACTCAGACAGTCATGCTCCTGAGCGGCCCAATGTTCTCCAGTAACTGCCTCGTCTCGAACGGTTCTCGAGGTAGCCCAGACTGTTCGCGAATGGCCTATTGTTGCGCATATGCACCTAGACTAGTCATCAAAGTCGGCGTTCCAACTGGCTCAGAACATACGTATGAAGTCGGTGTCGTCGACGGGGTGCTATCATAAAACCGAGGCGAGGATGGAATCAGAACTGGGGCTAGACTTTGTGTATAGGTATTGTAAAATAGTTTACAAGTAGTGATACCTATACTTAGGTAAAGTCGCATCTGAATGGAAGCAGAAACCATGCAGCAAATGATTCTCATATCCCCTTTACAGCATAGCTTTTTGAAATCGCCTTGCGCCCCCTGGCCACCTCCTTTTCCCCACCTTTCCTGGTCCACACGTGTCTTCCGGAGTGGGGAAGCTGGAAGAATTGGCGTTGCGCCGGGATAGGGCAAGTTTTGTGATACCCCGGTTGGCACTCTGGCATAAAGGATGGAATTTTCTCTTGCTTCTTTGATTATTCTTCGTTGAATATTTCGAATTTTTCCATTATTCGAATTCTTTTACATAGATTCTTTCTTTACTTTTCGAGTCAAGTTATTCTTTCTTTGCTTGCTTTGGTACTATGTAAATTAAAGTAACGTCACTGACCTTGATCTGGCGCACTTCCGGAATTAATCCAACAGCCTCCTGTAAAGCCAAATGTTCATAGAAGATGCCCAAATTGCACATGCAGCTTTTTTTTTTTTTTTTTTTTTTTTTTTTTTTTAATATCATTGATCGCATGCCGCCCTAAGGGCTATGGCGATATTTAGTTATATATGAAATAAAAGGAAAGTTAGATATAAAAGTAGAAATCCCCGGAAACTCCTGTGTGAAGGGGAAGTGAGAGTAACAATAACAATAACAGATAAAAGTAGAAATTCCTGGAACCTCCTGTGTGAAGGGGGAGTGAAAATAACAATAACAAGTGATGGGAATGTACAAATACCAGGGGGAAAGCCAGTACCAGTTTACTTCCGTCCCCTGTCCCACTCGTACTGGCTAGAATTCAACCATTTTCCTCCCAGTCTCAACTTCTCCAGCTCAACCTGTCTCCCAAGGTATACCACAACTGAGCTGGTGGTTTTGCCTTCCTCCGTTAGAGTTGCCTTTTTCCTCAGCCACCGAATTCCTTCCACCTTTCCTAGGTCCCGGTTAGCTGCCTCCAACCACCTCCGGACGTTGTTCAGGTCCTTCCGGAGTGCAATTCCGTGTACGACGAGGCTGGTTTTTGTCCTGGTGGTGCCCTCCGGTTTGCTGGTTGGGGTGGGCTTCTTTGTCGGGCGGGGCGCGGGGGTTAGGGATCTTGTGGGGGCGCTGGGCGGAGGGAGGGGGGAGTTTGTGTTGGCGTGGGTCGCTGCGATCTTTTCCGCCCCTTTGTCATCTAGCCGGCGTTTGAAGGCGTAGTTGGCTTGTGATGACGGTGCCGCACGCGGGGTGGGTGCGGGACTATTGGCCGGTGCGGTCGTGGCGGTGGGTTCCACCGGAAGCGTGTCTAAAGTGGTGATGGGGCTGAACCCCAGTGTCTCGGGTGGGGAGACCAGCCACGTAGGGGGGAGGACGTCAGGCATTCCACCCCATACCTTCATGTTCTTCTCGTCGAATCTTATGGCCAGGATTGAGCCGGGTTTTGGGGCATGGTCTCTCTGTGCCCTGAGCTTCCAAAGGGAGGCGAGCACCAGGGACGAACTGATACCCACCTCTTCCAGCGACTGGACCGTAGTGAGCGGCACGAGCTAGCTCGAGCCGAGCTGGAGGGTGAGCTCGAGCTGGCGTGGCATGAGCTCGAGCCTGGATTGATTATATACATAATATTGACAAACTAAACTAAACTAAGCTAAATTTTTATCTTTCTCACTACTATCAGCTAAATTGAGCATTTCGAAGTTGTTGGTAGGTCAGAATGAGCTCCAAGTCTCTAATTTTTACTATTTTAGGTATTTACAGTTTATGAAACCTTGCACTGGCTAAGCATTTTAGCGAGCTGTCAAGAAAAACACAAGCATGATCTTGGCTCGTTTGAGCTCGAGCCAGCTCGAGCTGGCTCGGCTCGTGCCGCTCACTACTGGACCGTGACATCCCAGTCAGGTGCGTCTTGTGTCTTGAGAGGGGGAGGGGTAGGGGGAGGGTGGTTCTCCACGAGGGGAGGGGGCGGAGGGGGCGGAGGGGGCGGCGTGGGGGAGGCAGTCCTCTTCGTCCTCTTGCCTTTCGGCATTTGATTGGTCAGTGGGTGGTGGCGCGGGGTTGTTATTGGTGCTTGGCGTGGGGTTGGTGTGTTGGCGCACATGCAGCTTGGAGGGGTATATCAAAGTAACCTCTATACCTCATTTAGCCAATTCTAGCACTTCGAATGATGCTTTATCAATTAGGAATTTGAATCCTATACAGGTGCAAAATGGCAATGTGGCTATTTATGACCTTGAGCAAGTGCATATACCTTCTACAGTATGTATTCAGGAGATCTGGAATGTTTCATAATGATTGGATACATATGGAACAAGTGGTGAGCTAGTATACATAAGTATATTTTCACTGCTAAAACGTAAATTTGATATTCAGCATGTAGTTACTTCTGAAAAATATGAGACATGTTCATAATGCTCTAGATTGTAACCCCATAGAAGAATATATCTCGAGCTGATTGTAGGCATACTTATTGATAGGAAGCAGGGGTCAATAGGGATATCCATCTATCTATACCCAATTAGGTAATGCATATTCCTTAATATACCATGTACGAGTGCCACAGTCTTGAGCTATGAAACTCCAGAAATATAATCTAGAGCCTATTGAGACATTATATTAGAGACGATCGGAAAGATGTGACAATCTCTGCTCAAATTATAGATGGTTATATCTCCTTCCATATAAAAGTGTCTCAAAATTTAGTACATATATAATTACAACCTGCGCAAATGCCACGATTATGGCCCAAAGATAGGCGATATATCAGTAATACCTCACCTTGAGTGCATACCACAAGTACACTAGAAGGTTCTTCACTTACTTCTTATTTTTCGTTACTTATTTCTCTCCTACATCGGGTAATGCGTTCACATGACTCCCTCATTCTCGTACTTTGCTCCCCACCGCTCAAGTCACTCATAAGAAGTAACTTTCTCATCTATTCATTCACTGTATCTTCTGCAAAAGGGAATAGTACCTATGAATGCAATCATTTTCTTTGCTTCGTTCAGTTCTAATAAAATATAGAGCGGCACTGGAAGTCAAAGATGATTAGTAGATTTCTCCTCTTCCTCTCCTCCTTTTTTTTTATCACGTGGCCCCGGTCCGTATATGGCTATGAGTCTATGTTAGAGACCAAAATACCCAGATCAGGTTAATAGGAATGTTTCTACTAACTCTATATATACTTTTTTTTTTTTTTTTTATCATTACTTCTACATACACTTACGCCTACCAAGATACACCTCGCCGCTCGTTATCCCAAAACAAGACTGGATTGCCTCCGCTTCGTCCTGTGTCCACCACCTTTCCTCCAGCCTCCCAGCACTAACAGGTGACTTGCACCCTATCCTTAACCTTCTTCTTAGGCCTCTACAACCTCCTGCACTCAAATACCACATGCTCAGCACTCCATTCCTCTCCACAAGTGTAGCATGCCTCCTCTCCCTTCATCTTCTGCCTCCAAATACCACTGCCCTTCCTAGTCCGTATCCTGGTGTAATGGTAAGTGCCCTCTTGCCCCATCTTATTAACCACCCCATGCAAAAGCCACTTCTTAACTAACTGATGTGGGCCACCTTTTGTAGCCTGACCATCATACTTCATAGCTCCAACTCCTTCCTTTGCCTTCCCATCAGCCTTTTCAATACCCTCGATCTGATATATGCCTTTATCCAGGTGCGTTTCATGTCCCCAGGGTCCCCCAGCCTATGCCTCCTCTCTGCAATTGCCTCTACCCTGCGTGTCAGGTCGCTTTGTCTGTTTTCTCTACTTCCTGACTGTGTTGATTGCCGCGTGATAGTCCATGAGCGGTAGCACCTTCACCTTACTGTCAACAGCCTCTAGAGCGCCTTTCATACCAGCAACCTCTCCATCCCACACCGTTGCCTTCATGCCAACCCACCTGCTCCCTCCCACCTCACCGGCTATAAGGTAGATAGATAGTATCCACTACTGCCTTCCGATAGACCAGAGCGGTGAGAACTGGTGGAACAAACGTACGACCAAATGTGAAGAAAGTGCTTTTTTTTTATTTTTTTATATCATTACTCGCGGGCTGCCCTGTGAGCTATGGTGAGGTGTTAAATACATATAAGGTAACTTAGGAAAGTATTACGAACCCGTCCCCTGCTCCCTTATCCGTAAAGAGATGAAAGGAAATATATGAGTCCCGTCGCCTAACTGTCTATGGCTCATCGTAACATGTTCACTAGGTGGTCCTCGCCTTCATATTTCAGGGACGTCCTCAGCTCAGCCTCGCCCCCCGGCCATTTCCGAATCCACACTCGACACCTTTCCCATATGTGGCCTGTTGTCTCTTCTTCTTCGCCGCACCAGCGGCATTTCGGGCTTTCCGCCTTCTGGATCTTGAACTTCCATGAGTTGAGGCCTTTGCCCCAGAGCAAGCTTCACAGGGCGCCGGTTAGCCTCCCTAGGCGCTGAAGGGGTCTATAACTTAGGCCTAGTCTATTTCTTTCTTTGGCTCTTTGTGTCCTCGCCTCCATCCGTATCCCGGCTTCCGTTATCAGTTGTGTTTGGTATTGAAGTGAGGCTTCTATTTTGGCTGCCTGGTCGGCGAGTTCGTTGCCCGTTATACCTATGTGGGCCTTGACCCACATTATCGCGAAATCCAGGCCTCCCCGGCGGATCCTTCCGCCCCAAGCCTTCCTTACCGCGTGAGCCGCACCTTCCAGGGTGGGCTTCCCTTCGGGTATGTGCTCGAGGCCCGTTATTGCGACTTGGGAGTCCGTGAGTATCAATAGCTCTTCGTCCCCTTCCTCCAATGCCTTGGCCATGGACAGGAGTTCGGCGTCGTTCACCGTTGCCCGACTTTCCTAGGTAGTACAATGTTGGGGTCCGGTTCTCCAGTCCCATCCCTGTCTGTCCGTCTATCCGACTCCCATCGGTGTATACTGTCTTCCAGCCCTGGTCCTCCTCTTCTTCGATGTGTCGTTCCCACTCCGGGCTCTCCGCCTGTGCATCGGGGGAGGGTAGGACGGCCAGTGGGATCGGGTGATTCCCTTCCAGCAATCCTCGAACGTGCTCGGTGTCGTCTTCCTCGTGGGTTTTTTCCTTCGCAAACCTGAGGGCTCTGACCTCCACCCATTGGGCTTCTCCCCATGTGAAGGCGTGGATCGCCTCGAGGTTGGCTAGCCCCTCTATGGTGTCTCTCCTCGTACCCCAAGAGGCTTTTGTGATGGCCTCTGCTACCCAGTATTGCCATCTTTCCAGCGTTGCTAGCTTATGTTCGGAGGGGGCCGATATTGCGTGGTCCATCCAAGGCAAGCTTCCCCACATGGCGATTGGTCTCGCGATGCTTGTTTGGAGCTGCCTTCGCTTTGTCAGGTCCAGTTGCCCCAATCTCGACGCCGTCGCCCAGGCTGCTTGGGCCTAGGTTACCAAGGGCGGCACGCGAGTAATGAAATACTATTTCCGAGATCTCTTAAAGATATATATAATATCTCTATTTTAGGTCTTCCTCGGTGGCTACCCCTTGTGTCTCTAAAGAAGCTCATATCGTGTGTTTAGCCGAGCGGTGAGTGGTTGTGGTTAAATTTGGCGGTTCAACCGCAAGCTAATGGGAGGCTCGAGAGCAGCCACCAGAACCCTCGAGACCACGGAAGAGAGGGCAAGCCACTAGTGGGCGCCACCAAGCCACAGCACAGTCCCTCTCTAGTTGGTTTCCCGTTTGGGTGATCCCTTTGTGGTAGTCATGGGCAGGCAGCGAAGGGAGGCTCAGTATATAGAAGGGGAGAGGGAGACGCTGGTCCTCCCTCTTCAAGCCGCATGAGTTGCGAAATCACCCACCCACCGACCCCGTTACCCCAGCGACTCGGGCCTCCGCGAGGGAGAGACTGGGGGGGTCCTTCGGTTTGCCCATGCTTAGTCAGCGAAACGACTGACTAAGCATGGGCATTAGGGGCTACAAACCCCTTGAGCCGATTTCCGCAACCTAAAGAGCATGGATAGGACGCCTCCTCATTTGTTTTCCTTGTCTTTTTTCTGTCATGTATTCCACATAGCAATTCATGTTTGTTCGAATCGAAGTAGCCGAGGACCATTAGGTGACGTTGCCTGTGGCGACGATGCATCGGATGTAGCCGATGTGGTGAAAAGCCGGATTATTTGGAATAAGTATTACTGTAGATCAACGGTCAAGCTGTCGGTGTAAGCTGTTGGTCTTGGCAGGCTAGTTGCAGACTCCATATTCTTTTTTTTTTTTTTTTTTTTTTTTTTTTTTGATCACGTAACCCCGCATACAGACCATCAGCCTATGGCAGGGACCCATATCCCCGGCTCAGGTTGAGCAACTATCTCCTTATCTACACACCCTATATACACGTCCTGGGCACCCAACGTACCCAACGTACCCTCCGGCCCTTCGGCTAGCCCAGTTCAAGGCTGGCGAACCATTCCTCGACCGGATCGCCCTCCACGCCGTCCTGCCTCCAGCCCTTCTCTTCCAGGTTCTCCCACCACTGCCAGGTGACCAGCACCCCATCCTTGTCCTTCCTCTTGGGCCGCTCCGGCTGCTCACTGCACCTGAACACCACGTGTTTATCGCTCCACGCCTCCCTGCATGTGCATCGTGCCTCCTTGCCACTTATCTTCCTCCTCCACATGGCCCCACCTTTTCCAGTCCGCAGCCAGGTATAGTTCGTGAGTTGTTGGAGTGTATATTCCTCCTGCTCCCCTCTCTTTCAGCTTCTCTACCTCTCGACCCTCATTTTATAGAGTTTTGGTCTGCGCTAATTTAATGCCCTGCTTCCTAAAACAGCATTTCCTCATTCGAGTTGCCACACCTGTCCTGCTTCCTTAAGCAGCAATTCCAGTTCCTACATGAGCGCCCTCCTGCTCCACTTCACAAACTCCCCTTTCCGAACCTGGCTCGTTCTCTCTCCTCTTTCCCTTCCGGACTGATTCTTGATGCAGTCCGCCCTCTGTGGCCTGTCTGTCATACCTCATGCATCCGGCTCCTTCTTTCGCGTTCTCATCCGCCTTCTTATTCCCTTCGATCCCGACATGCGCTTTCACCCAGGCAAGCCTCATTGCATCCGGGTTTCTCAATTTCCGCCTGCGTTCTGCGATCAACTCCACCACGCGTGCTAGGTCTGCAGTTCTCGCTTTGCCCATCCTTCCCTCATTCTTGACTACGATGATTGCTGCTTAGGAGTCTGCTAGCAGCAGAATCTCCGCCTTATTGTCTACTGCCTCCACGGCACCCTTCATGCCAGCACCTTACCATCCCACACGGTGGCTTTCACGCCGACCCAGCGACTCCCTTCTGCCTCTCCAGCTACCACCTGCCGCCAGCACCACCCACCTCCTATGAAGGCCTTGAGAGGCTGATGTGAATGATATTATATTGTTATATATCTTTTTAACCTCCTTCCTCGCTACGGCTTCCATATATCGCCATAGCCCTTGGGGCGGAATGCGATTAATGATATATTAAAAAAAAAAAAAATACGGTTTCCATCTGTGAATATGGCAACTGAGTCCCCCTTGGCCTTGTTGATAGCCTTCTCCCACTTGGTTGGGGCATCCTCCTTGCCTAACCTGAGGTCGATGACCTTGACCACTGTCCCAAGTGGGATGACCTCTCGACCCCAAGACACTTTCTCATCCTCATCGACTTCAATCGTGCTGGCGATTCGCCCTGCTACCAATTCGAAACCATCATCCTTCTCCATGACTCGCCCCAGGTTAAAGTCTCTCCAGTCCCTCCCTCTCTCAGCTTCTCTATCCAGATCCGACATCTCGACCCCTCGGAAGCTCTCTGGCCACAGGTCCCCCACACCTGAAGATTCTCTATTCAAACGCCCATGAAAAGGTATTGCTCCCATATATGTGTTCGGGGCCAGCCATCTTAGCGGGCCACTCATGACTGGCCCAGACCAACCATTTCCTCCACACAAAAGTGGATGGCCCGAACCAGCCATGCTATCATAAGACCAATGGTCCGCATTTCAAGATGAGCGGCCTGGGCCATCCATATTTGTGCTCGCTGGCGCGGGCTACTAGTCCGAATTCCGAGTAAATGCCCTGCATACTTGAGTGAAAAACATATATTTATCGCCACCCTACGGAGAACCAGATGTAGCCGCTCCTGGTGTCTGTCTTGGCGAATATACTAATTGAGTATATAAGATCCTGATTAGTTACAGGACGCCTCGAGATATTCCCTGTCACCGCATTCCCTACTCCTCCACCACTCACATCTCTTCCTGTCTTGTGCAAGTTCAAACACCAGTCCGTCCAACAGCGCGTTTCAGACCAAGAGAGGCCAAGGCAACCATATCTGCTCTCATTACTCTCCCTCCTTGCCCTTTCAAGCTGCGTACTCCACCTGTTGAGCCCTTCGGTCCCGATATTCAGCACGAATTTGAATGTCACCTCCAGTCTCCACAGCACTGCATTCGCTCTTTTTTACATTCCACATCAGGATGACAATCAGCATGCGAGTAATGAAATTAAAAAAAAAAAAAAAAAATCTGGACGGCAAGGTGACCAGGTATGTAGGCCCTTTCTGCAGCCATATCACATGGAGTATGCATCCTTCTCGATAAGAACAGTTTCCGGAGGGTAAATTGCCAATTTAAGGTGTTGTCAAGTTGAGACAAAGTTTCTCGACATCTCTACTCATGTATTTAGTTCAAAAAGTATTGGAACGGCATAATTAGTCAGCAGTTCCAATACTTTCTGAATGAGCGAGTATGTATCCTGGCTCGTTTTTGGTCTTTAATCCTTGTAAATTCATCAGCGGCGTGTCTCAGTGATGAGTACCCCAGTTACCAACTGGCCTGGGCCTCTCATAGTCATAGTACACCGGGCAATTCATGACTAGCCTGGATAACTGGCTGGCCCCGAACATATGCATAACTACAAAGAGTAGCATCAATCCTAGAGGATAGATATCTGTAGATCTGTTTCAGAAGGTGAATATATACGACGAGTTAAGCATCGATGCCTCGATACATACATTACGTACCATGAGTTGCATGATTATGGCAAGTACTATTCTCAATAAACCTATACTCAAGGTATCGATCAGAATTTTTTATTTTTATGTAAAATAGGAAGAACAGCACCTACGCCTCACTTTTTGGATGGACTTTCAAGGGGTAATCAATATTCGGACTGTCCAAAACTTTCACAATCCTAAATGCCGTTTGAAAGAAATGATATTCAACTCAATTAGCCTGTATTCTCATTCAAAACGAACCTTCCCATTAAAGTAGGTACTTGGGGCTTGGCGCGCAAACTTACCCTTCCATGGCGCCGGAAATTAATGTACTCGTACTCGTACTGAGGTGAGTTAAGAGATGACAGGGCCTTATCTGTTCTGGCTTATTTTGAATTTCTTCTAGTTTGCTTTGTTTTGTTGTTTCTTATTACCTCCTTTGTATTTATTCTTATCATAGCCCGCAGGGAGTAATGATATTTTTTTTAAAAAAAAAACATGTCCGCCCTTTGAAGTTTCAAACCAATTACTTCCACCAAATGAACTCCGATTCCAAAAATTAAATTATAGATTTATTTCTCCTTATAGCGCAGTAATCGAAGCTAGAAAACCAAATGAATATATGTTTTCTAGCTTCGTTTGAGAACAGGACTGAGAAAGCAGAAAGGTACGAAGCTTTAGGATTTTTCGAACTTATGTTGGTGAAACTCCGATTGCGAAGGCGAGAACTCTCTATTCAGCTAGAAAGCGGTATTACCAAACTAGCCAAGGAGAGAAATGAGCGGCTGTATTTTTTTTTTTTTTTTTTTATATCAGTACTCGCATGCCGCCCTAAGGGCTATGGCGAGTGAGCGGCTGTAGCTGATGGGTGTTTGTACTCGCGTAATGTCCACCACTCACTTTCTTTCTGTGTTCCCTGCTGCATCATGCGTCACTCACTGTTCTATGTAGTGCAAGGGTGGCTCCTGCCGTTTTTGTGGCTTTCAGGTGTTGGGCTTATGCACTTTACTCGCAGAGCCCGCGGTAGCCCAGGTGACTGACTGATGGTTAGCGTCATGACAACACATCATTGCTGCTCGCCATGCCATTAGGTTATAAGCGAGTGCTGATATATATAAAATTGTTGCCGAACATCGCAGATACAGTGCCTAGCAGAAAGTGTTCAGGACTACACAGAATGAGGAACAGCAAGACGTACATCTGAGCGGACCCTCCTTGCACCACTTTTCAATGCTGTTCCAAAAATCATTAAAAGTCAATAAAGTAGCTAAAAAGATACAAAACAGTAATAGATCGCATGAATAGATATCAGAGAGCCTAAATCCTTACTCAGAATTTAAAATGGACTACCTTGGATGAGTGGTTATATTTTTGCAAGGGGGTCTCTCTGTGAAAAGGAGTACAGAGGAATAGGCTCAGAGATGTGTGTATTCGATTCTAATAATCAATCAAGAACGGGGCTTCCAGAGCCCATATATATACAAAAACTCTATAACACGAAGTTGCATACAAAACCAGTGAACAGAACAGCTAAGTATTTGGACTGCCTAATATGGAATACTCAGTCCGGAGTGTTTGGGCCATCGCGGATGTTCGGAGTGCTTAGGCCATTGCGGATGTTCGGATGTTTTACACACTCGGACTGTTTCGCTCGGACTGTTTCGCGTGTGTTCGGCTCATGGTTTCTAACACTCTCGGATGCATGTCTCGCAAATCCCAGGTCACGATATGGATTCCACTCTGCGTGTGCTGCAATTGCTGCACTTGCGCTTTGTACCAGGGCCATGGATCGTAAGAATCTAACCCTCGAAGTTGACGTTTGTGCCTTTATATGCACGTGCAGGAAAACTATGGTCGCTAGGGAGAGCTGAAAGCTGAAGCTTATGCTAACTGGTACTGTTGCACATGGGATAGGGTGTATATTGACTGCATCTACTGACCACCCCACCTACGATTACGGTGAGTCTGTAACAACTATTATGGCCATTAGGGTGTTTTCATACTAGCTAATTCTGTAGCTATGTACTATTGTTAATATAGATACCTATCAGGTCTACCAATCCTGTCATTCTGCTAGAGGCTGTCGCACTTATGAGAGCATTTTTCCTAGCAATGTATACTGTCAGTCCTGCAATATACTATAGTATTCTTGAGAATGTCTTCCTAGTAGCCAACACTCCCAATTATGTTACAGACCATTGTAATCATAAGAGTAGTCTTATAGCTACTAATCCTATCATTTTTAGTATATGCAGTTGCTTGTTGCAAGTAATAGGAGAGCATATTGGCAGTTTTTGGCACTTCCGGCACTTTCGGCCATTTTGGCAACTGCTTTGAAGCTACCGAAATCTAGAGCAGCCTTATTCTATCACCATTTAAGTTAGCTATCTTCTTCTATAGTCACTTGAGAGTGCAAGAGCTATAGTCATGTAGCACTTGACTCATCTCACACTGCTCCACCACCAACTATTGCTCGCTTCATATTGCCTACCTCACACAACCCATAAGAACAACAAACAACAATCAATGTCTGCTACTCTCTCCTACGTGCCCGTGAAATCATTGCAGCTATGCAAGCCCATATTTAAAAAAGCCTGAGAAGGGTGAAAGTTATGGGCTAAATTGTTGAGAACCGCAGTCGGGCTTAAACGTCACTTGCCACTTCATTTAGATAGTTTTAGATAGTACCGGTATTGGAGCATTTCGCAGCTACAGGGGCAGGTTACACTGTATTGCATTGACATGCTAAAGCATGAATGGCAAGCTGCATCATCTCCTATTTATGAAGCTTCTGCTTCCGCCAGAAATATAGGAAATGTTGCATGTACCACATTCTCAATTATTCTCCAATAAGCTCTTCCTTGTCATCATTTTCTATGTACATTTTATCTTCTTAAACAGTCAATACCACTATCGCTGATTCATCCTTGTTGGAATCTTGACAAGTCCGCATGGGGCCCTCATCAACAGTGGACTATGATGCTTGATACCACCAAGAGTTCATTATCTGCACCACTGATGACAACTGGTGGGACTGCTGGACTGGGCAGGGCGAGACAAGGGACAGGATTTTTCCTTCATTCCTCCTGTTATTTCCATCGTTTAATTAATCCTCCTTCATTCCTCTTCTTATTTCCTTCTTTCGTTTAATCCTCGATCATCATGTATCTAAACAGACCTCGCCATAGCCTACCAGGCGGCACGCGAGTCAATTTAGCAACCAGACGTAGTTGCATGTTGTGGGAGAAACGGCTCTAAGGACAATACTCCGTAGTTGCCGTAATATCTGAGTTGCGATGACCAGAAATGAAAATGTCTTGGTAACGCTACTTGTGCAGCAACAACTTGGCGGCTGACATAGCTATCAAGGCTAATAATTTAAGATTACAACATTCTTTTCATATGACCATTAGATCAAGATATAGTGATGGCTCTGAATGATAATATGAGTTCATTATTCTGGAAGTAGATGATTATTACCAGTTACTAGTAGCATCAGGCACTATGATCTCCAGTCACTATTAGAGCTAGTTATTATTATTACTAGTGATAATTATCGACCAGTAACTATTAACTACTGGAATAGTTATTGCTAGATATGACAGTGGTAGGGGCATCATATACTCCCATAATAGTAGTTTTCAGTTACAATTCCTATTAGTTACTGCTTCCTACAGTCACTATTTACTATAGTCACTGTTCACTATAGTTACTATTTACTGAGGTTACTGTCCACTGGTTACAAATGTAATACAATTATGATCAACAGGCATTACACTTGATAGCAGATGATGGTTTCATTTAGTATACAGAAATTAATTACTATATACAGGAAGGAAACTCAGATAGCATATGGAAAGCAGAATAGGTATTATGAGATTCAGATAGCATTTGCACCTGGTGTGAGTTCTGAATTGGGTTTTCTGAACAAATCCGAGTTGAGCTGGTTTGTCACGCCGTAAAATGTAGTCGACTCAGCTGCCGAGTGAGCCGGTACGAGTTATATGCATGGTATGACTGAGTTGATACGTAATATAGAAATACCACTCGGCAGCTGAGCTGGTATGAGCTGAGTATGTACATATGCTACAAAAGTCAACACTGACTCAGCTTACACCGAATGTGAATACTAGATTCAGATTAGAAAGAGAAAATAACTAATGCAAAAGAATATTAGAAAAGGGTAGAGAAATTTAAACAAAGAGAGCACTATCAGTATTATAAACTTCACTTGTAATATCACTTGAGTAAAATAGACTACTTGCTATAAATGCTTGAAATGTAGCATGTAGCTTATGAATTTTGTGATTATTATAACTCTTGCAGGTTGTAGTTTTGCAGGCGGACTCTGGCTTCTTAATACCCTATAGTATCATATCGAGTGTAAGTTTAACTACATCTTGAGGAGTCCAAAGTAAGGATACTTTAATCTGAATGGTGTAAAGTTCACTTGATTGTGTCCTGGAGAAAGGGAGTTGGAGGAAAGAAGATCGTATTTCAGCAAGAGCGGGATTAATGCAAGAGGACATAGGAATATTAGGTTAAAAGAATATAAGTCGGGATGGTGCCTCGCTGATGATACTTGAGTTGATGGTTTTAATTAATCTTGTTCACCGAATAGAGATAGTTGTATAAGGAATCTCGAAGAGAAGTTGAAAGTGGGCTGGGAGGAGTAAAAAAAGGGTATGAGTATGTGGATTCAAGTTTGTGGGTAGCAGTCCAAGAGTTTAGGGCTCCGGGTACGGTGACTGGTGCTAGTAGTAATGCCTCGGTAGCAGCCCTAAAGTTTAAGGCAGCAGGTGGATAAACTCTCTCCCTCGTTAGTCAAGTATCCATTGAATAGGTGGTTAAGTGGTAATGCCTCAGTAATGATAGAAACTGATACTGTCATGCAATAACAACATTGAATTGCTCAACATGCTCTATATCTCATGCGGGCGCTCAATATGCTCAATATACGCTATATCCCATGCAGGCTCTCAATATGCTTAACATGCCCTACATATATCCATGTATGTGGGCGATCAATCTGCTCAAAAGATGTATATTAAGTCAAGTATATGTTAGTAAGATGACATACTTGATCACACTCCCGGTCCAGGCAGCTGCGCAGCAAAGGTGGTATACTCCTACTCTGTATTAATGCTTTACTCCACAACGATACTTGTAATTTGCATCTCTACAATTTTTAGTCTTAGTTTCTGAGCTTTCCATGATAATATTGCCTTTATGATGTCAGCATTATTGTGCATCGCTCTGCATTTGATATAGTGATGGTTCAGTCAAGCGATGATATTGTCATTGTTCTACCTCAATTAGGGTCAATAGCTATAGTAATAATGGTTTAGAATAAAAAATGTAAGCTATGCAATCGCCAACTTGTTATCATAGCCATATACTGCCATGTGACACCCGTTGTATTGCAGCGGATCTCTGACAATTACATTGTGGCTTCTAAGATATTTTGGTAACAGCATCTCGTAACGCAACAGCTCTTGTCATAACTTATGTCTCTGATGACTACCTCACCAATACTCACTAGCTGTGAGTGCAGATTTCTATCATGCAACGAGTTCTCGTCACTCTTTTGAACAGTAGCACGTACAATATGAGAGTTAAGTGGCATCAGCTGCCAGGTGCAAAATGCATCATGCCCACTATTATTTGAACTTTAAATGCTGGCGAAACACATACATAAGACTAATTGCACTAAACTATTTTGAAACAGTTCTACAACCATTTGTACGGCTGACAAATTTTTGGTACAGTAGTAACCTCTGCTGCATCCCTCACATACCTGACATAAATGTACAATTTTGGGTCACTTGGTAGTAGAAAGATATTTATTTATATATTATTCAAGCAGGGAGGGAAAGGAAAGGGCTTTTGAACTTCAAAGTTCCGATAACATGCGTAGATAAGCTTAGAGATAGCAGTCTCATAGCTGGGCTTGGCAGCTGTGGCAAGTGGACAGTAACTGATTGTAGGAAGGAAACCAGCCAGTGGTACGGAGTTAGTAGTCTGGTTGCAGTGGAGGAAGCTGAAATGCAATTGACCTCTGTCAGGTACTGGCACTTTGCAGAGGTCCATTCCCTACCCTATTGAGTAATACCACCAATACTTGGCAATCCTTGCCATCTTTAGGCCAGATGTAGCGGAGGAGTCTAGAAACCTCTGTCTGTAAATATAGCATTCTAGAAGTTTACTCAATGCAAGAGAAATGCCTGGAGCAATTCCAGTAATTATCCTAGAAATTTTGTATCCATAGAAGTATACTTATAATTACAAATCTTCATTCTTCCATATAGAAATCTAAAGAGGAAGCAACTAAATTAATGACGTTCTAGTATATGCTACCTTTGTATATGCTAATACAGCGATTTCCCTACAGTTAGTACTTTGCCAGTAGCAACAATTTGTGGGTGGTAGCAACTTGCGGAGTGACTTGACAGTAACTGGCTGATTAATCGTATTACGAGTAGTAGTAGTACGTTAGTCTTTTACCCAAAGCTAGTGCCGCTTAGTGGTGCATCGAGTGGACAAGTTCATGAATAAACCAGTTTATACAGGGATTAATATATCTATTCGCGACTAGTGTAGTTGGTTCGCGAGCCCGCAAATGTTCCCCTAGACTACTCACCACCACCACCCTTCTGCGTGCTCTCTTAGAGAGACAGGCGCTTGGCAGACTACCGCGCAGCCGGAATGCCCCACAAGGCACACAAGGCACACAAGGCACACAAGGCACACACCCCGCAATTCCGCCCTCCAACTCCCCAACCTGTTACAGCACGTTGCCATCCTCCTGGTTTGCAACATCCACCCCACATGTAGCGCCTCTCTGCAGTGCCTTGCGGAGAAGTCACTCATGTTCGCACAGCTCAGCTGAAACCCCTACTCCATGCATCTGCTTTCCACGCATTCTGCTGCGCCCTGTTCCAACTGGGTCCTGTTTCGCTGCCTTCTCCTCCACATGGGCTAAATGTCAATGAGAGCGCTGTGCAACTGCACATCGCAGTACCCTCCTATGCGGAATGCGTACCTGATGCATCATGATGTGTTGGCCGATCGAGAAATCGATTACATGACCGTGGCAGTGCCGACGATTTCCTCACAAGAGATGTCTCTATATCAACGTGAACTCTGGTGGTGCTTTTTTTTTTTTTCTTTTATAAATATCATTGCTCGCGTGCCACCCACTCTGGTGGTAAAAACCTCCGGAGCATTCTGCTAAAGTCTTTTTCTGCATTTCCCCCTCCATTAATTTACCTACCGCTTCGATGGGCCCCTTCACACTCGCAACCGGTATTACAGGATTTCTCGCAATTGCACTCGATGTCGGCAAGATCTTATCGGATTATATCAGCCAGTATAGTTCGGTGCCAACGGATGCCCAGACTCTGCTAGAAGAGATCACAGCTCTGAGCGACGTTCTGAAGCAGCTGGTCAAGTTTCTGGAAGAGAAGGATGTCAAACAAGACTTCCATGAGACCTCAGTTCTATGCCGGGTCATTGACCTCTGCAAGGATAAAATTACGAGCTTGCGCTCCATTCTGGTGAAGTTGAAAAAGTCCGGTGGTTTTCCAGACCGCCTCAGATGGCCTTTCCGCAAGCAAGAGTGCATGGATCTGGCCTTAACTTTGCATCACTGTGCTCAGACACTCCAGTTTTCACTTACAATTGCGAATTGGTATTATAGTTTCATTGCAATTTAAATTTGAGTGTTTCCCACTGACACACAATTCAAATAGTGAACTGCTTTCGAAAACGTCAAAAGAGGTGATTGCGAAACTCTCCGACCAACGACAATGGATGGACAACCTTACATTATCGCTCAGCAACGTGCCAGGGTATACAGCAGAAATAAGGGCGACCCTGTTGAGCCTGCTGTTCAAAATTGACAACATGGCAACACATGTGCAGGAAATCAAGGACACAGTTCAGAGTTTACATCAAAATATGGACGGTACGGCTCCACTGCCTCATCTCCTTGTGCCACCTAAGATACATCTCTGCTAACCCTGGCATTCAGCTGAGAATATGGAGAAGTTGCTCACTTGGTTATCACCACTCGAACCGCACAAAAGACATCAAGCAGTCCAAGCAAGCCGGGTCAAGGACACAGGAAACTGGCTCTTGCAGAGTGAGCAATTTCGGTTATGGATAGAGGATAAAACGAACCAACATCAGTCAAGCCAAGTTCTAGGCTGCTTTGGCGAGCCAGGGGCTGGCAAAACGGTGATTGCGTACGTATGCCATAAAACCTCCTAATCGTGCACTCAAGTATTCAGGCTAAAACTGGCCCTACCAAGCTCACTTGTCATCGACCACATCTTTACGACCTTTTCTAGCAGATCGCCATTAATTGGAATTATCTTTCTGTATTGCGACTATCGAGACAAGAAGGAACAAACTCTGGTGCACATTCTTGGCAGCTTCGTAAAGCAGCTCGCATTACAATATACACACGCAGGAATCCAGCTGCCTGAGGTTGTCCGAAGCACTTACAAAGCTGCTCAAAAATCTCAGATAAGGCTGGATCGTGGGACCAGCATCAACCTGATGAAAAGTTTTCTACAAGAGCTTTGCAGTACCTTCATCTTGATTGATGCATCCGATGAGTTGCAAGTCACAACAAGAACCGACTTTCTCCAGGTGATCGATGATATCACACACTTGAAAACAAACCTGCGCATTTTCTTCACTGCCAGACCACATGTTCAAGAGGAGGTCAACCGCCATCTACGTATTGCAATGAAAACATTAACAATTGTAGCACACGAAGAGGATATTCGGGCATACCTAGTACACAAAATTCAGTCTGACAATAAAGATGCTATGAATGACCAGTTGAGCAGAGAAATACTGGAGATAATACCAAAGAAAGCAGCGGGAATGTAGGATCCCCTTCATAATTATGTATGACGCAATGGATAACATTTCTTGCATAGGTTCTTACTAGCAGCACTACATATCGACATGATCCTAGATGAACTCACGATAACCAAGAGGCGGTCTGCTCTTTCCAACTTGCCACCAGGTCTTCATGCAGCCTATGACGGAACCATAGAGAGGATGCGGGAATCGCCACGTCGATTTGAACTAGGCATGAAAGTGCTTATGTGGATATACTTAGCTGAAAGGGCGTTGGAAGTGATAGAACTTCAACATGCACTGTCAGTTGAAGATGGAGCCGAGGCATTAGACCCTGACAACTTTCCATCTGAAAGCATCTTACTACACTGCTGCTGTGGGTTGGTGACGGTGGACAACCAGACATCAACTGTTCGTCTTGTGCATTATACTCTCCAAGAGTATTTCAACTTGTACGAGGAAAAATACTTTCCACGTGGCCATAATTTGATTGCACAAACATGTCTGACATATCTGAGTTTTCCTGCCCTCGCCGCCAAGCAACTAGAAGATTGGAAGCAGTGGGATCTCGTAGAACTTTTTTACAAGATTCGGTACATGATACGAGAGCTAAAGATGGAGTATGCCTTGTTTTATTATGCAGCATTTCAATGGGGCAACCACGCACGAAGGCAATGTGATAACGCCACTTGTGATCTTGTTATTACCCTGCTTCAGCGAGAGACACCTTCTCTGGGCATTCAAGCGCTCCAGTGTGCTGAGTGCTCGGGGTGGAACAAATGTTGCCGCCTGGGTAGCCTTCATGTTGCTGCCTTTTTCGGCATTGAGGGCGTCATCGGCAAATTGCTTCAGGATTCGGATCCCAACGAGGGATCCGGTTGTGGGGGCACAGCATTAGCTTTTGCGGCCGAGAATGGCCATGAGACCATTGTTCGGATTCTGCTCCAGCACGCGGGTGTTGATGTAAATGCCAGATGGAATGTCGAGTGTGGAACGCCACTTTATCGGGCAATTAGCAATAGTCATGCGGCAATAGTCAAGCTGCTTCTTGAGCAAGAGGACATTGATGTCAATATCGGATGCGAATTGGGCGATGCGCCGACGAGGCCACTTCATGTTGCAGTCAGCAACGGCGATGAGTCCGTAATACGCTTACTACTGGACCGACGTGACATTGAAGTGAATGGTGAGGATAACGAAGGTTACACACCTTTGCTACTTGCTAGTATGAACGATAATGTGGTCGCAATGCGTTTGCTTCTTGAGCGACCGGACATTGAGTTCTCCATATCCGACTTATTAGAATGCTATAGCCCGAAAAGCTTTCAAGTACTACTAGACGAAGATATGGATATTAACTTTCGCAATTCGTACGGCGGAATACTACTCCACCTTGCAGTTTTTTGCGATGACGAGGACATAGTCCCCTTCCTGCTCGACCGAAGAGATGTAGATAACAATCTGACCGACAGGGAGGGCATAACACCACTCCACAATGCTGTTCTCTGCTCCCACGAGGGCATAGTCCGCTTACTACTCGACCGTACTGATATAGATATCAATCTGGCCGATCAGGACGGCAAAACACCACTCCACTATGCTCTTGAATGGGATAACGACAGCATAGTCCGCTTACTACTCGACCGTACTGATATAGATATCAATCTGGCCGATCAGGATGGCAAAACACCACTCCACTATGCTCTTGAATGGGATAACGACAGCATAGTCCGCTTACTACTCGACCGTACTGATATAGATATCAATCTGGCCGATAAGGACGGCAAAACACCACTCCACTATGCAGCTAACCGTAGTAATAACGAGAGTATAGTCCGCTTACTACTCGACCGCAGTGATGAAAATATCAATCTGGCCGATAAGGACGGCAAAACACCACTCCACTATGCAGCTAACTGTAGTAATAACGAGAGCATAGTCCGCTTACTACTCGACCACAGTGATGAAGATATCAATCTGGCCGATAAGGACGGCAAAACACCGCTCCACTATGCAGCTAACCGTAGTAATCACGAGAGCATAGTCCGCTTACTACTCGACCGCAGTGATGAAGATATCAATCTGGCCGATAAGGACGGCAAAACACCACTCCACTATGCAGCTAAGTGTAGAAATAACGAAAGCACAGTCCGCTTACTACTCGACTGCAGCAATATAGATATCAATTTGGCCGATAAGGACGGCAAAACACCACTCTACTGTGCAGTTGAACAGGATAACAAGGATATTGTCCGCTTACTACTCAACTGCAGTAATAAAAATGTCAATCTGGCCGATAAGGATGGCAAAACACCACTCCACTATGCAGCTGGACGGAGTAATAATGAGAGCACAGTCCGCTTACTACTCGGCCATAGTGATATAGATATCAATCTGGCCGATCAGGACGGCAAAACACCACTCCACTATGCAGCTGGACGGAGAAATAATGAGAGCACAGTCCGCTTACTACTCGGCCATAGTGATATAGATATCAATCTGGCCGATAAGGACGGCAAAACACCACTCTACTGCGCAGTTTACAAAGGTCATACGGATACTGTCCGCTTACTACTCGACCGAAGTGATATAGATATCAATCTGGCCGATAAAAGGGGTACAACACCACTGTCATTAGCAGTTCAAAAAGGGCACCATACCATAGCTCGATTAATCCGTGATCGAACCGGGCAATCCAGTGTGCAGCTGCCATATTCTCCTGGCCGGAAACGAAAGCTGAGCAAGGTCACAACTTAGGTGCTAGTTTCTCGGAATTCTTTCTCTTGTTCAGATATAGCCAGGATGTTGTTGAGGGTTACGTATATCGACATTCTAAGTTCAATCTTTCTACGACTGTCACCAGTAAATGTTTCTAGTTGTACTTGTTCCAATTTCATTTCTCCATTTGATTTTCTATTCATATAGTTTCGCTCTTTAGCTTCATAGGAATAGCTACCCTTGCGCACGAACCTCACCCAATTCGCGAGCGGACGATAGTTCCCACACGTGATTTTTTTTTTTTTTTTTTTTTAAAAATCACATAACCCCGCTTACAGCGCCAACCCATGGCAGGGTCCCTGGGCAAGCCCTCGAAGCCCGGAGACAGGCTTAACAAACAAAGAACTTTCTATCTACTTCTACACCCTGAATCCGGAAACCTCCGGACGGTCCAAAAACCTGATTCCAGAAACTTCCGGACGGTCCTTCCGGTTTCTGCCTCAGGGAGGCCCCACTATATATCCCCCCTCTCCCCCTCCCCTCTTCCCCTTCCCACACGTGAGCTTTTTTTTTTTTTTTTTTTTTTTTTTTTTTTTAATATCATTACTCGTATGCCGCCCTACGGGCTATGACGAGGTTTAGTTACATGGGAATATAAGCAAGTAATTTTTTTTTTTTTCTTAATATCATTACTCGCATGCCGCCCTATGGGCTATGGCGAAGTTAAATGTTTAATTACATGTAAGAGAGAAATAAGTATTAAGGAAATAGTCCGTTATCCCTGATACGAATCCGACATGGTACTTGTGAACGTCCCCGTCAATAAAATAAAGAATAAAATAAACCGTGTAAATAGGAAAGTTATGCTTCTGCCCATGCCAATATTTCTGTATTGACCACCTGCACCATGTACGAGACTCGCGGGCAATACATGTAGTTAGGGATGCTTATTTTGTTCTTTCTTTAATAAATACCTCGCCATAGCCCATAGAGCGGTATGCGAGTAATGATTTAAAAAAAAAAAAAAAAAAAAAAATGCAAATATTTCCGCCAATGGGTCCTTGTCCTTATTCTTCAGGGAGTTGAACAAGTCCGTCATCCCCCCTGGCCATTTTCTCTTCCAGACGCGACATCGTTCCATGATGTGTGCTGTAGTTTCCTCCTCTTCCCCGCACCATTGGCACTCCGGGCTGTCAGCTTTCCCCATCTTGAATTTCCAGCTCCTCAGGGATTTGCCCCCTATTATGCTTGCCAGAGTCGCTACTCTTCGTCCCAGCCTTGTCAGTGGTCTGTATAATAGGTCCAGTCGGTTCCTTTCAATGCCTCTCTGAGATCTTGAGGTTTGTCGTATCCCAGCCTCAGTGATGACCTCGTCTTGATATTGTATGTGTGTGCCGATTTTGGCTGTGGTGTCTGCCAGTGAGTCTGCCTCCACGTTTCCTTGGATGTTTTTGTGACTTTTGACCCACATGACTGATACGTGTAGGTCGCCCCTCGCCGTTCTGGCTTCTCAGGCGTCTCTTAACAGTTGACTGGGACCCTCGTGTGTCGGTAGGCCCTGTGCTATCTTCTGGAGTTTGGAGATGGCAATTTTAGAGTCCGTTATTATCATGAGCTCGCCCTCCTGGTTGTTAAGTGCCTCACCCATTGCTATGAGCTGTGCGTCATTGATTGTTGTCTGTGTCCCGAGGTATATGGTCTAGGTGCCCAAGTAGATGGAGGTTGCGTCCCGTTTTGGAAGGACCCGGCACCAGTCAGGCCTTCGACTCAGCTGCCGTCAGTGTAGAAGCTATTCCACCCCTCATCCTCTGCGTCGGCAATTGCCCTCTCCCATTCCTCTTTTCTAGTGTCCCTCGAGAGTGCAGGTGGAACTGCCAGTGGGAGCGGATGTTTTTTTTTTTTTTTTTTTATAATCACGTAACACCGCCTGCAGCTGTTCGCCATGGCAGGGTCCCTGGACCGAAGTCCTTATGGCCCGGAGACAGCCACCTACAAACAAATCAAGACGCTGTAACTACATACACCAACATTCAGACAATGCCGAGGAACAAAGTGGGAGCTCAATCCTCCAAGAGAAAATTCAAGCACCTATATCCATTTCCTCCGCATACCTCTCCTTCCCCTTTCTGTTCACCTTTGATATTCTGTCCCAGTCATACAGGCACGACTGGTGCCACTTGCCTGATAAGGGAGCGGATGTTGGTGGGTCAGTGTTCCTCTCAGGTATCTGTAATCCTGTTGTTCGTCCTTGAGTTACAGAAGGAAAGGGGTGCTTGCTGCTCCTTCATTAAGCGATGCACGGGCCTGTGCAGATGTCCTTAGCGACCGCGTTAGGCTGGGTGAGGTAAGAAAGCTCTTCCCTAGCAGTGTCATGACGTAAAGGTTTATGACCTGACGAGGAGAGCGGCAGGCTCAATGGGAGAGGTAGCCCTGTTACTGCCCGGTGGTGAAATTCTGAGGAGTTTTCAGAGCTCGCCTTTGTTGCCAACACATCAACCGCACATTAAGAGCCAATTGGAGCGCTAAAATACCCACTACCCAGCCAATAGGGAGGCCGAAAGGGAAGAAGATAACCCCCCTGGTGGTATCTCCACCACTGGCCCCAGTGACGGAAGAGCTGGAAGGGACAGATGCGATGCGATGGTGGGGGAAATAAGGAAGAATTGCAATATGGTCCTGAGTACATTGCAGTACGGGAATGAATCATGGGAGCCACTCCGACCGCAGGAAGCAAGTCGGCAGTTGTTTTCTGGGAACGTAAGTGGAAGCCAGCTGGGGTGCTTCACCCAGAGGAGGACTTTCCGACAATCAAGCAACCTGTACTGCTGGCATTAACAAGCTCGATTACAGAATCATCCATACAGCCCTAGCTAAGTCGGTGTATACATGGAGAAGGACTTGGGTAGTCGTGCCCTGGTAATAGAGAGCAGGTGGAAGGTGGCATAGTTCATGTTTGTATGAATGGGATAGACCCCCTTAGCGATGAGTTATTTGTTTGTTTTCAATTTTTACAGACAGCACAAGTGGGAACTGTGGGTGCTAACGTGACTTTAGTCTTGTTTGGCTTTTGATTATCTTCCCACCTACTCTACTCGCGACAGTCGTGCGGCATCTGGATTGTCAATTTCTATTTCCTTTGCACGAGCTTCGGCCTCGTCATAGCCCTCCAGGCTGTGTACGAGTATTGATATTTAAAAAAAACAAAAATGCCCCGGGGGACCAAAGTCACATGCAGGAATCAGTCGCAACCTTCCAGAGTTGAGTTTTTTTATATATATCATTACACGCTTGCCGCCCTGAGGGCTATGGCGTTGTTAAGTACATATGAGAAAATGAAAAATAAAAAATAAAGAATTAACTTGAGTTAACGGAGAGTGTTTGTAGAAGTGTAGTGAAGCCTCTTCGTCCTTCGCCTATTCTGTCGACTTCACCCACGTCAGCAGCGTCACCAGCGTGTCCGTCGTCTCCTTTTCTTCCCCTTTTTTGGGTGCGAACAGGCCTGTCCGCCCCGCCTGCCACTTCCTTTTCCATATTCTGCAGTGCCCCCAGATGTGTGCCGTCGTTTCCTCTGCTTCTCGGCACCACCTGCACTCCGGACTGTCTGCCTTTCCTGTCCTGTACCTCCATGATTCAGGTTTGAGGTATACGGTGTCCAAGGAGATTGCTACGGGCTGGGAATCTTGCAAAACTTTGGTATTAGAAACGTCTAGCATGTCCTTCGGCTCTGAGGAGTCTCAGCGCGGTGGACACATGGCTGGATTTGCACAGCTTGGGCCTCGTCTTGGGAAATCCCCCAAAACGGGAATTATGCGTACCACGATAGGACCACGACTACCCGGGTGCCTAAGTAAAGGCTCAAATACATTCTTCCTCCGGAGCCTGTGCAATCACACCAAAGTATTTTGAAACCAACTCTTTTAGTCGTCAGTCCCAGCACTACTTTCCTACAATAAATGCGCGCAAATGACGAAATATCGGCGTGGACCAACTCAATGTTATACCCAGACAGTCGCTGGGCATACTGTGTGTGGGAGTTCTGTTATCAGGCAGTACTATGTGTGTTCGTAATGGCTTTGCACCTATCGCGCTTAGCATTACGACACACACGCTGGTGAAGTTTTAACCCAGGTGGTGGACGTCCCTATTTGAGTTACTTAGTCGAGACTGGTTTCACTACTATTGCTGCACATAGATGCCACACGAAAAGAAATGCCAATGTCCATCAGTGTGTTGTGTGAAATTGATTGAATCTCACAGTGTAACATTCAATGTTCTCTAGAAAATTATGAGAAAAGTGTCATTGGATTCTGGTCACTGCTCTATTACTAGTGCGTGTGGGAGATCAATTTGAGTTCAGTATAGGTTCACATTGAATTTGGGAGAATTCGATCAGGGAAACGGGGGAGAGAGAAGAGGGAAGGGGAGAGGGGAAGGGGGAAGGGGAGAAGGAGAGAGCGTGCTACAGGGAGCTTGCCACAGAACCATACCTTCATGCACTGGCCCATGCTTAAGTTCACAAAAAAACGGTGGTGTGAGTGGCAACTTATGTGTTGATATTATCGTTGCAGAAACTTTAAGGCTCCACAAGCAATTGAGAATCCAACAAGATGTGCGGATATACAGATTGCGTTTTGCAATCAAATGTCTCAATACACACCACCTTTCGGGCAAGGATGTTGCACCAAGGCACAAATGCGAACAGGGTGGATTCCCACCTGCTATATATTCCTCCCCTCTTCCTCGCCAACTTCCCTCCCTTTCCATTTCTCTTCAACATACTGTGTTTCACCACATCTCGACGCACACCACAATTCGACGCACTTTCCCACCAAAACTAGCCACGCAGAAGAGCGTGTACCTCAACCACTAGAGCAGAATTTTGTAAGCACTATTTAGAGACACTAAATAAATACTTGTTCTTCATGTTCCGCACCTCTGCTCGCTCAAAGAACGCATTCTCAAGGAATTATGGCACAGCGAAATTTGTAACAATGTCTTGGCATTTATTTGTATGGGATTCTCATACAATATTTCACCGGACTGAACATACTACTCTTTTTTAGCACTATCACACCAATGGCCATAGTCTTGTGATTAAAGGGTCTCTCCTAGCTGTATATTGACTCACTTGACTTTATTCAGTCCATTTTGATATATTGCATAGTTGGCATGCTGATATATATTTTCAGGTCCTCTTCCGATACTATTCATATGCAATATTTCTATGAGAATGAAAATATTTTGAACAACTCAATGATTACTTCAAGGATTTTGTTGATACCATTCCTGTATATCTCCATAGGGATAAATTACTCAAATAAAGTATTTAAATGTTTCTATTGAATAAATTGCAGGTGCAGTAGGTAGATTTCCATATCTGCAATTTTACCGCAAAAATATATGCCAAGACTTATGTGCAAATGTGCAGAGATATAATTCATCCATAACTACTTTTTTTTTTAAGTAGAGATTCAGGATCTGAAGAATGATTCTTGCTTTAAGCCTCCTAAATGGCTCATAGAAAAGTAGGTTCTGTTCGTGGAAATATACAGGTTCCAATTCGCTCAGTTTTGGTGGGAAAGTGCGTCGAATTGTGGTGTGCGTCGAGATGTGGTGAAACACAGTACTCCTCCTCCGGCTCAAAATACTACCCTCCCACAGCCCGGCCGGCCATGCAGGGGGCTGCGGCCAGTATGATTACCATCAACGCTTCTGGAGCCCCTGCTCTCCTCATGCTCTCCCGCCCTGGTGGCACTTCGAAAGACCTCTTTCCACTTCCTCTTTCCTCTCTTCTATCCAAAAAGAAGGGGAAATGAATAATATATAATATATATATACCCCCGACTCTCACCCCAGTCCCAGGCAAAGGGAACCAAGCTCTCGGGTACTATCTGCGAGGAGGACAGATATGTAACCCAATGATGAGCCCACTTCGCAAAACTGCTCCCTGCCTTCCTTCTCTCCGGGTACTATCTGCAAGAAGGACAGATATGTAACCCAATGATGAGCCCACTTCGCAAATCTCCTCCCTGCCTTCCTTCCCTCCTTCCGTCGCCCACAGTGCCCGCGCGCCCATGGGAGGTGATGAAGGAAGTATCCCCTTGCCCACACTACAGCCTGAGCCGCGCCGGAACGACACATTGTCGCCGCACTGCTCGCTGGTGGGCGTTGGGGGTGAAGAAAGAAGATGGCGCTGGGAGTGGATTGAAATTTGGGCCGGGATAGGGGACAATACTGCGGGGTGAATGTAGACCTGTCGGATAACGCGACGGTCTCTGGGTCTCTGGGGTGAAGGGCTCCCAGCCGAGAAACATGGGACTGGCTTGGGGTGTCCTATCTCGTGCTTCCTGCTTGCCTGCCGCTGATGGTGCCGGCGCGGGCTGTTATTACAAGCGGTACCACCAGCTATATCACCTCCGGATGGTTCCCTTCCTGGTAACTGCAATTGAATGCGATTGCACGACCGCTGGCGGCAGAGCCGCACCCATCCCTTCACCTTCGCCTGCGCCTTTGCCTTCGACTTCAGCTACGTAGGCAACTTTCTCCCTCGACCCGAGTTCCCTTCTCCAGTGTTCTCCCCCATCCCCGGCACACACGCAGCACGCAGAAAGTGCCAATTTTCCCTCCCACGGCATTAACTGCTCCGGGTGCTGGCTGAGCCCTGAATCCAGCATCCGTTCTGCATCCTCCTTGCCTACTGCCTCCGTATCCGTCCAGCACACGGCCAGTGCGGACGAGAGGGGACATAGCACTGGTTTGCAAGAGGAGGACGAGGAACTGCAAGGTGGGCGGGTCCTCCCGGAGGGGCCACGATTGGGGAGGGGAGTTGCACGTGCACGCGCCTCATAGCTGCCTGCTCGCAAGCCAACCAGCAAGCCAACTACTCGGAAAAGACTCGAGTTGTCTCTGGTAGCGGTATGTGGGGCTTGGAAGGAGTGGAAGAGTGGGATGAGAGAAATTGTGTGGCCGGTCCGGTAGTCGAGGAGCGGGCCAATTGCGCTACGCGGGGGTTCGGGTCCGGGACGGCATTTTATGTGCCAGGAGATTGATATTTTGAAGCTGCTCTGAGCTTCTCACTTTTAAAGCACCAACATTAAAGCTGGTTTGCAGATCTGGATAGTATATAGATTAGATAGTACTTGTATAGAGATAAATACAGCCATTGAACAAATCATCATTCAGACGAGAATAGAGGATTTTTTGTTGTTTCCAAGTGCAAGAATGGGAATGAATATCTTTCATTCCAAGTGTTCTCTTCTACTCAATTCTTGTTCAGGCTTCGTTAGCTACATATTTGTTCACCTTTTACTTCCACATTGTGGTGCGCCAGTGCTTCTTCCATTCAGATTCTTACGAACGTATATACTTATGACGGTATATTTCTTTATCAAGTATTGAATCAACCCATTCCAAGTCGATGAGTTTGAAAGCATCACTTCTACAAATACATTGTTCTCCCCCGTACTTTGGTCTCTCCTTCCATGGTACTAGGATTCACCCTTTTTGCTTATGAATAGCCTTCCACCCCATCGCGCAAACCTTTCCATGCGGACAATAACTTCTTCTGTATAGGTTCAGTAAGCCTGGGTTGATAGTTCGTGGGACCGTGTTTTGTTGCACCGTTTGTGGAATAAGGTCAATAAAGCAAGAGCAAAAACAAAACAACAAGCTTTATACAGACCCGGACATGTAATTATTTTTATTTTTATTTTATTTTATTTCATTCCCCCTTCAGTCTGCAACCAAAACAAAAACTGTACATTGAATAAGGAATAATAGCACCCTTGGGTTTGTTTTATATTACTTGTATTGTGGTTCCGGTACAGCACTCCGGCTTCGTTGCCATTATTCACCAAAACACGATCAATGTTAGCACTATATGATAAGGAAGTGCGGTACCAAAACTACGTGGTAGTATGTTGCTTGTCACGGGATGGAAGGCACAAGATGCTACTATGGGAATCGGCAATACTAGTGCACGGTATATCTGGCCAGCGGAAAGAGATATACGAAGTACATTATAGGGTGTTTCTGTGATGCATTAGTAACCCAATTAGTTTAATGCAGTGTTCTGGATGGCCTTACTTGCCGCAAAGCGTATTCTGAGCCTTATCTCCGCTATCCACTTTCAGTATCGTATACAGATACTACCTAGTGGTATTTGCATAGCCCCCTAATACTGTCCTCGCCATAGTGCTGAAGGCAGTATACGAGTAATGATTAAGAAAAAGGGAAAAAACGGAATTACCTCCGCTTTGTCATTGAAATGCCAGGGACTAAGCAATACACCGCCTATGTACCATCGCAATCTAGTTCCGCTCTTCCGTCTCAGTGCGGATCAGAATCCTCGAGCCGCTCGTTCTGCACTTTGTGTTCTGTACCGTGAGGCATTTACGCTCTCATGAGAAAGACAGACGGCGAGAAAGTAAAGTAGGAAGAGGCTGGCTGAGAGTGGAAGGCAGTTAGCCGGTGAATTCGGGGGTATGTGTTGTACGGGGGATAGTGTTGCTTGGGGAGGGGGGTGGGTTAGCGGAGGAGGAGGAGGAGGAGGAGGTGGTGGTGGAGGAGAAGGAGGAGGAGGAGAAGGAGGAGGAGAGGGACAGAGCTGCAGGTGTGCATTTTCTCCCCCTCCATTTCATTGCGTGATCGCGGTGATGGTGGTTACAGTTTGGGCTACTCCAGGTTCCCCATATGCATTGTCTGGGGGTAGACTCGGATATCGCGCACAAGCAAGTTTCATCACCAGACATGGACCTAGAGCCCCTCCTCACTCAACATCTGTAATGCTTATGGCAGCCATATCTCTCCGACACTGACACTCACGCATAATCCTTATTTTGGCGCAAAACTTTGGTGCTCGGGGGCAACGCTCACTGTATTTCAGGGGGGTTGGACACTAAAAGCCCACCACCATAACACGAACACTACGCACAATGTCTTGGCTCTTCTATCAGGTTCTGAGGTGGGGAGCTCCGGAAAGAAGGAAGTGGAGAGCTAATCGGGGGGGACTTTTGGTCTTGGATGAACCTTGGCAGAAGTTTTCTTTTTTTAGGGGTCTAGGACGTACCCAAATCCACGTTGACATGATGCTGAGTGCCACCTTGATGTGATGCAACGGAAAGCTAGCTCAGCATGGCGCTCCTTGCGATAGCTGCCCTAAACTCTACTATAGCTCTTCGTATTCTGCATTGCAGGTTTCACGCAGGAAATTATCTGCGGTCACAATCACAACCACGCTCGAAGCTCAAAGAAAGCTTTCGAGATGTTACAATATAGCCCATTGCAGAGAACACAGCTAGCAGACAACGGATTCCAATGTTTACTTTCAGTGCAAGTGCAGCGGGCATTTGCAATGAGACATTCTAGAATTCGAGGGTTATTCCATACTTTTTCTTACCTTGTTAACGTTGTTTCAATCAAATTCTTCATTGCCGGTGCAAAGCACGTATTCAGCGTAGAGGAATAGTCTTGCTGAAGGCACATAATTCGTTATCATGGATTTTTACTCACTTGCGTACGTCTACTGTGTTGTACCAGATGCTACTGCACCTCTCGTCCGCTTTTTGTTTCTTGAGCGTGCATTTAGCACAACATCGTAAACTTGCTACCGCCATTTTTTTTCTCAGTCACACAAGTGTGGCATCATCATCATCGTGAACCCGCCAGCTAGAGCTTATCTCTGAGGGGCTTTTGCTAAGTATGTCTACTAGATCGAACCGGGAATCCATGCGAATAGAAGCTGTTACCGGAGTCTGTTTTTCCTCCGCGTGTTGGCGAATCTGTCATACGACCGTAGCTGCTGCTGGCCAATTCAGGGGTATCAGCGGCAGCTGCGCGTGTGTGTGTTGGGGAAAAAACACATTTCCAATCGAGGGGAGAAAGGTGAGCCATTGTGTGGTGGCACCACTGTTCGCACAGAAAGTGGTGATGTGTCTGGCCAAGAAGCGTACGTGCTCACCCCACCTGTATATCTCTACCTTTTTCATCAAAAGGTCATGGAGCCTAAGCCTCCCCCTCCCCTCTTCAGTGCGGAAGCCGGTGTTGTAGCTGCACTGCCTATGCTCTGACGACAGAGTCTATTCCACGCCACGCGTACTCCGTTTACGAGCTCAGAAAAAAACAGAAAAAAAAAGAGGGAAATATTTCCCACACAACCTCTACCGGGACTGACTTTTGACGTGGAAGAACACCATATCGTAGGTATTCTAAAGTGCATGGTTGGACTACTAAGTTAAAGAGGTGTGAGATGAGGAGCTCCTCGAAGGGTTGGTTTTGTCACGCATTCCGTCGATTACAGCAAGAGCTAGCAACATACGCTCTGCCACGGCATGCTCAAGTGCTCGGCGCTGATACACTATCACGAACCTACATGCTAATGTAACCACCTCCGGTCGTATTTCGGGCAGCGGTTGGGAGATTCCTGGAGAGTTTAACTTGAACTTTGCTTGAGCTTGTGCAGCAGATGACTTTGACCGCTACCACCACCACCACCACCACCAGCAGCATCACCAATAGAATCGACCACCATCACTTCCTCATGCAATGTGCCATTTCCATCGAGGCTAGCCCCCAGAGAAAATTGTATTCACACCTATTGTCGTTATCCGGATAGCAACTGTAACAGCAGCAAGCACGCCATCCATGCCATCCTTGTCATACACAGAAGCAGTATATAAGGACCACTCCCCTCCAGACACTCTGCTCTTTCTTCCTCCCATCACCATCATCGGCACTTGACCCTGGAGGTCAAGGACCCAAACCTACCTCCAGAAATGGCATCCTCAAGCTATTTCCTCATTATAACCCGCGCATTGACTGGCAGCTTTCCATAAACTGCCATTATATAATACAAACATCCCCTCCGGCGGACATCAAAGAACCAGCAGCTCCAGTGGGCTCAACGAGCCTCTGGTAGGAGCTAAGGTCCTCCTGCGGGCAGTGCTCACCTGCATCCGCATTCGCTGCTCGACTCTTCGCCGGCCATCGTTACCCGGTCCCGGTCCCGCCCTGGCTCGCATAAGAGAAGCGCCGTGCGAGCCACAGGTCAATGGACCAAAGAAGCCTCCTTCCCGCGCTCCAACTCAAGTCAGAGAGCAGCGGTCGGGGGCAGGTATATACAGTACATCGGATGACCTCATCTTGACCCGCAATGCGCAAAAATGGCCTTAGCGGGCGCGCCGGCGGTGTCGAGATAGAGGCGTCCTGTGAACTGATATTCTCGGTGACGGCGGTCGTGCACAGGAGGCCGGCCTCTTCGAGGTTGTTCCCGGGGGTAAAAAGCGAGTAGGAGCGGCCCTCAGCTGGTCTGGCTCGCCTCGACACCATTCGGAAGGAAGATGGCCTTTCTCGAATGGTATGGAGTATTCCTTGAGCTCCAGAAGGTAAATTCACCTCCGAAACTTCGTAACAGATTTCGTTCCCAGAACCCGAGCTGACAGTTCTTTTGATAGCGAGCCTCGACCGCAAACCCGACCGCACCCGCAAAGAACGAAAAGCGGTGTGCACCGTCCGATGCTCTGAGGGCCTTCTGTCTGGCCACTCAGTTTTTCCGGCTCCTCCCCATGCCGCCAGCCAAGCTGCTCCTCTGCCGGCTCGACTAACGCAGCCCTAGGCCCCAGTGCGATGCTGGGAAAGTTCGCAAAGGGGGCAGCAAGCTGACGGATTGGCACTCCATGCGACAGAGCTGGAGAATGCGGCGGTCACGTCAATGCGGGCGTGCACCGGGGATTGCGATGGTGTCGGTCCTGGTTTTGCTTTGTTCTTTTTCGGGTTTGCGGCTTTTCTTCTGGAGATGTTTTGTCTTCTTGTGTCTGGCCGGAAGGTGTCCACGGCATAGCATGCGTAATGTTTTTCGAAACCGCGCATACTACTGGCTCGCTGGGGGGCAGCTCCACGGTTGCCGCTGCCTCCTCCGTTTGGCTGCACGCCTCTGAGGCAGTATCTGCCTTGTGAACAGCTGCAGTCCTCTCAACAAAAGTGAGGGACCGCCAACGCCACATATTAGACAATGCCATCGGGAATATATATATTTGTGTTTTGCAGCTCCGTCCGCGAACGATGTATGTGACAAGGGGCCAGGAGCTACGCTTGCTCCTGCCATTCATCACATTCACCGTCATGTGCTGCGTATTTCCTCCTCGCGCCCAAGAGAGTACAACAAGCACCTGCCACCTCGAAGGCCCAAACTAGAGACCAGCCAAACTGGGTTTCTGGACCACCTCGAATGATGATTTGCGTTTGCAGCACCGCGCTTGACTTTTCCCGCCTCATCGGGAGGGATGGAACCATTTCGAGGTTGATATATAGGCCTATTTGGGGAGTTTGCAGTGCTGGAACAGTTCAGCAAGGTGCTGTACTGTTTTGGGATGCGCTATCGTGTGTCCCGTCCAAGGTCTTGTTCTCCCCCAATTATACCCTCGAGCAAGAATTGTTGGGGAGTTCAACCACCGCCATCGCAGCAGCAGAGTACGGCAAGCACGCATATTTCCACCATCCATCCGGCCATCGACGGGGCACGAGACTACATAAATCTTGTCTTTTGCCCTATTTCACCATTGTCTATGCGTCTGACCGTACCACGACAACCCCCGATGTACCCCCGCTGCTATTTTCTGCAACATCGGTTGGGTTCAGCAAGTCTGCTAATTTTCTCTCTCTGCGCTGTCGGTGCCGCCGCCCTCTACTGTATCCGGACCCCACTATATATATCGGCACTGAGATGACGGAATCATCCTCTGGGACCGTTTGGAGCAACGATGCGTGGAGTCACCCCTGGCTCCCCCATTCGCCCAATTCAACGACCTGCCCACCTCATCCCGTCACATTCCGGAGCAGCTGCGAAGGAGGATACAACAGGCAGATTATGGGTGGAACACCTTCACCGCGCCCGTACTCCAAACTTCCGTCCCACGAAGCGCGGGACAACGTTTGCAGATTTTGGGTTCGGGGCGGGCCCGCTTCTCACGAGACGTCGGGCGAAGATGAATTTGGACTGGGGATCCTTGGTTCCGCCAACACCATCTGCCTGTTGGGACAACCCTCCATTCCTATTTGGGATGGGCTGTGGGTTCTTGCTCTCCTGGTTTTTTTTTTTTTGGTGGGGGGGGTGAGTGGGGGGGTTTGGTTTGGTTTTTGGTTTCCTCTTGTGGCTTTCTTCTTCGTTCTGACGACTGGGTTTTTCGATCGTCGGTGTTTTGTTTTCGCTTTGTTTCTTTGTTGGTTGTTTGTTTATATATATAGAGATATTTGGTACCTGGGGGTCCGACCACGGGGAGGATCTGATGCACGGTGGTTCTCCCCAACGCAGATTATTCTTCCCCCTTGTTCCGGCAGGCCGACCTGGCACAGCACTCTGTGATGTTGTACCAGGAAGCTCGGTTTTTGCCGGCGAGGAAAAGGTACCAGTGGAGACCAGGATAGCAGGATAGGATGATGCTCGAGAGCGGGAATCTCCATTTCTAGGCAATGCCACCCGTGGCTGCGCAACTACTCTGGCCTGGGGAATAGCCCCGCTGTTTCAATCTGTTTGTCTTTCGAGTTCGTGAGAATAAAAGGAAACTTTGACAAAGAAATTGTACTGTCGCTTACCTATTAGTGACCGAGTACCTATTAGTGACCGAGTACCTATTAGTGACCGAGTACCTATTAGTGACCGATCTCTTGGCACTCCTCCTCGTACAACTTCCACATGCAATATCTTCAGCGTCAGGCATGCTAGCAACATGAGGTAAATTGCAGAATATACAGCAGGCATGCCTGAACATTTGGAGGATATTTGATGGCCACACTATATATACACCTTTTGTAATTCAATAATATGCAGAGAAAGTATAGCATTCTACCCCCCCCTTGCATAGCAAAGGATAGCATATACTAAATACTATATGACTCTCCTCAACTATAGCTCTTCGTACTCTCAAGTGACTATAGAAGAAGGGTAGCTCACCTAAATGATGGTAGGATAAGTCGCTGTGAATTTCTGTAGCCTCAAAAGTAGTTACCAAAATATCTGAAAGTGCCGGAAGTGCTAAAGCTGCTAGTATGTCCTGCTGCACACATAATATACTCCACTGCAATCAATATACTACTTTAAAAGTAGCATTTCTATGCTCTTGATATAATCAATAGTGTTTTATATAACTGAAGTAGTAGATATATGATGAACCAATTCTTTAATTGCTATATTCTATCAGCAAGTACAAATTTATACCAATTGCTGCTACTTTAATATCAGAGTACCATTACTCTCTATAGACCTTGTTCTAAGTGCTTTACATATGCTAGTCCTCTGCGTAGCTCATATAGCACTTATTTATGTGACTGCGATGCTAGCGCCGGCACTGACACTAGCACCATTGCTAGTACTATTAGCTTATATATCACTTGCATATGTGCATCTACTGACTGCCAACTGTATGGTTATAGTGAACCTATAACAAGATACTAATCACCCTGACAGAAGTTCTTGCAGCTAATTATATCTATGAGGTCATTATAGGATAGTATATATCCAGATACAATTCCGCTTATTATATTACTATAAGAAATACTAAATTTTTGTTAGTATTGCTCCCTATATCATTCTATATAGATGTACATGGCAGTAATAACTATTATTTTTACCTCCTCTATCAACTATAGTTTATGCTATCAATATTGATATAGTAAGAAGTTCATTTCATCAACTAATCCTATCAGTTAGGTATATGCTAGCCCTGCCATGGCAAACAGCTGCAAGCGGGGTTACGAGATATAAAAAAAAAAAAAAAAAAGATATATGCTATTATAGCCATCAGGATACTTCTATACCAGCTAATTCTGCAGCTATATACTATCATTAGTATAGATACCTATCAGGTCTACCAATCCTATTATTCTACTAGAGGCTGTCGCACTCATAAGAGTATTTTTCCTAGCAATTAATATTCTCAGTCCTGAAATATACTATATTATTCTTGAGGATGTTTTCGTAGTAGCCAACACTCCCAATTATATTACATACTATCGTAATCATAAAAGTAGTCTTATAACTATTAATCCTGTTATTTTTAGTATATGTAGTTGCTTGTTGCAAGTAATAGAAGAGCATATTGGAAGTTTTGGCACTTCCGGCATTTTCGGCCATCTCAGTGACTGCTTTAAGGCTACTGAAATTCAGAGCAGCCTTATCCTATTACTATTTAAGTTAGCTATCTTCTTCTACAGCCACTTGAGAGTGTGAAGAGCTATAGTTGAGGAGAGTCATATAATATTTAGTGTATGCTATCCTTTGCTATGACCCTGCCATGGCTTAGTGCTACAAGCGGGGTTATGTGATAAAAAAAAAAAAAAAAAAAAAAAAAATATCCTTTGCTATGTAAGAGAGGGGTAGAATGCTATACTTTCTCTCCATATCATTGAATTACAAAAAATGTATATATAGTATGGCCATCAAAAAACCTCCAAATATTCAGGTGCACCTGCTGTATATTCTGCAATTTACCTTATGTCGCTAGCATGCCTGAAGCCGAAGATATTGCATGTGGAAGTTGTACGAGGAGGAGTGCCAAGAGATCGGTCACTAATAGGTGCTCGGTCACTAATAGGTAAGCGACAGTATAGGAATTAGTCTATTCGCGAATAGAGTAGTTGGTTCGCGAACCGGCAAATGTTCCCCTGGACCCTTCTGCGGATTTGTTATTGTTTTACGTCCCGACGGTTGGATCTGTTATTGTTTTACGTCCCCGACGGTGACAGAGGCGGGTGCTACGCAGCAGCCAACAAGGCACGCACCCCGCATTCCGCCAACGATGCCCATCCAACGCTGGTGCCTGACGTTCCCGTCCTAATGTAGTCAGCGTCTGGTTGCGAGACTAGTCCTACTGGTTTACCATCCACGCACATCGAGCGTCCCTCTGCGCTGCCTGGTAGAGAAGTCACCCACTGGAACCCCCACTGGGAATTGCACACCACAGGATTTCCTATTGCGGAATGTGCACCCGATGCCGCATGATGTGTTGGCCGGTTGAGAAATCGATTACAGTAGAGTGGTGATGATGACGATTCACTCTGCTCTCTTAGAGAGGCAGGCGCTTGGCTGACTACGGCGCAGCAGAGTCTGGGCGCGAGCACGCAGAATGCCCCACAAGGTACACAAGGCACACAAGACACACACCCCGCATTTCCGCCCTCCAACTCCCCAACCTGTTACAGCACGTTGCCGTCCTCCTGGTTTGCGTCTCTCTGCAGTGCCTTGCGGAGAAAGTCACTCGTGTTCGCACAGCTCAGCTGAAACCCCTACTCCATGCATCTGCTTTCCACACATTCTGCTGTGCCCTGTTCCAACCGGGTCCTGCTTCGCTGCCTTCTCCTCTGCATGCACGAAATGTGTCACTAAGAGCGGCTGTGCAAACTGCACATCGCAGGACACTCCTATGCGGAATGCGTACCTGATGCATGATGCGTTGGCCGATAGAGAAATCGATTACATGACAGTGGCAGTGCCGACGATTTCCTCACAAGAGATGTCTCTATACCAACGTGAACTCTGGTAGTATTTTTTATTTTTTTTTTATTTTTTTTTATTTTTATAATTATCATTGCTCGCGTGCCGCCCACTCTGGTAGTAAAAACCTCTGGAGCATTCTGCTAAAGTCTTTTTCCGCATTTCCCCCTCCATTAATTTACCTACCGCTTCGATGGACCCCTTCACACTTGCAACCGGTATTACAGGATTTCTCGCGATTGCACTCGATGTCGCCAAGATCTTATCGGATTATATCAGCCAGTATAAATCTGCGCCAACGGATGCCCAGACCCTGCTAGAAGAGATTACAGCTCTGAGTGACGTTCTGAAGCAGCTGGTCAAGTTTCTGGAAGAGGAGGATGTCAAACAAGACTTCCATGAGACCTCGGTTCTGTGTCGGGTCGTTGACCTCTGCAAGGGTAAAATTACGAGCTTGCGCTCCACTCTGGTGAAGTTGAAAAAGTCTGGTGGTTTTACAGACCGCCTCAGATGGCCTTTCCGCAAGCAAGAGTGCATGGATCTGGCCTTAACTTTGCATCACTGTGCTTAGACACTCCAGTTTTCACTTACAATTGCGACTTGGTATTATAGTTTTATTCCAATTTAAATTTGAGTGTTTCCCACTGACACAAAATTCAAATAGTGAACTGCTTTCGAAAACGTCAAAAGAGGTGATTGCGAAACTCTGCGACCAACGACAATGGATGGACAACCTTAAATTATCGCTCAGCAACGTGCCAGCCTACATGGCAGAAACAAGGGCGACCCTAGATACACTTTTGGGCCTGCTGTCTAAAATTGATAACATGGCCATGAATGTGCAGGGAATCAAGGACGGAGTTCAGAGTATACAACAGAACATGGATGGTATGGGATCCACTGCTGAAGCTCCTTGTGCCACTCAAGATACATCTCTGCTAACCCTGACACTCAGCTCAGGATATGGAGAAGTTGCTCACTTGGTTATCACCACTCGAACCGCACAAAAGACATCAAGTAGTCCAAGCAAGTCGGGTCAAGGATACAGGAAACTGGCTCTTGCAGAGTGAGCAATTTCAGTTATGGATAGAGGATGAAACGAACCATCATCAGTCAAGCCAAGTTCTAGGCTGCTTTGGCGAGCCAGGTGTTGGTAAAACGGTGATTGCGTACGTATACCATAAAACTTCCTAATTGCGCACTTACTGTATTCGGGCTAATACCGGCCCTGCCAAGCTCACTTGTCATCGATTACATCTCTACCACCTTTTCTGAGAGACAGCCATTAATAGGATTCACCTTTCTATATTGCGACTATCGAGACAAGAAGGAACAAACTCTGGTGCACATTCTTGGCAGCTTCGTAAAGCAGCTCGCATTACAATGTACACACGCAGGAATCCAGCTGCCTGAGGTTGTCCGAAGTACTTACAAAACTGCTCAAAAATCTCAGATAGGGCTGGATCGTGGGACTGGCATCAACCTGATGAAAAGTTTTCTACAAGAGCTTGGCAGTACCTTCATCTTGATTGATGCATTCGATGAGTTGCAAGACACGACAAGAACTGACTTTCTCCAGGTGATCGATGATATCACACACTTGAAAACAAACCTGCGCATTTTCTTCACTGCCAGACCTCATGTTCAAGAGGAGGTCAACCGCGATCTACGTATTGCAATGAAAACATTAACAATTGTAGCACACGAAGAGGATATTCGGGCATACCTAGTACACAAAATTCAATCTGACAATAAAGACGCTATGAATGACCGGTTGAGCAACGAAATAGTAGAGATAATACCACAGAAGGCAGCGGGAATGTAGGATCCCCTTTATAATTATGTATGACGCAATGGATAACATTTCTTGCATAGGTTCTTACTAGCAGCACTCCATATCGAAATGATCCTAGCTAAACTCACGATAACCAAGAGACGTTCCGCACTTTCTAACTTGCCGCTAAGTCTTTATGCAGCCTACAACAAAACCATAGAGAGGATGCGGGAATCACAAGATCAAGATGACCTAGGCATGAAAGTGCTTATGTGGATATACCTAGCTAAGCGGGCGTTGAAAGTGATAGAACTCCAACATGCATTGTCAGTTGAGGATGGAGCTGAATTACTGGACCCTGACAACTTTCCACCTAAAATCACCTTACTACACTGCTGCTGTGGTTTGGTGACGGTGGACAACGAGACATCGACTGTTCGTCTTGTGCATTATACTCTCCAGGAGTATCTCCACTCGTACGAGAAAGAATACTTTCCGGATGGCCATAGCTTGATCGCACGGACCTGTCTGACATATCTGAGTTTTCCTGCCCTTTCTATTGGTACCAAGCAACTGGAAGATTGGGAGCAGTTGGATCTCGAACACCTTTCTGACAGGGTTGAGGATATGATACAAGAGCTAAAGATGGAGTATGCCTTGTTTGATTATGCAGCATTTCAATGGGGCCACCACGCACGAAGGCAATGTGATAACGCCACTTGTGATCTTGTTATTACCCTGCTTCAGCGAAAGACACCTTCTCTGGGCATTCAAGCGCTCCAGTGTGCTGAGTGCTCGGGGTGGAACAAATGTTGCCGCCTGGGTAGCCTTCATGTTGCTGCCTTTTTCGGCATTGAGGGCGTCATCGGCAAATTGCTTCAGGATTCGGATCCCAACGAGGGATCCGGTTGTGGGGGCACAGCATTAGCTTTTGCGGCCGAGAATGGCCATGAGACCATTGTTCGGATTCTGCTCCAGCACGCGGGTATTGATGTAAATGCCAGAGGTGATTGCTGGAGTGGAACACCGCTTTATCGGGCAGTTAGAAATAGTCATGCGACAATAGTCAAGCTGCTTCTTGAGCAAGAGGACATTGATGTCAATATTGGATGCGGATGGGCCGATACGCCGGAGAGGCCACTTCATGTTGCAGTCTGCAACGGCGATGAGTCCGCAATACGCTTACTACTGGACCGACCTGACATTAAGGTGAATGCTGAGTATGACGAAGGTCACACACCTCTCATGCTTGCTATTGTGGACAGAAATGCGGTCACAATCCGTTTGCTTCTTGAGCGACCGGACATTGAGTTCTCCATATCCGACTTAGCAGACTTTAGTCAGGAAACTTTTAAAGTACTACTAGACGAAGATATGGATATTAACTTTCGCAATTCGTACGGCGGAATACTACTCCACCTTGCAGTTTTGTGCGAAAACGAGGACAAAGTCCGCTTCCTGCTCGACCGAAGCGATGTAGATAACAATCTGGCCGATAAAGATGGCAAAACACCCTTCCACTGTGCAGCTAAATATAGTTACGAAAGCACAGTCCGCTTACTACTCGACCGCAGTAATGAAAATATCAATCTGGCTGATAAGGACGGCAAAACACCACTCCACTATGCAGCTAACCGGAGTGATAACGAGAGTACAGTCCGCTTACTACTCGGCCATAGTGATATAGATATCAATCTGGCCGATAAGGACGGCAAAACACCACTCCACTATGCAGCTGAGCAGAGTAACGAATGCACAGTCCGCTTACTACTCGACCGCAGCAGTAAAGATATCAATTTGGCCGATAAGAACGGCAAAACACCACTCCACTATGCAGCTAACCGGAGTGATAACGAGAGTACAGTCCGCTTACTACTCGGCCATAGTGATATAGATATCAATCTGGCCGATAAGGACGGCAAAACACCACTCCACTATGCAGCTGAGCAGAATAATAACGAGACCACAGTCCGCTTACTACTCGACTACAGCGATATAGATATCAACCTGGCCGATAAAGGCGGCAAAATACCACTCCACTATGCAGCTGAGTGTAGTGATAACGAGAGGACAGTCCGCTTACTACTCGACCGCAGTGATGAAGATATCAATCTGGCCGATAAGGACGGCAAAACACCACTCCACTGTGCAGTTGAACGGAGGAGCGAGAGCACAGTCCGCTTACTACTCGACTGCAGCAATATAGATATCAATCTGGCTGATAAGGACGGCAAAACACCACTCCACTATGCAGCTGACTGTAGTGATAACGAGAGCACAGTCTGCTTACTACTCGACCGCCAAAATTAACCTCCATATTTTACAAACTCTAATTTTGCTATGGCATCTTAGCGTAACCCGCTTAAACTTTGAGTGAAGGAGGAATTTGAGCAACTAGTTGCTTGGATGGAGGATAACCAAGAGCTATTAAGAGGCAAGCAGGTGACCTGGTATAAGGATGTCAAAGACTAAGAGTTGTAAGGCCCTACAAGAGAGGTCTGGATGGGGTCTAACTGCAGAAGATAATAAAGAGTCTATTAATACTTTCATTGAAAAGAAGTGCCCTTTATTCTGGCGCCTGGATGCCATATGGGGATCACGACCAAATTCTATGGTAGTGGCCAGCCGCGAGTCCATCACCGTAGAGTCCGTTACCGTACATGTCGCTGGCACTCAGGCACAGTCTCAACTTCCTGACCCTATTCCTGAGAGTTCTGCAACCTCTGTTATACCAAGTTCTTTCACTATACCCACTTCCGCTCAACATGGTCCGAGTCAACGTTATTCTGCTCTACCCACTTTTACTGCATCTGTTCCACCCACTTCTACTGAATCTAGTTCTACTGAGTCCCCGCCTCTGGAAGTTACAGTTCAAAAGAAAGTTCAGAAACTCAAGAGGAAAAGCAATCCAAAAGAAGAAGCGAAGCGAATACTCGATGCAAGGTACACTGCAAGAGATGACCGAGCAGCAAAAAAGCTCAAAGCAGTGAGTGAAAGTGCAGAGCGAATAGCTAGGATACAGGCAGAAAGTGTAGAAAGATCAGCTAGAATATAGGCAGAAAGTTCAGAAAGAGCAGCACAAAGAGTAGCAGAGATATATGCTGCTGCTAATGCTCAACATATGCAGCATTTTCGGGATGACTCGGGACAGGGAGTTCCTTGTATGGTAAGCGGATCGCCAGTGGCGTGCGCTAATATGCAGAGTGTTCAAGGGTTACGATTCAGAGGTACCTAAGCTAAGATATTATGTACAATACCTAAACAACTAAATAGATGCAGTGGAAGATACATGAGACCTTGATGCGGCAAGTATAACATCCTACATAGCTTGCGTATGCTCTTCAAGCTCAACTACACCTGAGGAGCCTTCCTTATGGCGCTTTCTAGTATTTCTTGCAGCAGCTGTTCATTCAGCCAACTCAGCACAGTCAGCAGAGGTCATAGCATGCGCTTTAACTTTTCCCTTGGTCTTTTCCTGACGAAATTGATTTAAACCTGATGGTACAAATTGCTGGATAATTGGCTGAGCACCATGACTAGCAGTTGTGCTGGTGAACATTCGTTGCATGTGGCTGGTATGAGTATGCTACAAACATGCAATTTTTTTTTTTTTTTTTTTTTTTTTTTTTTTTTTTCTTATATCATTAATCGCATGCCGCCCTATGGGCTATGGCGATTACAAACATGCAAAAAGCTTTGCATATCATTGATCGCTTGCCGCCCATGGGGCTATGGCGATGCCTTCTCACCAGTAAGGGTACCATATAATTGTTCTTGGTCATAGAATGATCGCAGAAGGAGATGTTAGCCTTGATTAGTATATTGGTTCTGTGGTTGCTGTTGAGGGATTGTAATAGGTAGATCTGTAGGTACTTCTCTGCCGGTCATTGTCTATTTTATGGGTGCTATTGGACCTTTGATTTGCCAGTGTAGATAGAGAAGCTAAAGAGGAATCTGTTGATTTTCATAAACCACTACTACAAATCCATTAACTGATGTATAGTCTTGAAGACGATGTAATACATCATTCATAAAAGCGTACTGCTCTTCAGTAATTGGAGTACTTCAATGAAGCACAGGAATATCATACCTATCACCCATATTACCTATTTAGGTGTAAAAAGATAGGCACAGGGGATAGGTATTGCTAAGAAGAATAAGACCGAGATGATATTTTTTTTTTTTTTTTTTTTTTTATATCATTACTTGCTTGCCGCCCTAAGGGCTATGGCGAACCGAGATGATAGGTAATGCTAAATGTTAGGTAATGCTGAGTGAGAGTGAGCATGGCAAGCTATTGAATAAGCAGAAAATATATGCCAGATACCAGAACAGTTTTCAAGAGCCTTATATACTATTAAAGCTCTTCAGCCAAGTATTTACAAAGTTGGGGTAACAGCTTTTTTTTTACTATTATTCGGCCATTTACTACAGTAGGACGCAGCAACAACACAAGTACATAATAAATGGTCTATATTACTGGTAGACCTAAATTCTAATGGGTGTATGGCCAACTTCGGAGATAGTGGCAGTTGGCTTTGTTTAAAGACCACGCCTCCTGGCTATTAAGTGGTAACTAGTAAATGATTCCGCGACAGCAGATGCGAAAGAGAAAAGCTGTGAGTGGGTAGCAATCATATCTTCGATATACAGGAAGTTGTACTCGGGTACATGCGAGCTCGCCACCCTTGAAAACTCTGCATATTAGCGCACGCCACTGGCGATCCGCTTACCGTACAAGGAACTACCTGTCCCTGAGCGGACAGGTAAAAAGTACCTGTCCGGAGTCATCCCGAGCTGCATGCGGGGTAACGTGTAACAAAAAAAAAAAAAAAAAAAAAAAAAAAAACCTCCTTCCAGGAATGATGGTGGATCGGTACTCTTGACCTTTAGTTCTGCTTGTGACTTGGATGTAGTTGTTCCAGATTCCACCTGTAGACGCTAGGGGACTTCAATGCTTGGAAAAGCACCTGGTATGGATTGCTCTTCCTGCCATTCTTCTTGGTATATTGGTTCTTCATTAGTGACCCTGTCGATAGTGACTTCTGTTGTACTCTTTTTGGGATCTCTTCTCCGAGGGTTCTTTGCAGTGGTAATCCTGTTGTTTGCTAGAAGCACTCGGTAGATACCATGAATGAGGGATGCAGCCAATATTCTGGTGAGTATGGCTTGCTCGGATAGTTTTTCGTCGTTGTATGTATGCGCGTATACAGGTTCTCCGAATGCTCAGAAGGCTGAACGCTCCTCTTGAATATTGGTTCCGGAGTGAGCCACCTCCAGTGGAGATTTTCCTCCCAATGTAATGTGAGGGAGCCTATTCTTCACAAATACAATGTATTCCATTGCATAGGGTCAGATTTTTTTTGAGACTACTCCCGAACAGATTGTTACAGATCATAGAAGCGATAGTGCGGTTGGTTCACTCTGGTACGGCATTGGTCTGACTATGGTATGCTACAGTTGGCCAGATTGTGGTTCCTCTCTTCAACGCCCACTCTTTAGTCTCATTCGAATAGTACTCCCCTCCGAAGTCTCTTATTTCTTTGATAGGGCATCTAAATACTCGCTCAAACTGTTCGACCATCTCTCTGAACGCCTTGCCAGTCTCAGATTTCGTATCTGTGGCTCGTACTAGCGTAATTCTGGAGTAATCATCTATCAGGGTGATAAAGTATCTTTTTCGTCCGACGCCCTCTGTTGTGTAGAGCCCTCAGATGTCGGAATGCACGAGTTCTCCCACTTCTTTTGTCCAAATTTTATTAAATTGAGATGCAGCTACTGGTTTGCTCATGCTTTCTCTCATGCAGGCATTACACTCCTCACGCGGTCGACGTAACAGAGAAGGGGGTGCTTCTGGGATGAGTTTGAAGGAGGAAAGGGGAAAATGTCCATACCTTTCATACCATTCTTGTTCAAGCGACATCACTTCATTTTCTTTGATAATTCTAAATTTTCCTTGCTTGATGATGTGAGTTATCCTTCCATCTTGTGTGATGGTTCCTTCTCTATTTTGCATTCTTATATCTGCACCAGCGTCTTCCAGTGCTCTCTATCTAATCAGCTTCCTGGGACAGGTTGGGATCACGAGGACGTCACGCAGGATGAGCTCTCCGACTTTTACTATACTCCTGTGAGTGGATATAGCTATGCTAGATGCTCCTTTTATTTCTTCACGCCATTCTTGCGAGTCGATGATATTTTGATAGGGTTGCATTCGGGGCCCGGGTAGTGAGGCTAACAGCATGGTCACTTCCCATCCATCGCTCTGGCAAAACAGATGTATCCCTGCTGCAAGCAATGTTGAGGTTGCTGATCCCGCACTGGCTGCTTGTGCGAGTTTGAGCCACCGCCGCTCGAATTCTACGATATGGTCTAGAAGAGAATCCTTTCTATCATCGAGTTTTAAATGTGTTATGCTCATGAGGAGGGAGGACAAATGTATTTTGGTTTGGCCTTCGTAGTTATCCTTTAGAGTTTTCCATGCTTCCGCGGCGTTTGATGCTGCTCTGATTTTCAATTGTGCCTCCTTCTCACAGCTGTCCATTAAGTAATCTAGAGCTTTATCTGACTTATCATCCCAGTCTGTTGCTCCAGACGATGGCCTAGGTGTAGTCCCGTCTACTATTTCCAATAGTTTCTGGCGACGAAGTTGCCTTTTAGCTCCACTACCCAGGCAGGGTAGTCATTTTCGTCCCTTACTTTTTCCGATATGCGCGGTGTGATTTTCAATATAGTGGCCAGGTCTGCAGAACCGGCTTGCTGGGGTGCGCTCGTGCCTTCTTTCGCCATGATGCTTGGTTTGCTTCCTTGGTATATCCTGAAATCCTGGTCTGGTGGCGTCGGTGGCAGATCTTGGATTTCCTTTTTTCTCGATGTGTTGCTACTACCATGTAAAGTTCATGCTGCTATGACAGGAATAATACTGCATTTAATAGCAACTATCCATGTTCAACATAATAATGATAAAAGCAAAATGAGAAGTCAACCCATACATATACCCGCACAATGGCTGAAGGCCCCTCCCTACATTTCTCCCTACAGTTCTCCAACCATCCCTCCGTCGCACTCACAAACCATCAGACGGCACAACAATTCCTCCGACCCGCATAAGCCTCATGTATGAGCGAGGGGCTAGATTAACGTTTCTCCAACATTTTCTAGCTATAATCGCGAATCTTGCTCTCGCATCGTTACGCGATAGATCGCGTCCCATGTTCCGACTGCGCGGAGACCGCGTAGGAAGGGGACACCTGCGGTGTCGAGTGGGGATTTGGGATGCTGAGGGTAAGTGTTGGTTAGTTGGGAAAATAGATGGATGGAGTATATCTATATTTGATAGTTGGTAACATCTCGAGCCAGCCGATATGTGACAGGATAGACAACGGCAAAGGATCTTCCATCTAGTGTTCGATACCTCCCCGCCCGATTCTCTATTTCCATATACCCTCTCCCCTCTACTTCCCCTGACCCCCACCCCCTGTACCCCTCTACTTCCTCCACCTCACCCCTGTACCCTCCCACGATCCCCTCCTACCCCACTATCACCACCACCACCGCCGCACCCCACCCACACCGCCTCCGCCCTCCCTCTCGCGTTCCCCCCCAATAGCTCCGCCAACGCAACCTCGACTCCCATTCCCCCACTCTTGATCCAGCGCTTCGCCCACGGGCGTGTCCTCCCCCAACTTTGCTCTGCCTTCCCGCGCCGCCATCACCACCACCAGCAACGAACCTCCCCGCCGCCCCTTCGGCATCCGCAATCAACTCCGCCGACGCCTGCGGGTTCCTCAGCAGCGGATCATACCTTTCCCTCAACAGTGGCAGTGGCATGACCACCGATGACGACGGCCCAGCGTGCGCTACACCATGCCTTTGAATAATCTCCACCACCCTCTCGCTCGCCGCCGCAAGACACCTCATTAGCGGCCCCAACGACGGCATTGTGAGCGGGTACTCCTGCTCCGTCCCATCTGCAACCCTCGCCAGCGGCAATGTCACGAACCCCGCCTCGAGCGCCCTCTGCAGCGTCCCCCGCGACAGCGCCCCAGCGTTAACCGTCACCCCCTCGGGCTGCCGCCTCAACATGTCCAGGAACTCCCTCGCTACCGTCTCCCCCTCCCCATCCACTCCCATCCGCTCCCTCACCGCCGCCTCCATCTCACTCCACAACACATATCCGTCTTCCCCCCTCCTCCCGCTACTACTCCCTGGCAGGGGCATACGCCTGACTTTTCCCTGCGCCACTAATCCCGCCAGCTGCCGCTCAAGTTCTGTTCCGGTCAGCGGCGAAAATGCGGAGAGGATGGACAGAGGGACAATTTTCGGGACGCTCTGGCGGAGGGATAACGTTGAGGCGATGGTCTGGGGGGAGAAGAGAGGCGAGGACAGCGGGAGGGGGGTGAAGAGATGGGCGGTGATGTAGGTGATGGTTTCGAGGGGTCCGAGGAAGGAGGGGCTAAGTTTGGGGATAGAGGAGGACGTTGAGTGGGAGTGGAGGGCGGGTGGGGATGGGAGTGGCGAGGGGGAGGGGTATCGGAGGTTTGCGGGTGCTGGTGGTGCTGGAGGTGCTAGAGGAGCGACGGAGGGTGGGATGTGTGGTGGTGGTGGGCTTGGTGATGCGGAGTGGGGATGAGGCGGAGCGGGTGAGCGTGCTGATGCTGCCGCGGCTGCGGCTGCGGCTGCGGGTATGCGATCGCGAGGTGGACCCGGGGGTTAGCTGGAGGGGCATATTCCTGAGTGCTATACGATCTGGAGCAGTGAGCGTAGCAACTCGGAACAAGGAGTACAATGTAGTACATACTATTACCTAATGATTTATACTATCCAAAATGTCGGTCTAAGTACTTAACTTTGCGTACCAGCGCGAAGATGCAAGCAAAATCAGATAGATTGAATATTGTCTCTGAGATATAAAATATGCGGATAATGGTGAACTCGCAGACTGATTGGAGATATGTTGTGTGGAGTGGCTTGGAAGGCTTTGAAGGCTTTGGTTGGTCGGAAAAGCTTAATGAGGAAGTAACGAGTGCGGTATGTCTTGGTTGCCAGGTGTTTGTAATGGCAACAATGGTATTGTGGTATCAAATGACTCAATGTTCTCGGTAACCGCCAAGAGGTTGAGAGGACACTATCTCGGTAACCGCCAAGAGGTGAGAGGACACTAATCACTACTAGCTTGATAACCATTGGCGGTTTGGGAAATGTGGGGTTCATGCGCAGGCTATCGGACAAAGCCTAAAAGCAACGTCATCAAATCCTCGGTTAATATAACCTCTCGAACATTGTTTCGGAAACCCGGCAGGAAAAACAAACAAAGAAAGGGAACACGTCCACACTACGCATACATGATCCCAACATCCACTCGTCATCTCGAGGTCCCTCTCGCGCTCCCCAACGGCGCAGACTCCCGCTCCGCCCCCTCTTCCCCCGGCGACTCGCTGCTCGACGGAGGGGAGCTAGAAACGCTGCCTGAGGGCGGGGGCTATTTTTCGGCTTTGGGGGTGCAGAAGGAGGAAGGCGGCGCGGAGGACGAGGGGGATGAGGAGGAGCAGGAGTTGGAGGGGAGTTAGGGGAGGAGGGGGAGGACTTTGATACTGCGGCGGAGGAGGGCGGGACGGAGGAGGGTGCAGTTGGAGGTATAAGGAGAAGGAGGAGAAAGAAGGAGCGGCGGAAAGAAGCCGGTATTGTGAACGGTGAGATGGACGGCATTGGCGGGGAGGCAGAGGTAGATGGACACGCCGTACCTCCGGCCCCTTCAGGCAAGAAAAAGCGGTGAGTTTTATTATGCTTCTGGTGCGAACAAGTCTCGTGCCTAATACACCATTTTGCAGCGGCTTCCGCATCCGCTTCGCCCCCCTGTGCATCCCGCTCCGCCGGCGCCTTCAAACCCTCGCCGTCCTATGGCACGTGCTTGCCCTCGGTCTCTTCCTCACGGTCTTCTGGTCATCGTGCTTTAACCCCCTGATGTGGCCGGTACGTTGCCTCTGCCTCTCCTCCGCCTTCCCGCACATTCACTAACATTCCCAGATCCTCCCTCCCTACCTCCTCCATCTCCTGCTCTCCTCCTCTCACCACAACGGCGCCTCTCCGTACATCCGCTCCTCCGTCCTCCGCTCGCTCCCCATCTGGCGCTACTACAACGCCTACTTCCCAATCAGGATCATCCGCACCGCAAAGCTGTCCCCTGAGCGCAACTACATCTTCGGGTACCAACCGCACGGCATTATCTCCCTTGGCGCCTGGGGCGCCTTCGTAACCGATTCCGAGCCCGCCCCAACCAATGCGGAGGAGGGGAATGAGAGCGAGTGCAGGGTAATGCCCGGCGGGTCGTTCTCGCATCTCTTTCCCGGCATCCGAAACACGCTGCTGACCCTCGACGGAAACTTCCGTATTCCGATTTACCGTGAGTATATGCTGTCCATGGGTCTGGCCAGCGTCTCCCGACGCTCCTGCGAGGCCTTGCTGAGCGGAGGCTATGCGCGGACGCATGCGCTGCCTTCTCAGTCGGGCGGGTTCTGGAGTGCGAAGGGTGGTGATTCCGGCCCTGGTGGTGCAATAAACGGGCGCGCAAAAATATACGGATACCTGAGCTACATATCCCCGATCCACTGGCTCCTCTTCATTGTCCGCCTGTTCGTCTCCTTGCTCCCCGTTTTCCTACCTAGCCGCCTCCACTCACATCTCCCCGGTGCCACCCCCGCCCCTACCCCTGCCTCCCCGGCTCCAAAAACTGTCACCGGAGGTAACGCAATCACCATCGTTGTCGGCGGCGCCCACGAGGCCCTCCTAACCCTCCCCAACACCACCCGCCTCATCCTCCGCCGGCGCCTCGGCTTCCTCAAACTCGCCCTCCGCCACCCCAACACCTCCCTTGTTCCCGTGCTCGCCTTTGGCGAAAACGATGCCTTCGAGACCATGCTCCCCGAAAAGGGGTCCTGGCTGCACCGGCTCCAGCACGCGGTCAAAAAGTGGATGGGGTGGACGGTCCCGATGTTTGCGGGGCGAGGGGTGTTTAATTACGATGTGGGGTTTGTGCCGTTCAGGGTGCAGTTGAATGTCGTGGTGGGGAGGGAGGTGACGCCGAGAAGATGGAGGGAGTGGAGGGAGGGGATGGAGATGCCGGGGGAGCCGGCAGACGAGGAGGTCAGGGAGTTGCAGGAGGAGTATGTGGATGAATTGATGAGGATTTGGGAGGAGTGGAAGGATAAGCTGGCACCGAATAGGGACGGCGACTTGGAGATTGTGGAGTAGTGTGCTGGTGGACCCGCTCTGTAATGCGCGTGGAATTTGTTGGTGCCAAGTGCGGGATGCATATATTTTTTTGAAGCAATTGGTTTATTTTATTTTATTTTTATCTACACACGGAAATCGTTGCCATACGACGGAAAAATCCGACCTCGGGTGGTTATCAGTAGTAGAACACTCGATATCCTTGTTGTTTCTCAACTAAACGAATACGATACGGGACTTTCCATCGAAATTATTTATTTATTTATTTTTTTTTTTTTCATAATAACATTTTTTTTTTCTAGCGTTGGCAACACTAAACTTTTTGATAAATTTAAATCCTCCTTCCGTAAAAACGTTCTTTTTCTGAACGGCAGTGCGCCTACATAGATAGATATTGCGGGTTTATTCATAACGTGAAGCGCGAGATGGGATAATTTTGATCAATGTTTTTGATTGGATATTCTACTAACTGTTTTGGATGGAGAGAGGGACAGAATTCGGAGTGGAGAGGGGGAAGGGGGGGATGGTGTGGATGTGTAACGTGTGGAGTGGATGTGAAGGGTGAAAAAAAAGAAAAAAAAAAAAAAAAAAAATTGTAGAGATGCGGAGGTCGGGTATGGTTGATGGTTGATATGGTGAGGGCCGGGGGCGGGGGGTAAATTGGATGTTTGGGACAACCTTGAAGTTATTTGACGTACGTTTCCGGGATTACTGCTACTGCTACCCATTATCTCTAGAACGTGAAAAATGATATCCGCAGTGGCAGGGTTAATCTTCCGGCTGCGTACGCCCGAACCATATAAACCGTGTACGACCTCCCAGACATAGGTACAGAGACGTGAGCTATATTCGGATACCTGTATTCGGTCCTACATATTCGGTGGGTATACAGACTAGCACCAAATGGCATTTGACAGAGAAAAAAGATGATTTGTTGGTCGGGATACACATAGGGTGAACTGTGTGACAGTTCTCCCACGAAGCAACCGCGTAGTGTGGAGTAGCTTAGTCAGCCACTAAGCGGTAGTCTGGTTCGAGACTGGGAGGAGGGGCTCTGAATGATTACTAACGGTATCAATGTTATACGGTCGGAGGATTGGTGCAGGTTTCGAAGCAATTATCCACCTCGCTTACTTCTGATCGCGGTGTAGTTTGGGGCCATAGAGCAAGACTCCAAGCGGGGACATTGAGGAGAGCTACTTATTTCCTGGTCGTGCCTATGTTGAGTTTACCTATCATTTTTCGAAAGGTTGCATATGCCCCGCGGAGTAAAATGTCGTGCTTGTCCCATTTACTAGCTTTTGGGTCGTATTGTGTTTAGTTTTTACAACAATAGCCGCTTTCGACGAATGACGTAAGAAAACCCAGCAGGGCAAGTTGGGGAGTTGGTGTTGGAGTGAGCTAAGGAATCTGATACGAGACCAATACTAGATCTTTCGATGATGCCAAGGCTGTTTATCAGATTCTTTTACCCGCCAACAGGAGCGGGGCCCCGCGAATTTCTGCAGAACTATTAATATTGACAACTAACTAGCTGTAATTTACCTTGCTATGAGAAGTCAAAGAACATTACAATCTAAAAGGAGCTGTCATAAAAGGGCAATGAAGAAGTGCACAAGGCAGCACAGCTAGATACCTGCTTGTTCTATGAGGAGGAGGTAATAAACTGAGGCAGGCAGGTGGACGAAGGCAACAGGCGACGAGCAGAAGAGACTGAAAGTGTAGTCGATTATGCAGAGTCCCTAGCCGGAGTAAAAACCTAGGTGCGCCGCAGGGCTCGCCGTCACATTCCTGATCTATTATACATGGCACCAATCCTGGAAGAGATGGAAAAGAAGGCGGCCGCAGCAGTGATAGATTGTGAGGTGGAGCTGCCTTCGTTTGTGGATCGCATGAAATGCATTGGTTCCGGACTGAGGAGAAGGAAAGGATATGAAGAGGATTGCGGAGGAATTTCAAGACTGGTCAGGGAGTGGTTACTAATTTTTTTTTTTTTTTTTAATATAAATTGATAGCATGCCGTCCTAAGGGCTGTGACGATTTAAGGTACAAAGGAGATGAAGAAAGTAAGATAGACATCATCCGTAGAAACCCACGACTCTCGCTAGTAAGATGGGTGAAACCAAAAATAGCTAATGCCAAGGTCCGAGCCAATGTGATGCCCGTGGGTGTTTGTATGTTACAGGCGAAAGGAAGAAAAAAAAAAGAAAAGAAACAGTGTTATCCTATCTCTGACCTCTGTCCCACTGGTATTGGCACGATTTTAGCCATTTTCCTCCAAGTCTCACTCGCCCCAATCCTTGCTTATCCAGCTTCTCTAAGTATACCACAGCTGAGCTTGTAAGCTTCCCCTCTTCCACAAGAATCTGCTTCTTCCTCAGCCATCTAATCCCGACTATCTTACCCAGGTTCTTGTTTGCTGCCTCCAACCATCTTCGGACGTTCTCTAGATCCTTCCTCTGGGCTATTCCGTGGACGACAATGCCGAACTTTGTTGTGGTGGCATCGGGGGTGTTGGTTGTGGGTTTGTCGGGGGTTCTGGTGTCAGTGGGGCGGGAGGGTTTGTTGTTGGTGGGGCGGGAGGGTCTGTTGGCGCCCGTGGACTGGGGGGAGGTGGTAGCAGCGGGGGGTGTCTTCTCTGGCTGCTGGGATGGAGCCAGAGGCAGCGATGTTCTTTGTCTCTCTGTCGCTCAACTATCTTTTGAAGGCGTACTGGTCCTGGGCTGACGCAGCCTTGCCTTTACGCTTCTTTGTGGATCCCGGGGTGGGGGTTGGTGTCGCGGGCGTGGGCCCCTTGGGTTGCTCTGGAGGTGTGGGCTCAGGCGTCAAGGCAGTCCTGGGCGGGGTGGGTGTCGGTGCGACCCCGGTGGTTGGTGTGGTCTCCGTGCTTTGTTCTGGGGATGGCTCCTCCGAATACACGGTGACTATTGTGCTGAAGCCTAGGGCTTCGGGGGTGGGTTCCACCGGTGTCGTGCATGATGATGGGGCTTTTTTTTTTTTTTTTTTTTTATTTCACGTGACCCCGCTTGTAGCTGTTCGCCATGGCAGGGCCCCTGGGTCTAGACCCTCAAAGCCCGGAGGCAGGCTTATGATGATGGGGCTGAACCCCAGTGTGGGCGCCGTTTTTGGAACTAACTTTGGGATGGGTCCCCGAGGACGAACCGTGACTTCGGGGGGGGGGGGGCATTGGGCCTTGCGCTGTAGCTCATGCCTCCAGCTCGCTGTTTGTGTCTTCGTCACCAGTTATGGCCTTGTTTGTAGCTCTTGGTCCCTGGCTCTCAATGCCTCCAGTTCGCTGTTTATGTCTTCGTCCCCCCGTGCCGCCTGGCGGGACTTCTTTCTGTCGGCTCGGCACTCCTATTGGTAGCTGGAGTTTGTCCGGAGCCCTCTTATTGGTGCTTGGCGTCGGGTTGATGTTGAGAGGTGCAAGTGGTTAGGTGTGATCTATGGCCGCTGGAAAAGCTGAATCGAGAAGGAATCGTTTGGGAGCCTTGTCTGGGCTAAGTAACTTGCAATGGGGCAGAAGCCCGCCCTCACGGCGCTAGGCATACATAGGAATGGTAAAGCGGTGGCCCTGTGGGGATCCGAAATTGGTGGAGGGGCCAGCAGCAGTGGAAAGGGAAGTTCTAGAGGCTTCAGTATCAGGCCCTTCGTTAGTGCACAGGGGCAGTTCAGGAAGCGGCAAGAGAGAAGGTTGAAGCAATTGCAGGTGTGGAAAGAGTGACCATAATCCTGGATCGGAGCCATGCAAGGTACACACTAAAATCGATAAGGAGCCCTGCTGGAGTGGGGGGCCTTTGGCCTGAGAGCTTCAGGGGGGTTGCAGACCTGGATAGAGAAGGGGATAAGGGGAGATACTGGAGAAACTTTAGCCTAGGGCATGCCGCAGAGAAAAAGGATGGTTTGATTCAGTAGCACGTAAGATTACCAGCACGCCAGATGCCTCAGGTACGACGTGCAGGCCACTGAGGATGGGCCGTATCAGGAATTAGTTCGAAGAGGAAAGGAGAGGGGGGAACGAACTGGCGTTGGGAAGGGAGAGTTTGTGAACTGGCATAGGATGGCACTCACGAATTACACCTGGCTATGGACTGGGAAAGGAGGCATCATGTGGAGGAGGAAGATCAGTGGTGAAGAGGTGAGATGCACAAGTGGAGAGGAGTAGAGCACTGAGAACGTGATGTTCAGGCGCATTGAGTTGGAGTGGCCCCAGAAGCAGGACAAAGATGGCGTGCAAGTCACCTGGCAGGGCTGGGTGGACTTTCAGGAGAAAGGGTGGAGGCAGGAGGGTGTAGAGGGCAACCCGGCCGATGTATAGTCCGCCGGCCTCGATCTGCGCAAGCCGAAGGCCGGAGGGCACGTTGGGTGCCCAAAGGATGTACGTAGTATAGATAGGTAGCTGCTGCAACATGCCATGACCTGGGTATTCGCCAGTGGGTCCCTGCCATAGGCTGTTGGCCTGTATGGGGAGTTACGTTCCCCCCCCCAAAAAAAAAGTCCTAGTACAGATAAAAATTCTCAATATGAGAAGTCCAAAAGTTACTAAGTAAATCCTGGGAATGGGCCGGTAAAAAAAATTGCTATCCATCCAATAATGAAAATATCCAATAGTCTACACTGGCCCAGGCTCTGGCCGGCGACGTTTATCTAATATGGCAGGTTTTCCAGTACTTGTCACAGGATCCAATATTACAGGTTTGACAGCCGGAACTGATCACGGAAGCCGGGACGCGCTAGGTCGCTGATGCATATGACCTGGCCAATACACGACAAAAGACTGCATCGGGTGCGGATGGTAAACAGGAACACAACACACAATATAAAAGTATACAGTGCTGTCAAAAAATTGCTGTAACAAACATACATTCCGCAAGTAACATTAATAGCAAAAGTAGCTCGCTGTTCCACACACCCCATTCTCTGTTTGAGCCTAAGTTTGTATGTTAATTAAAGGAATTTACCTGCCCAAGAAATCACGCACCTAGAGTCCCAAGAACGGCACGAGAACACTCCACAACAAGTACCTAGGTAGGAAAAAAGTATTGTACAATATTTTGTTATAGACCTGGAGCAGTCATTTACGCGGTTACGACAAGCTCGCTTTCTCCTGTCTTGTGAAGCTACCAGTGTATATTCATTCCGCCAGTCCTAGTGTTGTAACCAGAGGCAGTTCCCGCTGTTTAGTCATCGAGGCGTAATGAATTCTATCAAGACGTGAATGGCTTGGGATTTTGCAATCTGGTCCAGGGTTCCAACTTTGAGTACGCGGCAGAATCTGATATGCAGGGGTGTGGCATTGGGATTTTTCTGTTATCTGATCTCCACGCAGCGGTGCGTCTTGGCAATTGGGGGCCTGACAGAACGTTGCGTCTTGGCTGCTTGGGGCCCGACAGAAACAGTAGCGGGTGAGAGAATAGTCGAATTGCATAACCACGAGAAAACACAAACCTCTTCAGAGAGCAACAGTCCCGAACCCATTTCTTCAGACTAGAATAAGCAACAAGCACCCATGGCATCTTCAGCACCGAATCTACCACGCGACCGCGACCTTCCCCAATGCGACGACTTTTTAACTGATCCCATGCTTGATAGCCTCTGGGATTGGTTCTGCACTGCTATGAACAAAAGCACCGACCCTCAATTGGTCTTCGTGAAGTTAATCAATTCAGTATGTGCTTCTTTTCTGCCTTTCTCAGGTTTTGGACTTTAGTGCATCTTCATATGCTTGCCACCTTGGACTCAGCGCAAGAATACATTGCATGTATAAATACTAAAACTATGTCAATCTTGTTGGTAATCTTTAGGCTCGGAAGCCTTACAACGATGCGCTACGCCTTCGCCCTGGGGCTTTCTTTGGGCAAATGGGAGGAGGAACTTCCTATACGCCGACCGAGGGAACAGTCGTCGACGAGTTTGAATTTCCAAATACGTCTGACAGAGCTTCAGTACAGGAACTACAGGAGGCTCTAGCAAATGCAAAAAAAGAGCTGGGAGCAAAAGAGGAGCGGATATATGAGCTTACTAACAAAATTCAAGAACTGGAGAGGCTAAGAGCAGGCGACCATAAAGCACTTGAGGACCAGAAGGCAAAAATTCAGGAATTGGAGAAGGTTAAAGCACGCGACCACAAAGCACTCGAGGAACAGACATCACAGCTGCAATCTAAGCTAGATAAGCTGGCTGCAGAACATCGTCAAAGCCTGAATGAGGTTACAGAGCTGAAGACCTACAAAGACACAATCAGCAGTACCCTGGTACCAACCCGCGTGGCAATCAGATCACTGGCCTTTCATAATCGTTATGTCAGCATGAATGGTGTAGGTGTCAAATCATTCAGCGAGGGAGGCGGCGGAACTGTGAATGTTCAAACGGCCGTTCATGAGTGGGAAATATTCGAGCTCGAGCGATATCCGGATAATGTTGTAGCTTTTCGCGGAAGTTGCTTCCCCAATGTGTACATACGGGCTGATGCATGCGGCCTCGGCCCAGGACATTCTCCATGGGGTGGTGGGGGGAAAGTAAATTGCCAGTACTCGTGCGGTGAGTGGGAAAAGTTCAGAATTCACCGCGCTGGGGACCAAGGTGAGGTCGCCATTGAGTCCGTGGCGTTTCCGGAAAGGTACTTCAGGCTTGATGGGAACAGGCGGGATGCAATCACTTTGCAAGGGAAACTCAACTGGTGGGAGAAATTTTATTTGATATTTGCTCCTTGAACGGCAGGACGATGTTTGACTGTGCTACGATCAAACTCGCTCTCGCCATAGCCCACAGGGCGGCATGCGAGTAATGAAATAAAAAAAAAAAATAAAAAAAAGATCAAACTCGCCGCTTGGTTTAGTGGTGTTGGATAAAATGCTTCTCCTTGACTCGCAGTAGACAGTGGCCCTGGTGGACCGACCGGCAGCAGAGGCAGGCATAGGTACTCGTGGAATTCTTGGAATGTACAGGATTTCATTGCGGGACGCGCGGTAGTGTATGGTTTCTTTTATTTCGTTCACCTCTTTTGTAGTTACAGCAGGTTTGACACGCGCTATATCCCTTTGGCCGGCATACGAGTTATGATATTAAATACATATATATGTATCGACAGTAGTGACCCAAAGTTTATAATTTGTATCTGATTCATTTACTCGCTGATTACTCGCTGAAGACGGTTGATTGTCAGGTAGCATGGGGCCTTCGAGGCCCTGTGGTTGTTATCAAAGGAGGAGCCGAAAACGAGTTTTGCATTATGACGATAGGTCTTCGCTATGGGGGCAAGTATACTGTCATACTCGTAACTCCAGCGTTACATACATACCCTACAATATTGACTAACCCCATGCCAAGGCTTGATGGCACCAACCTCGAATTAATATAGAGAATAGGAACCTCACAGAACTATGTGCATGCACCACACACTGTGGCCACCGTAGCCAGCAAAAAAAATAAAATAAAATGAAATAACATAAAAGCACAGGCAAAATATCAAACAAAAAAAGCCCGTATGTGCACCTACATTTACTCGGTGGCTTAGCACGGCTACGCTTGGTGGAGATGGAATTTGAGGGAGTTAATGTTGATGAACATATACAAGGCGATCCTACCGATGCGCGACTCACTTTTGGGCGATGCCGCAATATGCATGGGTTGCGGCCGTAGTGCAGAAGGCAAGTGTCCTTGATTTGCAGCGAACTTGGCCTAGTAAGACATAATGTACATCGGGTAGAGCACTACAGTATTCATGAGGCGTGGCTGAGAGTATGATAAGGAGGATAGACTTCCAGTGCCTTATATATATATATATATATATCGTTACTTGCATCCCGCCCGATGCGCTATGGCGAGAATAGTACAAAGGAAATAATGAAATAAAGATAAAGTGACACAGACACAGCATGGAGACTCACGACCCTCGCTAGTAAGGTAGGTGAGAGTAAACATAATGAAAGTGAATCCAAAACGAAGGACAACCATTGTACTGCCCATGAAACTCTCTGTGTTACAAGCAGAAATCAAGTTATCCTCACTCCTCATGCGGGCCCAAAGGAGAATCCAAGCAAGATTCACATTAACTTCCCTGGAGATAAAGATGCCCTGTCCCACTCGTATTGACAAGACTTCGGCCATTTCCCTCCCAATCTCACTCTTCCCAATGTTGGCTCAGCTTGCTTCTCCAAGTATACCACAATTGAGCTTGTGAATTTCCCTTCCTCAATGAGTGTTTCCTTCTTTCTCAACCACCGAATCCCAGTAATCTGCTACAGGTCTCTGTTAGCAGCCTGCAGTCAATTGCGGATATTCCCTAGATCCTTTCTCAAAACTATTATTCCATGTACCACAATGCCAAAATGCTTGAGTCTTCTCTAATGTTGCGGTAGAGAGAATGTTGACAATAAGAGGGAGGTTGGTGGTGCCAGATTCAGCTTGTTTTGTCCCCTTTTTTTCCCTTACCAAAGTGCTGGGTAGTAGGGGGAGTGGCTGGAGCTAGCACAGAGGTGGTAGGGGAAATGGTAGTACCAGACCCTATAATTTTCTTCACTTCCTTGTCAGTCAGCTGTCTCTTAATTGAGTAGTGAACCGCAATGTTCGTCGGTAGGCCAGAACAGATGCGCGCGGTGTTCCCAACCGGCCAGGCCTGAAACCGCCTGGGGCGGCCCCGGGCCGGCCTGAAACATGCAGGCCGATTCAGGCCAATTCAGGCCATTCAGGCCATTCAGGCCGATTCAGGCCGATTCAGGCCGATTCAGGCCATTCAGGCCATTCAGGCCGATTCAGGCCGATTCAGGCCGATTCAGGCCATTCAGGCCATTCAGGCCGATTCAGACCATTCAGGCCATTCAGGCCGGTTCAAGCAGACCAGTTCGCGCAAATACTAATAGCATCACCAGTTTGAGCCTGTGCGCTGAGGGAGTCAGAACAGTGTTATTTCATTAGAGAGTTCAGTTCACTATGCTATCTGTTTTTAACTGTGTTCTGTGTTTTTGTATTCTGTGTTCTCGTTCTGATCATCTATGTAGAGGTGGGTGCCTGCCGAATCTAACTCACACATCCTACTATAGCAGATTACACAACATCCTCCTTCCACTTTTCGCAGTCACTATCAGTTCAATTCCACTTTCTCAGTTTCGCACCTACAGTACCTGAACTCTGTGATCTACTCAAAGGTTATCATGACAGCTTTACATGTATAAGCACAGTTGCAAGATGACCTTGTGCTGGCTGTAACACAACGGAAATTACTCAATTCAGTCAATCATTACGTATATTACATGTTCTATAAATACAGATATGTTGCCAAAGTGGTGCTTCAGCTACCAATTGGTTCTAGTTTATTCCGCGAATAGGCTGATTTTGATGATCAAAGGCCAAATTCAGTTACTGATTGGTTGATGCTATTCATGTGGTTTCAGACGGTCCAGACGGTGCAGACCGCTCCAGGCGGTCCAGACGGTGCAGACCGGTCCAGGCGGTCCAGACTGTCCAGACCGGCCTTGTTAGAAACCATGAGCCGAGCACACGCGAAACAGTCTAAGCGAAACAGTCCGAGTGTGTAAAACATCCAAACATCTGCGATGGCCTAAGCACTCCGAACATCCGCGAAGGCCTAAGCACTCCGAACATCCGCGAAGGCCCAAGCACTCCGAACATCCGCGATGGCCCAAACACTCCGGACTGAGTATTCCATATTAGGCAGTCCAAATACTTAGCTGTTCTGTTCACTGGTTTTGTATGCAACTTCGTGTTATAGAGTTTTTGTATATATATGGGCTCTGGAAGCCCCGTCCTTGATTGATTATTAGAATTAAAAGATATACATCTCTGAGCCTATTCCTCTGTACTCTTTATCCACAGGCCTGGGCAGGGCAAGTGCTCGCATATTACAATCAGGTTCCATCACCACGAAATCATGACAACATCCGTCACATACCCGTCGATTCATTTCACCACCTATTATTCTTTCCGTATGTATTTATTTCGCCCACCTATTATTCTTTCCACGTGTATTTCGCGATCTATTATTCTTCAGATTGAGGACAAATATCGCGTGCATTTATTTCACCACTTGTTATTCTTTCCACGTGTGCTTATTTCGCGGTCTATTATTCTTTCAAATTGAAGTCACATATCGCGTGAATACGCGTGTTTATTTCACCACCTCATTCTTTTCAGGTGTAGTTATTTCGCTGCCGATTATTCTTTCACATACCGCATATATGTAATTCACCACCTATTATTCTCTCATGTACATAGCTATATTATTTCAATCTTTGTTCTGGACTGGCCTGAATAGCCTGGCCTGGCCTAGAATCTTACGGTCCAGGCCGGCCCAACCGTACCCTTGGCCTGGCCTGGCCGGCCTGTTGGGAACACTGGGCAGGGGCAGAGAGATGGGGCCTAGTTCGAATCATAGTTACTTCCTATTTTATTTCTTTTATTTCCTGTGTACTTAAACTCTCCGTAGCCCTTGGATCGGCATGCGGGTAATGATATTGAAAAAAAAAAAAACAAGACTGTAGGAACCAGCGCTATGCAGCTAGGCATTCCAACACACATCGTAAAAATCGCCGCAAGCGCATCAATTGAAGCTACTTAGGCGCGGCACTCGAGCGGCGTTGGTTTCGATAGTCAATTGCGTCAACAATGGCAGGAATCCACTTGGTTTCTAGCCAACTGTGAGCGGCTGCTACCCAGGCTGCAATGTTGCAGACTCCTTCTGGCCTGCTCATATCGCCAATACTTGTATTTCCTACTCTATTCCGTATGACAATACTGCCGCTGCCATCCATATATGCCACTCCCCACTCCCATACTCCCATCGCTACTTTCACCGTTATTACCATCAAGCATATATCCATGAGGCTGGCTTCAACCTTGTCATCCACAGATATACCATGGCCACTGATCCTCCTCCCTATCCCTCGACCGTCAAAGATTTGATGGTCAATAGCCCGCAGCCATGATGCAGCTGCGATGGCGAGCTGATTTTCTGCCTCCATTATATTCCCCAAACTCGCTTTGCACTCGATCAGCAGTAGGGAGGGATGGTGGCATGCTTGCTCTATCAAAGGCGACAAGTGGAACGTGTCATCAGTTGATCCGAAAGGATCCAGAGGTGACGTGAACCGTTTGTACATCGGATGCCCCCTTTGCATAATCAACTGAAGGTCCACCCGGGAGCCTATGATGGGTTTGCCATTGTGCAGGGGTAAGAGCTCTGAATTGAGTTTCGAAGACGTGCTAGCAATGACGCAAAACAAGCGCATTAGTTATCGCGCAGGCTGCTAAAGGCTGCAGGGGAAGAGGACATACATGGACTTCGTCCCAATGTTGTTGATGACAGGAAAAGTAGAGACAACTTCCCTAAGCAAATTATCTTTCAGAAGTGTTGATACTAGACTGCGCCACTCACCCTCTTCCTCCATATCTTCGAGGTAATTCCGTGCCTCTGTGGCCAGATTCTGGGCTCTTTGCCAGCAGGCTTTGAGTATGTCCTCTGATGGTTGTTTATTCTTGTCGTTCTCCGTTGAGCGAACATCGGCCTCTGTGGAATGTGAAGGTAGCTCATCACTTCCTTCATTGTGATTCTTCATACGTTTCATGTACTTCCCACCAGAGATGTCAGCCATTTTTACAGTCAGCAGTGTAACGCAATTTCAGGGGGGAGGTTGCAAATATACCTCTTTAAAGGGTTCTGAGATACTTGATTTAGAATCCATATTCGTGAAGAGGTTTAAAGAGTCCAATAGCGTGACCAACGGCAATGGCTGTGGATCTTCGGCCGCTATTGCTCCGTACTTGAACAATATAGAGGGTCTACTACGGCTCATTTGCAACCTCCTCGCCCGTGCCGTCCCAGATGCTTTCTGCCATGTGCCTGTTGGCATAGTTGGACTACGGACCGTGTAAATGGTGTAAACCGAGTTGCCCTGCCAGTTCTCCAGAGAGGGTAATCCATTGGAACTTAAATCCTGTCTTGACGAGGCCTCGAAAGGGTCCAACAAATTTTCAGACTGCAAATTATGAAGCCAGTTTACAACTGACAGTGCGCGCATGAACGTCGTTGTTTCGTCTCGCTCTGCGGGTTCTGGGCCTGAAGAGATCCTGTCTAGCTGAAGGTGCTTGAGGGAATTACTGCTTTCGCCGTTGCGGGTATAGAGCTTTTTAAAAGCTTCGAGGTTCCCAGCGTGGAGGTTCCCACTCAGATAGATGATTGGCGGACCGATGCCTGGTTTCGGTTCATGTGCGCAGTTTGAAGAATGCGTTTCAGGGTTTGAAAAAGGGATTGGCGGCTGCAGCTGTTCTTCATTCACTGTGGACTGTTCTTGTGAATCCGCTGTCGGGCCCCGTGCAGTGGTGTTACTTTTCGAGGAGATTAAGGATGATTGTTTTGTGCGCCCACGGCGGACTGCGGACTTTCTAACACCAGACCGTGATTGTCCTTTCGCTACCCTTGCTGGGGCATTTCTTGCTGCGGCATTGCTTGATGGGGCATTGTTTGATGGGACATTGCTTGCTGTGGCATTGCTTGCGGGGGCATTGCTTGCTGTGGCATTGCTTGCTGTGGCATTGGTATTCGGAGAGGATGAAGGTCGAAGTAGGCGGCCGGATCGTGGATTCATACCGCTTGCTTCTATAGTCAATCACTTTCCAAGTGCTGATAGTTTTCTGGTCGTAGGCGTGTCAGAGATGGAAGTTTACAGCCAGAGCATATCCAGCTGCTTCTCACTTCTTAAACCACGCCCAGCTCGCTTGCCCAACAGGGATTGGGAATAGGATGTTTTTTGTGATTTGCGACTCCTTTGTTGCCACTTTAGAATCTTAAAGCAACTAACCGCTATAGCTATGGAATTCCCAATCATTGGCTGGTGCCCTTGTTGTCATGTTACGCCCATTTTGGCAAGATTCCAGACACCACATGAGGAAATAATAGTTAGCCCCACTTTTTTATTTCTTTTTATTTTTTTTATATCATGACTCGCATGCCGCCCTAAGGGCTATGGCGAGGTTTAAATACATAAGGAATAAAGGAAAAATTTAGCTAATTGACATGACAGTGTTCCCAACGGGCCGGCCAGGGCCGGTCCAGGCCCTCCAGGCCAGTCCAGGACAAAGAGTGAAATAATATAGCTATGTACATGAGAGAATAATAGGTGGTGAAATACATATATGCGGTATGTGAAAGAATAATGGGCAGCGAAATAACTACACCTGAAAAGAGTGAGAGGTGGTGAAATAAACACGCGTTCACGCGATATGTGACCTCAATCTGAAAGAATAATAGACGGCGAAATGAGCACACGTGGAAAGAATAACAAGTGGTGAAATGAATGCACGCGATATGTCACATATGTGAATGTAAAGGAATAATAGGTGGTGAAAGGAATCATCGCCATAGCCCTTAGGGCGGCATGCGATCACTGATATAAAAAAAAAAAAAAGAAAGGAATCGACAGGTATGTGACCGCAGTCCCCGCGCGTGGATATTTGTCGGGGTTTGGTCTGGACCGTCTGAAACGTCCTGAATAGCATCAACCAATCAGTAACTGAAATTTGGCCTTTGATCTTCCAAATCAGTCTATCCGCAGAATAAACTACAACCAATTAGTGGCTGAAGTACCGCCCTGGAAACATATCTGTCCTTATAGAACATGTAATATACGTAATGATTGACTGAATTGAGTAATTTCCATTGTGGTACAACCAGCGCAAGGTCATCTTACAACTGTGCTTTATTTTTTTTTTTTTTTTTCTTATAACAGTACTCGCATTGCCGTCCGGAGGGCTATGGCGAGGTTATATACATGGGAAATAACGATATGAAGGTAAGGGAAATAAGAATAAGTCAAGAAAGTCAAGAAGGTGAACTGTAAACTACAAAGGACCAAAGGGAATTTACATTCCTCCATCTGGCTCATCATTCTCAATAAGGGGTCCCCGCCCTTCTCCGGTGGTTTGCGTATGTCCTCCAACCCACCCACCGGGTCATATCCTTCTCTTCCATACTCGGCACTCGTTCAGTAGGTGTGTGGTGGTCTCTTCCCATTCCCCGCACCACCGGCACTCCGGGCTGTCGCATTTTCCTATCCGTGATTTCCAGGATCGTAGACCTTTCCCTCCTAGCAGTCCCGCCATCGTGCCTACGTAGGGTCCCAGTCGTTGTAGTGGCTTGTATGTTAGTCCCAATCTGTCTCTCTCCTCCGCTCTGCGGGCTTTTGCTGCTTGTCTGATCCCTGGTTCCGTGGTGACTTCGTCTTGGTATTGGATTTTTTTTTTTGATTTTTTTTTAATCACGTAACCCCGCTTGCAGCGCTAAGCCATAGCAGGGTTCCTGGGCAAGCCTAACAAAGAAAGTTCTACATACACATCCCCGTTCCACCCCCCTCTCCCCTTCTAGAACCTGATTCCAGAACCTTCCGGACGGTTCTTCTGGTTTCTGCATCGGAAAGCGTGATGCTCCCCTATTCCACTCCATGGCCTTCTCCTTCCCATATCTCTCCACCTCTCTCCTCTCCTTCCTCTCTCCTCTCCTTCCTGTCTCCTCTCCTTCCTCTCTCCTCTCCTTGTTCTCTCCTCGTCTTGGTATTGGAGATATGTGCCTATCTTTGCCGCCCTGTCCGCTTCCACATTGCCCGGTAGCCCCTTGTGTCCTTTGACCCACATAACTGCTACATCCATGACTCCCCTTGACACCCTGTTCTCCCACGCCCTTCTAAGTGCGTGTGTTGCGCCGTCCGGTGTCGGGCACCCCTGTGCGATCTTCTGCATTTTCCGTATCGCTACCTTAGAGTTACAACTGTGCTTATACATGTAAAGTGATAACCTTTGGGCAGTTCACAGAGTTCAGGTACTGTAGGTGAGAAACTGAGAAAGTGGAATTGAGCAGATAGTGACCGCGAAAAGTGGAAGGAGGGTGTAGTGTATTCTGCTATAGAGCTGCGAAACTGGAAACACAAACTGGGGAAATCTGACGGACCCGAATGCCGATGGTGCGGCGAAGAGACAGAAACCACAAACCACCTCCTAGAGAGGTGCCGGGTATGGAAAACTCGATGGCCAGGGGGGAAGCAAGCGCTACTTAGGCCGGACAAAAAGGACCAAGAGCAAGGGGACACTCTCGCACGCAGCACTGATGGATTGGATGGAACAATGAAACGGACGGAGGACTCATATTCTTCTACCTTTATCTTTCTCAGTTCACTCTTATTTTCATATTGTCAGTTATCTCCTATGTAACTAAATACCTCGCCATAGCCCATAGGGCGGCATGCGAGTACTGATCTAAAAAAAAAAAAAAAAAAAAAAAAAAAAAAAACTCTGCTATAGCAGCATGTGTGCGTTAGATTTGGCAGGCGCCCACCTCTACATAGACCATCAGAACGAGAACACAGAATACAGAACACAGAACACAGTTAAAAAGCAGATAGCATAGTGAACGGAACTCTCTAATGAAATAACTCCCTCAGCACACAGGCTCAAACTGGTGATGCTATTAGTATTTGCGCGAACTAGTCTGCCTGAACTGGTCTGAATGGCCTGAATGGCCTGAATCGGCCTGAATCGGCCTGCATGTTTCAGGCCGGTACAGGCCCGCCCAGGCGGTTTCAGGCCTGGCCGGTTGGGAACATTGTTGACATGTGTGAGACCCACGGCTCTCGCTAGTAGTGTGGGTAGTGTCTTCCGAAAACTAGCCCCACTTGAATAATGCTTGACATCGACAACCAGACCCAAGTCCTTGAAGTTGCGCATCTCGGTTACCTCCCTACAGGAAACATGAGTTCTAGGGTTTCAATTCGCGCTAATTTCCAGACATAAAAGAGATGTATTGGAGGACAACTCATTGCTCGACTAAAATATGAGTGTTCTATTCTGGTCGCGAACAACTATGTTCTTGAGGAACACGTGTGGTTCTTCACGAACATCGCCTAGCCATGATCACCCAGTCTAGTCAAGAACATGAATGGAAACCGTGGGTGCTAACGCGATCAACGCGACTTTGGGTATGTTTTGGTATCTGTTCATTAGCGACGATGTGAGCGGGATGTCTCCGGACAGTCCTGACTGTCCCGAAGGTTGCATAACTGACTGTCCCGTCTTGCATATGGTGCGGCTGAGCTCACTGTCTTGGTGTGGCAACTAGCGAGAATTCATTAAAAAAGCGAAGTACCTAAATACATGATTGTGCGCAATACAGAATGATACAACATACTGATGCAGTAGAAGATACAGTGATACAGTCTTGAGTCTCATTATGCTCCACACTCTCTGCCCGAGTCTGCTTTCGCTGGCTTTCTGCCATTTCAGCTCCTGTCAAGGTACGACCAGCTGCTTTTCCTTTATTTTTACGTTGGGGCAATGTGCTGGAAGATGCGACTGGTGCAAAGTGACGAGGTACTGTTGGTACTGTGGAATGATCAGTGATTTCGCGTTTTAGAGCAATACTGATATCTTGAACTCGTTTGGCAAAGATCTCAGCAGCCTCCCCTTGCAGTTCTGAATGAATGAACTCTATATCATGGATCACATTCCATAAGAAAGTCTGCAATGAATCGCCGTCCTAGTCTGATTTGATCACCATTAATGAAAAAGATTTGCTCTAGCTGTTGTGCAATGATTGTACCATCTGCATTTGTCTTGTCACTCCATTGAGATCGTGTATGAAAACCAGCTGTTGTTAGTTCTCTTAACATCCGATCGATTCTTTCCTCAGCAGTAATAGGAATTTTACTGCTACGATGGCTGTTATAGTATGCTTTAGGATTCAACTGCATTCCTTCTTCTGTACGAAGGTGTAAGGACATATTGTAACTCAATCCTGCTCGTCTATGCTGTATAGCATCTCCTACTGCTTGCTGATAATCAGTATTGCGATGTTTATGCTGGATATATATTAATGGATTTGGTGCCAAAGGGTGAGTATGGATTTTATCTGATGTCGCTAAATCTGATGTCGCAAGCACCCAAGTATCTGTTCCACTATCTATATCTACTCGCAAATTGATAGATATTGCCCATAGACATTCTTTGGCTTGTGTGTTGGTCTGGCGTCTGCGCTGTACTATATATATATTAGTACATAAGTCTTAATTAAAATATATTGATATACCTTCAGAATTCTCTGCATCTAGTTTTCTAGTATCTCAGGGCTTGCCATGATGTACACATCCATAGCGTATACGACCTTTCTTTTCAGACCCACTTAAAGTCACCACAGCGAAGCCTTTGGTAAATGCATAGTCCTGAAGTCTATCTAAAGCCATATTTGGCCATGCATATTGCTCGCCATCCATAGGTTCTTCGCAATGTAATTCAGGCATCTCTTCTACAACCTTTATTACTACTGAAAAAGCTCCTTTGGAAGGCTTGGGTGTGGAGTTCAGGTCTGTTTCGTACTCAAGGTACCGGTTGTAGTGAGAGTGACATTTTAGTGAGCGCAAAGCAAGTGTAGGGCAGAAAAATTAAATAAGGACTCGTGAGTACTATATGAATATATGTATCGGCTGGAAAATATCTGGGATATAAAGTGCGTGAAGCCTTTGTAATTGTGTTGGGGTCTTGCAAAAATGAAAATCTCAAAACCAGTAGCTACAGTGCGAATTATCAAAAAAAAAATTTCCCAGTTCGGAGAGTTAAGCGCACTGATTACCCCGCATCGAAAATATCTGCCGCACCAAGACAGTCTGCCACACCAAGACAGTGAGCTCAGCCGCGCCATATGCAAGACGGGACAGTCAGTTATGCAACCTTCGGGACAGTCAGGACAGTCAGGACAGTCCAAAAGGACTGTCCGGAGACATCCCGCGATGTGAGTCATGCGGATTCTTCTTTTTTATTTCTTTGTTTCCTTAGCATGTAGCTTCGGCCTAGCCATTAGTACCTGTGCACAGGTATTGTTCCAGTTTGCTCTGAAACCAGGACAGCAGGAATATACAAAGAAGAAAAGAAAAGGTGGAGTGGAAGGGGGAGAGAACAAAGAAAACAAGATCAAAACTACCAAGCCAGTGCAAACGAAACAGTCGTCAAAGTCAATAGATACCTTTGTGGCTAGTAAACTCAGACTGAGGCCACAGGAAAGCACTAGTTCCCCAGTGCATACTCCCTATCTTCGTCTATTTCAAAGGAGGAAATGAAAAGAAAGCGAACAGCTGCTAGCGTTTCGGCAGACTTAGCACGTGTAAAATTACTAAGCAAAAGTCTTGGTGATTGCGATCTGAGCGATAGGGTCCAAAGAGGAAGAAAATTGAGATATTTCCGTGACAAATGACCCGATTAACTTACAACTTGAACTGATGATGGTATACCGGTGCAGGGTATAGAACAATACTATAGTATAGGATTCTACTTATGCAGCAGGATTGTAGTGTAACATTGAAATATATTATCTTGGTTATTAGGCACTCTATCCAAAAACCTGCTACTTTTATGAAGCCTATAGCTTCATCAAATAAATGAGAGCGGCAATGAGGTTCTTCTATATAGGAAATAATACCTTAATCTTTATGGTTCCAGTTGCAGAACGGAAGGTGGGACTATAGAGCTGCCTAGAAAAAATCACAACATTAATGAATGCCAAGATCTCAAAAATCCCCATACAAAATTGCCAAGTTGAGGCTTAAAATTGCATTCTATGAACAAAACGCTTTCTACAGAGCTCACTAACACCATCGAAAAAATAATAAAAATATGAAGTAGGATTGGCTCAATATCCTTTTTTTGTAGTGAAATTGATCCGTCACTAAAATTTATTTCCTAGCACACAGCTGCACTGTTTGTAAAGAGACTATCAATAAAAACAGTTTTATTGCTCTCCTTGTCAGTTGACTCATATAATTGACTACAACTACTCTCATGAGTGGCCTCATTACTCTAGAGGCATAAATCTACAAATTGCAGATGAAAGTTCTGAAATTGAGCTATGCATTGTGGGGGGGGGGGACGTAATGTAGTCAAGAATTTTCTTTTCTTTTAGCCCGCGGGGAGCTCAGACTGGGAGCACCTAGCTTTCTAGTGCAGACAGCAGGAATTTCGTCCGGAGGAGTTGAGAGAATAGGGAGACATGGAAAAGAACTGGAGACGGAAGCGGACGGCGGAGAATGGGATGAGCTGGAGAGGTTCTTTTCTGGAGTCACGTTGTAGCGGTGGGGGCGCGGGCGGAGAGGGGGAGGTGACGTCATGTAGATAGAAATTTTCGTTTAGCCTGTCTCCGGGCTATGAGGGCTTGCCCAAGGACCCTGCCATGGTTTAGCCCTGCAAGCGGGGTAATGTGATTTAAAAAAAAAAGAGAAAAAACGAGCTATCATATGGATAATTGAGGCTTCGCAACAAGCATTTGTGATGCCAAGAAATCAGAGGTACTGGAAGAGCTACCAACTACTACAAAAGGAGTGCTCGGAACAACTTCGCAGCTACGACATCCCTGGAGCAAACACACATAGATCGAAAGCACTCAGCACGCTGAGTCTCTTGATCTAAATCTTATTCCAAAATACCGTTCCCCTCAAGTTTCCTCTTGTGGCGGGAGCTTTCAGCATTCACCTCAGTGCCAAGAGCCAATAGGAGGGCTCAAACACCAGCTACTTAGCCAGTGGGAATGCGCCGATGAGCCCCCCTCAGAGGCCCCTACCGCACACGCAGCGGATCTCACCCACACCCCTGACCCACTTCGGAGATCGAGACATTAGGAAACGTGAAATATGATCCTGGCATCTTTGTGGTTTTTTTTTGTTTTTTTTAGTATCAGTACTCGCGTGCCGCCCTGGGGGCTATGGCGAGGATATAATTAATTAACAAACATGTAGATAGAGAAGTTTTTTTTTTTTTTTAATATCATTACTCGCATGCCGCCCTAAGGGCTATGACGAGGTGTAGATAGAGAAGTGAAAAGAAAAAGGAAATGTGACAAAAGGAGTAATTCTGCCGATTAAGACAATTAATCTAATCCGTCTATTCTTTTCCCGCCCATGTCAGAATTTCCGGCAGAATGTCTCTATCCTTGCCCGTGGGGGGCCGGAGTAGGTCTTCCTCGGCCCCCGGTGTGGTGGTAACCACGGTACCGATGGAAAGAATAAGGCCAAACGCGGGCCGGAGCGGTACTGATCCGAGTCGGTAGGGCCACATGCATAGGATCAGGAAGTGAATTACATCTAAGAAGCGAGATGTGGATGTATAGGCTCAGTTGGAAGGTGAAGGTGGTCTATAAATTGTATGTAGATAGGACTGGGGAAGCAAAGAAGCATACAGACATGGACAGATATGGACACGCACAGACAAGACAATTGAAGACCGTTTTCTTGACATTTGATCATTGAGGCCGCCCTTGAGGCTTGGTTCCGCCAGCTCTAGATACCGGTTCCCGTGCGAAACAGTGGATGCTGTTGAGCCGTCATCACACCGGCCATCGCCGTTCCCAGATTTGTCAGGGATAACGACTTCAGAGATTCATTTGCTTTCAATCTATACTCCTCCAAGGATGGTGACTGCATCCAGCGATGCCCAAAAGAATCAATCAGATATACTGTGCCTTCATGGGAGATATTATGTTCTCTTGAAGATGTGAGGAAGGCCCATTTTGTCTTATAAGCCTATTACGATAGCTGGTACATAAAATGGACACTTTATATTGGAATTCATATTTCATAATGCGGGTTAACTTCATTCATTTAAGCTTGCTCCCCCAAAACCAATCCTAGCATATACAACAAAATAACCAAAACATTTCACTGAAAATAGAAGTAAGTATACAGAAGAGCCCTGCTAGAGCCAACAGCTGCAAGCACAGTTATGTGATATATTGAAAAAAAATATACAGAAATCACTAAGATGAGAAGAAAAAAAACATGAAGGTGTAAGATAGACAGATAGTATCAACTACTGCCTTGCGATGGACCGGAGCGGTGAAAACTGGCGGAACGAACGTACGACTAAATGCGAGTGCGAGTGCGAAAAGAAGAGAAGAGAAGGTTGATTGTATGTGCTACAGTACAGGAAGTCTATATATATGATATCGCCTCACGTGCTGCCCTTATCTCCACGTGCTTTCCATGCCAAGCTTTACCTCTTACCTATTCCGTCGTCGTCACCACAACGGTTTTGACTTACAGGTATGATACTAGACAGAAAAATAAGTATTTGGACAGGGGATAGATGCATATTATGCGCTGTGCGGTATTCGGCATATTTTGGTATGCTTGGCGGCAAAACAGGCCCAGATTCATTATGTCAGCTGTCCAAATTTCATCACGTCAGCTGTCCAAATACTTTCTTACATAATGAATTTGGACACCCTATTACGAAATTTGGACTGTCTATGGCTATCACCAGCCAAGCATACGAAAATATGCTAGTTTCTGCCGAATACTGCATGGGGGATAAATATGCATTTATCCCCTGTCCAAATACTTATTTTTCTGTCTAGTATTATCCTACCATATTGCATACTATAAGAAACCTGCCATAACCTATTAGATTCAGTTTATTCTGCTACATCTCATTCCATCAACGGGAACATTATCATACCTGTAAGATTGAGCTTATTCTACTGCATTGTGTGATAGTGAGGAACTTGTCATAGCTATCAAATTCAGCTTATCCTGATGGATCTCATGGCATGGAGAGAAGTGTGAATCATACCTGTCAAATTGAGCCCATTCTGTTATATCTCGCACTGTTGAGGGAGGCTTATCATACCTGTTAATTGAGGTCATTCTGCCTCATTTTGCGACATAAAAATGTTCAGCTATCCTTATAGATTGTGAGCCCATCTCCAGCTGTTGATGGAGACCTGCCATATCTGTCAGGTTTAGCTCACTCTGCCTCATCTCGTGCCATCAAGAGGGGCCTAACATACCTATCAAATTCAGCTTATCCTGCCTCATCTCTTGCAATTGAGAGGGCCTGTCGTACTTTATCAATAGATCTCATTCTGCTATATCTCCCGCGATCAAAAGGGGTCCACTATACCTATGAAATTCAGCTTATGTTGTCATACTTTGTGCCATCGACTACTGCCATATCTCATACCATCAAGTGGGACCTGCCATACTTATTAAATTCAACTCATGCTGCCATATTTCGCACTGTCAAGTGGAACGAGCTATAATTATCAGATTCAGCACATCTGTCACATTTCGTGCCATTTAAGAGGGCCTCCCAATGTGGGTTAAGGCTCACATCGGAATTACAGGGAATGAGAAGGCGGATGAGTGGGCGAAGAAGGGGACGATGGAGAAGGGGAGGGAGGTGGCCACCGGGAGTGGGGTGCGCCAAAGGATAAAGGCGTGGAGGAGAGAGATAGAGGGGTTCGGAGGAGGGAAGGTCATGGAGTGGAGTAGGGTGGCGACATCAAACTTCACTGCATTGCGACTGGAGCGGGGAAGGTGTGCTATATGGTTGAAGAAGCTGGGGGTGGCGGAATCGGATAAGTGCAGGTGTGGGGAGGTGCAAACGGGGGAGCATCTCGCTTTCCGGTGCAGAAGCCAGAAGAACCGTCCAGAAGGTTTTCAGAGGTGGAGCGACATGGGAAAGAATTGGAAGAGAAAGGCGGAGAATGGGGAGGAATATGACATTTTAGAGAATTTCTTCGCCAGGGTCAAGTTCTAGAAGTTAGGAGAGCGGGGGCGGCAGCGCGATGGGGCCATGTACGTAGAAATTTATTTTAGCCTGTCTTCGGGCTATGAGGGCTTGCCCAGGGACCCTGCCATGGCCACGTGCTACAAGCGGGGTTATGTGATAAAAAAAAAAAAAAAAAAAAAAAAGAGGGCCTCCCATACCTGCAAATAGTATATATGCTGTAATATTACGTCAACAAACACGATCTCAGCGCGTTGGCATGTTGCACATGTCTGGCCAGCAACCTAGTTGCAGCTGAACTTGATGTCAGGATGGGGGATAATTCTAGCAGTGTCAACCGGCAGCCTGGAAGTGTACTGATCAACAGCCCATCTATCGCCATAGCCCTTAGGGCGGCATGCGATTAATGAAATAAAAAAAAAAAAAAAAAACAGCCCATCACACCCATATCATCCTACCGTAGTCTGTCAGCCGACCCATATAAATAACCAGCGGCTGTAGTGGCCGACCCAATGAGCAGCCCGATGAGCGACCCAATAAGCGACTCAGCGAGTGGCCCCAGATTTTGAAGCTCCCGTTGCAACAGTGTAAACTTTATCTCAATTGAGCAGTGCTCCTCAGAGGGCATCTTAGGCCTACTGCGATATTGCTAGATCGAGATAATTGACCACCTTGAAGGCAGTGGGCATATTAGGTGTATTAGTACGCACTTGAGATATTGATTTTTTTTTTTTTTTTTATTTCATTGATCGCATGCCGCCCTAAGGGCTATGGCGATGTTTAGGTACATAACTATAGACTGGTAGAGAAAATATAAGAAAGGTAAAAAAGTCCTACTCCTCCCCTGCCCATTCCAAGATTTCCGCCAAGTTGGTGTCTTTGTCCGGGTGCCTTAGTCCATTCGCTCCGTCTTTTATCTTTTTCTTCCATGTCTGACAGTCGTTGGTTATGTGTGTTAGGTTCTCAGGGGCTCTCCCGCACCATCTGCACTCTGGAGAGTCAGCCTTTCCTATGGTGTATCTCCACTCTTTGAGCCCCTTGTTTCCTAGGATTCCGGCCAGGGTTGCGATTCTCCTGCGGTTGTCTATGCTTTGGAGGGGTCGGTAGGATAGGTGGAGGCGATTCCGTTCTTCGGCCCTGAGGCTTTTAGCTTCCTGTCTTATTCCCGCTTCTGTGACGGTGTCGTCCTCGTATTGTATTGCCGTGTCTTGAGATATTGAGCATATTAAGCATATAGAGTATATTGAGTGCGTACATGAGAGATTGGGCACATTTGAGTATGTTGAACGCGCACTTCTCACTAGTATATTGAGTACATATAATACGTAATATTGGAATACCGATAACTGTACAATATGTATGCCCACTCAATATGCTTACCTCGCCATAGCCCCTAGGGCGGTATGCGAGTAATGATATAAAAAAAAAAAAAAACTCAATATGCTTAATATATCCAACATGCTCAACGTCTTCAGAGCAATCAATTGTCTCAATCTGGTAATATCCCAGCATGCCTAAGCTGCCCTGTTAGGACATTGCTCAATTGGGATAAAGTTTACACTATTACAAAGAGAGCTTTAGAAGCTGGACAACTTGATGGGCCCTCGTTGAGCCACTCATTAGACGCTCATTAGGCCGCTCATTGGGTCAGCTACTATAACCGCTAGCTGTTAGTTTTTTTTTTTTTTTTTTTTTTTTATTTCATTACTCGCATACCGCCTATCAGGCTACGGCGAGGTTAGCTGTTAGTTACATAGGTCGGCTGGCAATGCACTGTGGGATAGTAGCTGCATTGAGGGTCCTAGCACGTAAAGGGTTGTGAGGTTAGAGCCTGATAAGCTCCAATAGACTCTCCCCAGGCTTGACCCTTGTGTGAAATGTGAAGCTTTGCTAAATACAGAGCGAGCCGAGGCGTTGGGCTTGTGGGGAGTCCAACGGTCTGAGAGGACGGATGCTTACGTCGGTGCCAGTGGTCGGAGTGGCTTTATCCGAAGTTGCGGGCTTAGCGAAGGTGCTTAAGGTGCAAACGATGTGACAAGCCTATGGCAGGGAGAGTATCGTACTCACTTGGGTGGTGCCCTGAGTTGGTTCAAGTGAAACGACTGCCCTAACCTGCAACCTTCGTACAGTTCTAGGGCCTGTGGACAGCGCGAGTGGAGCAATCCTACAGTATGAAAATCGCGCAGGGGGGCCAGAAATGGTTACAAAGCCGTGCTAGCCTTAAAGAGCCTAAAAAAAGCACAGTAAATACCAATTGGCCTCTGGAAACTGGAAGACTCCCCCCTACATTGATCCTGAAGATTTTAAGGGGGTCCACTCTCTGGACGGCAATCAGGGAGGAGATCATCAAATACATAAATGCAAGATACTAGTTCACCAGAGGGTTCAGCGTCGTGATGATCCTCAAGAAAGGAAGTCCGAGAGACAATCCGGCAAGCTGGAGACCAATCACTCTGCTGAACACAGTAGCGAAGCTCGGTCAGAAGGTGGTAGCCAACCTCATCCAAAGGCGGGACATGCTGTTTCGGGATACACAGTTGGGGGGCAGACCGATGCACCGGGCGGAAGAGGCACGTCCTGATGGAGGCGGTCAGGAGACTCCGGAAAAGCGAGTGGACCGCTTTAGTTGGGGACGATATAAAATCAGCTTTCAATCACCTACGGAGAGAGGGGGTAGTGAGGAGGATCGAGGCAGTTGACCCGAACATGGCAGCCTTCGTCGAAGGGTTTCTACAGCCGAACGAATTTCAGATCTCATGGGACAGGAAGACCAGAGGTAGAGGCAGGATGACAGATGGGACTCCCCAAGGCTCCCCCCTATCCTCAGTGCTTTTTTTTGTAGGGATAGCGCCGGTATTTTTTTTTTTTTTTTAATTTCATTACTCGCATGCCGCCCTATGGGCTATGGCGAGGATTTTATTAAAGGCTAAGGAAATAAAGGTCTAAGTACATGATGCCCGCGGTTCAGAATGTATTGCGGGGAGGGCGGTCGGCAGTCTGAATCATCTCCGTCCTCTTTCAGCCTCATACTGGCTCGCCTTGAGCCACCTTCCTCCGAGTCGCACCTTCTCCAGATAGCGCCGGTAGCGGAGAAGGCAGAGAAGCGAGAGTTCACCTGCTCCTACCTTAATGACTTTCACAGCGTTTTGTCTAACAAGTCATTGAGACAACTAAAGCAGGACATACAGGAACATCGTGCAAAGATAACCCAAGAGGCACCTGAGGAGGGGTTCGAACTGGATCCCCGAAAGTCCGAAACCCTCATCATAGTTACAAAGGGTTGGAGCTACAGGGTGGGACTTTATGTCGACTGGAAGATGAAGTTCAATGACTACTTCGACAGAAGACTACAGCTGGGCAAGGCAGCATGGAGGGTGGCATCCCGGCTAGGTAAGGTACTACCAGCCAAAAGGAGGCAACTCTACGCTAGCATCATCAGGAATATAGTGACCTGGGGCAGCTGGGCGTGGGCGAGCTATGCACAAGGCACCCCAGCAGGACACAAACTCAGACAGCTGGAAAAATGGTAATACTGGACGAGAAGAGATGTGGTTGAAGGGTTGACGAACCTGGAATTGGTTGAGGCATTCGTCGGTGGGGAGGTTGAGAGGGGAGAGGCTAGGGTATTGAGATTCAGAGATGAACTAATCAAAGACCCACAACCAGACATGAGATACTTGAGGGGCTCACTCGAGTACTGTGAGTCCCTGCCACTCCATATTTATCTGTATCACCCCAGGGACCTTCTCAGAGAAGACTGGGAAGCCATCATCGCCAAAGAAGAAGACGAAGGGTGGACGAGCATATACACCGATGGGAGTAGCTTAGAAGACAGAACGGGCACTGGAGTCCATCACGGCAGCAACGATACCTCTATATACCTGAGAACACACTGTATAGTGAATGATGTAGAAATAATAGCCGTAGGAGAAGCCCTGGGAAAGGACAGGGAGATACTGATAGTCACTGACTCCAGGGTCACCATAATAAGAATGCAGGAGATAGCTAGGGGGGATCCAACTCTGGAGGGGTCCTGCAAGATTGGTGAGGAGATGGTGGGAGGAGAGGACAGCCCAGGGTGACAGAGACATAGCGATATTATGGGTGAAGGCACATAAAGGTGTCAAAGGCAACACCGACGCAGACATGGCAGCCAAGATTGGTATGGCACTGCAATAACAAGACGAGGTGGTTACCGAGGCAGGCATGAGGCAATATGCCAAAGCATGGAGGGCCGACGAGAGGAAGAGACTACAGCTGTTGTACCGGCCTTTAGAATATCTGGGGAATAGGAGGAGAGTAGCCACCCTCACAGGCATGCTGGGGAACAAGGGTCTGCGTCAGTGGAGGCACCGGATAGAATCACCGGAGTGTAGGTGGTGTGGCAAAGCCCTCGAAAACTTTGCTCAAATAATGAATGAATGCGAGGCATGGAAGAAAGGATTCCCGGGGGGGAGACGGGGTTGAAGCACACAACGAAGCCAGGCGGGGAAGGAGACATGCTGGCGGAGGTCTTGGACTGGGCGACAGAGTAATTTTCCTTTAACATCAGCTTACATTTCGTTTTGTCTTTTGCTATTCTCCCATATTCTCCCTTCTGCTCATTATGTATTTAATCTCTCGCCATAGCCTGTCAGGGGGGATGCGGGTAATGAAATAAAAAAAAAAAAACTCGACACCAAGTGAGCTGACTTTTTAGTGCAATGGGTAGTACATCCATCAGCCTCAGGTAACTATTATGGTCCCGTGACAGGAAAAGATATCAAGGGAGTGGAATTTGATGGTTTATCACTTACGGGTTCTGTATGGATCAACACCCTCAATCAATAGGTATGGTTGGGGCGCGGTTGAAGGTGACGCCACATGAATAGGAGACTAGATGTACTGGTACATGTAATACGTATACGGGCTTGTGATACATCAGTAAGTATGGAAAACATACACTGTGCGCCGGGTGTCCCAGGGCGCTGCAGTATCCCCCTTTTTTTTTTTTTTTTTTTTTTTTTTATATCAGTGGTCGCCTGCCGCCCTAAGGGCTATGGCGATATCTAGTTACATATTTTTTTTTTTTTTTTTATTTCAGTACTCGCATGCCGCCCTGTGGGCTATGGCGAGGTATATAATTGAGAAGAAAAAACAAAAACTAACTGATGCCTAAATACATGTGGGGCCCGCGGATCTCGTGTGTGATGCGGGGGTCAATACAGCCTACTTCCTCCGCCTGTACGGCTCGTATTGAGTGGTCCTCAACAGCCTCCCTCCCAACCTGACTCTGTCTATCTCTTTCTCCTCCTCCAAGTACACCACGACCGAGCTTGTCTTCTTGCCCTCGGCTAACAGCTCAGTCTTGCGTCTCAGCCACCTTATCCCCACGGTCTTGCCCAGTGTCTTATTCCCAGCCTCCAGCCACTTCCTCACCTTTCCCAAGTCCTTCCTTAAGGAGATTCCGTGTACCACGACGGCGGCTTTCGAAGTGGTGATGGCGTCGGTTTTGGGAGTTGGATCGGGGCTTGCTGTTCTTTTGTCTTTTCCCTGTGGGCTTCGGCTTCGGTGCCGGTGCGGTCTCTGCGGGGGTCGGGGGTGTCGGTGTCGGTGTCGGTGTCGGGGGTTCGGCTGTCGGTGTGGTAGTGGCGACTGCCGTCGCCGGAGTCCCGATCGGAGGCGAGTTGGCTATCTTTTCCGCCTCTTTTTGGTCCAGCCGCCTTTTAATCTCGTATGGCGTTTTCTCTGAGGGCTGCTTCCCCTTCCTTTTCCTGGTCGGGGGTGTCTTCTCCGCCGGCGGGAAGTCTGTGCACGTGATGGGGCTTAGCCCCAATGTCGGTTGTCGTGGCGGTGTCGCCGGTTGTGTGTCTATCCAGGTGACGGGGCTGAACCCCAGGACCTGTTGTGGCGTCAGTGTCGGCGCATTGTCTATACACGTGATGGGGCTGAGCCCCAGTGGCTGTGCCGTTGGCTCATTGGCTGTATGCACGATGCTGAGCCCCAATGGCTGTGGTGGCATCGCCCAGGGGGGGGTTGGTCCGTGCGCGTGTCGTCCTCCCGCCTTGACTTCCTCGGGATCCGAGTTGAATCGGAAGAACAGGCGGGAGCCATCTTCCGGTGGCTTGTCGCTTTGGGTGACACTTTTCCAGATCGAAGCGAGTATTCGAGTAAGCCCGAATCTTTCTCCGATCTCCTGTCGTAAGTCTGCCCACTCTGGAATGTCCAACTCCTCCCAAGTGGACGGGGGCGGAGGAGGCGAGGCGGGTGGAGGGGGCGGTGGGGCGGTCTTTGTCTTCTTGCTCCTGGGCATTGTGTCGACTTTCGATTGGCGGTCTTGGCGAACGGGGTTGTGGCAACGAGGGTGTTGAGCTGAGGAATCCTCCGAATTTCTCCCCTCGGGGGAAATTCGCAGCGTCGGGTATTTGGGATAAAAAATTAGATCAAAGTACTCGACTCGCCGAGGGCTTTCGATCTATGTAGGTTTCAGCGGGGGGAGCGTTGTGGTTGCGGAGTCGCTTCCAAACGCTCGTCCTGAGGTGGTTGTTGAAAGTGTGTGATCTAGTTACATATGAAATAAAAGAAAAGTTAGATATAAGAGTAGAAATCCCCGAAACCTCCTGTATGAAGGGGAAGTGACAACAACAATAACAGTTTTCTAGGTCATGTCGGTACATGAGGAGGCGTCCTTATCCTATCTCCGTCCTCTGTCCCACTCGTACCGGCATGCTCTGAGCCATCTTCCTCCTAGCCTCACCTTGTCTATTTCAGTAGGTCTCTCCAGGTACATGACTACCGAGCTCGTCTGCTTTCCCTCCTCGACTATTGTTATCTTTTTTCTTAGCCATCGTATCCCAAAATTCCTCCTAGGTCTTTGTTTTTAGCCTCCATCCATCTTTGGACATTCCCGAGGTCCTTTCTCAGGGCTATCCCGTGTACTACGATGCCAAACCTTGCGGTAGTGGTACAGGGTTGTTTAGATAGGATGGGGATTTGACTTTGGAGGTGCGAGGGAGATTGGTCGTTGGTGTAGGCGTGGGCGTGGGAGCAGGAGTGGGCACAAGGGTTAGTTGGCTTATCAAGTATGCGCTGGTGAGGGTGCTATCAGCATGTGGTGGTGGAGTCCCGACTGAAGGCATGGAGGCAGTTTTTGTTGTCTCCTTGTTGTCGAGTCTCTTCTTGAAGGCGTACAAGTCTTATGGCGACGCCGCTTTACCCCTCGCCATAGCCCGTTGGGCGGCATGCGAGTATTGATATAAAAAAAAAAAAAAAAAGACGCCGCTTTACCTTTGCACTTTCTAGTAGGGGTGGGGGCGGGGGTGGAAGTGGGCATGGCTTCCACTGAATATGCCGTGGAGATTCCGCTGAAGTCCAGGGCTTCAGGCTCTGGTGTTTTCTCTTCTTGGGTGGATATTTGTAACAGTGATTCTTGGACTGTAACTCGTAGATGACAGGAAACCAGGGAGCAGCAGTACAGCATTCAGCATAGCAGTTCGGCACAGCAGGTAACCAATCACTGAGTGGAAATTAAGTACAATAGGACCTTTAGGATACTTCCATAGGGTCATGCAATTCATTACACTTTTGAACTGTCGATCATATCCATCAAGTTAAATCACTCTTTACTGGCAGGATCCCAATCGGAATCCTGGTAGGAAAGATAGGGTAGGCGTGGTTTTGCAACAACAATGCAAAGAAGATCCACATTTCCTTGCCGCAATCCTAGATTAAATCTGTTCTCTTACACTATTTTACAACGCCATTAAATGCTTGGTACCTCCAAAAATTTTCTGCATTCGCTTGAGATGAGAATTCGCCTTGCTTGTTCTGCACGACACCTTGCAGGCTGCAAGGCGATTGAATACCAAGCTTGCATTTATAGCAGTATGAGAGTTGCAGGAACATATTTCCTGATTTGCAGGTTGAGTGATGGCAAGTAGATGCAAAGCTTTTAATAATTTGATGTTAGATTGTTGTTCAGCAATTGGTAGTATTCCATTATTACTCATAAGATAATCTCTGATATTATATCAGTATCCAAAACCTGAGCTTTGATGGGTGCGAGGTATGGTACAGCTACAGCACTTTTCCAGTTCATCCCTCGGCCAGCGTTATATGCAACCGAAGTGGCCTCTTGTGGATACAAAAAATGCAGTTTTATTGCATACCATGCGTGGTTGCTCCATATAATAGTAGATGGTTTTGGTTCGCCCCAGACCATAATAAAATTATGGCAGAGACGTTTTGACAGATCTACAGTATCTACCATAATCCGTGAGCAACCATTGATTTTTGAAATTACGTAGGTGTATGTCTACCCGAGTTGCTATCCGCTACTGTGTGGCTTATTGCATTCTTTTCTATTGATGCTATTACTGTTTTCATCTCCTCATCAGTGTTTGCGAAGTCAAGTTGAAGCCAATTCAGAGCGCTATGTACTGCATACGGTAAAAGTGCGACAGGGGCAGTGTTAGGGGCCTGAGAAAGAATGTTGAGCCAGCCTGGCCTGAATACCCCTTCCTTCTCCGCCCAGCCTGGCCCAATTTTCTTTCTGCTAGCCTCATTTACAGAGGAGGCTTCCAAGGGTCCCCCCAGTTTTGACTCCAGCTTAAATTCGCAAACTCTCTATGATGCCAGAAGTTAAGAGCGGAGATGTTGTAACAATTCTTCATCTTCTTTGGCTAGTGTCAGGCCAAATTTAGACTAAAGCTCTAACTAAAGTAGGCATGGACAGTTGTCACTTGGCAGTTTTGCCCCATATATGTAACATAGGCTCAAAAAGGCTTGGTGCTTATCAGCTCCACCAATACTTTCTCATATTAACAATGGATATCATAGATTTGTTCAGCACTTGAAAAGGAACAAATCTAATATAATCACTGAAATCAGAGTTGATTTGGGGGAACTGATCAGGTTGAAAAATTTTGGTGAGTAGATATGTCCAACTTTAACTTCCGGTACTATACTCCAGCTCGGCCTCCATGTCCGTCGCTGCCCTGCTTGGATGCTGTGTAAATTATTCCCGCAGTCCTGACTCTCTGTTGATATCACTGGGGGGCACTACCTTGCTGCCTGAATCCTTGACTGTATATTTGAAGGTACACCGTGTAGCTGTCTGTTCCATCCAGTCACTGTCACAGGTACATAATTCTACACCCCCTTCATTTCAGCTTTTCAGTCTTGCCTGCAACCTGGCCTCTAACATCGCCCGCAAAGTGTGCAAATACATCTGGGCACTGTGCAGTATCCAACCCAGTTGTCATTATACCTGCCTTGTACTCCCAGGATAGGATCTTGCAATCCTCCTAGCCGCTCGGTACTGGATTCCTCTCACATTCCCTTCTGAAAACCTCACTATAGCCCAAAGGGCGGCAAGCGAGTAATGATATAAAAAAAAAAAAAAAAAAACCCTTCTGAAATCTCACATTGTTCCATCACGTGCATTTCAGTTGGACTCATATCACCATCATGATGTACCACTGCCTGAGCTTTTTGCCCCATTCCTGGCCCTCCTGCTTCGCCTACACTACCCACAGCGGTGTAACTCGGAACCTGAGGATACTGCCATGCACAGCCTTTAAGGCCTCGATGCCTGCATATCCTCTCTGGCCTGTTATTAGGCTTTTCCCCCTCTACCTCGAAGCCGCCCTTCTCTGCCTTTTCTGCTGCGATCCGCTCTCAACTGTCTTCAGGTTGCTCTTGCATTAGCGAACTGTTCCACCCCTGGTTAAGTGTGCAAGGTCATCTATGTGCGAGCCCTCCACTCGTTGTGCCGGTATCCTTCATTAGATAGTTGCCGGGCCAGCGATATCAGCAGAAATATCAGACTCACTGGAAATCTCTGTGGTACTTCATCCCACCATTGCCGACAATTACTTAGACTTCAATAGCACAAGCGATTGCAAGCGGCTACTCTCCAACCGCCAATACTGTACTGCCCAGCGAAGCCTACGAAGATCGACAGCTCTCATTTTTTTTTCTTTTTTTCTCATTTTTGGTTCACATAACCCCGTATACAAGCTGCAGACCTATAGCAGGCAGACAGCTCTCATTGACAGCAATTAGAAATGACACGCACAGTTATCGCCATAGCCCCTAAGGCGGCACACGATCACTGATATAAAAAAAAGAAAAAGAAAGACACGCACAGAAAGCAAGGAGGCGGAGTTGGCTGAATTGTAAAAACAAGTTGAGGGGATTCACAATTTCTTTTTTTTTAAATCATTACTCGCATGCCGCCCTAAGGGCTATGGCGAGATTAAGTACACAGGAAATAATAGAAATAACAGAGGAAGTAGCTAAGGAAACTAGGCCCCGTTTCTCTCCCCTTCCCCCCCCTTTTCTAACTGCTCGCTCACTCCCTCCCTGCCCATTCTAGCATAGCCACCATCGGAGTTCCAGCTCCAGCAAGATCAATCTCAGGACACAGCACGCCGGCCAAATGGGTACAACATTAACGAGGTCTTAACCGCCAGGCTTAGGTCCTAATAGGCTAGCAAGAAGAGAGAGTACCTTGTTCACTGGATTAGTTATAACTGTCCCACCTGAAACCCTGCTGAGTTGTGTACTAATACCCCATTGTTGATCAGGCATTTCCAAAATTCCTATCCTGCTAAACCGTGACCATGATCTCTACCAAAATTAGTGGCACTTATGGAGATCCCATAATTATCCCCAACAATGAAGAACAGGAATTCAACCTATACCTCGACCCTAGGAATCGCTGGAGCTTCTCCTTTAGAAGGGAGCCTAATATAACATCCCAACCTGGAACCATTACTCAAGAGCTTCCAGCTCCGGTCCTGTACTGGCAACTGACATACGATATGCCCATACGTGTACTTGTGCAGCTGGTTCTGACGCCCCAACAAGTTATCGCACTCTTCTTCGCTTGCTACTACCTGTCCCACTACCTCTGACATGGACCACCTGTGTAATGCGATTGCCAGCATCCCAGCTGCTGCGCAGGGGCCACCACGAACAAAGAATGAACTGGAAGAACGTAGAACCAAACAGTGATACTGATAACTACCGGCCAGGCCTGAAACCGCCTGGGGCGGCCCCGGCGGTGCTTCTGATGGCTGGGCCCGCCTGGACGGCCTGGACCGGCCTGAAACATTCAGGCGGCCTGGACCGGCCCAGGTCGACCTCATGGCCGGCCTGAAAGATCAGGCCAGGCCCAGGCCTAGATTTTCACGGTCCAGGCCGGCCCAGGCCATACCCTTGGCCTGGCCTCGCCGGCCCGTTGGAAACACTGGCTGTCAGTATAGCCGGCCTGCCAGTATAGTCCGCCTGCCCGCTAAAGTAGTGCTATAGTGAAAACTCTGCCTTCGCCACCCTGCCCTTGCTGGTGCCCTCGTCGCTGCTTCTATGTACCCTTTGTATTATGTTTCTTGGCTATAGTGAGCGGCACGAGCCGAGCCAGCTCGAACTCAAACGAGCCAAGATCATGCTTGTGTTTTTCTTGACAGCTCGCTAAAATGCTTAGCCAGTGCAAGGTTTCATAAACTGTAAATACCTAATATAGTAATAATTAGAGACTTGGAGCTCATTTTGACCTACCAACAACTTCGAAATGCACAATTTACCTGATAGTAGTGAGAAGGATGAAAATTTAGCTTAGTTTGGTTTAGTTTGTCAATATTATGTACATAATCAATCCAGGCTCGAGCTCATGCCACGCCAGCTCGAGCCAACTCGAGCCGAGCTCACTTACTCACGAGCTGGCTCGAGCTCACCCTCCAGCTCGGCTCGAGCTAGCTCGTGCCGCTCACTACTTGGCTAAATGAGCCTATTATGTATATAAAGGCCCCATCTGGCCCTCATGTAAATACTTCTTTCTCTCCTTGTCTGTTGCCTTGTGTTCTTAATAGACAGTCCCTCGCAGTTCCATATGTTCTTTTTTTTTTTTTTTTTTTTTTTTATATCATTGATCGCATGCCGCCCTATGGGCTATGGCGATGTTTAGTTACATGAAAAGATAAGTAGTAGATGGTGAACTAAAAGAGGAAAGAAAAGGAAAGGGAATTGCTTGATGTCTATGTAAAGTCACTCTCCGAGCATCTCCATCAGCCTCATCAGCGGGTCTTCTCCCCCCTCCCCTTCGACCCTCGGTGGTCTCCTCACGTGATCCTCCCCCCCCGGCCACCTCCGCCGCCACACTCTGCACTGTCCTAGCAGATGTCTCGTTGTCTCCTCCTCCTCCCCGCACCACCTGCACTCTGGTCCGTCCCCTTCCCCAATTTGCCACCTCCAAGCACGTAGACCCTTGCCCCCCAACAGTCCCGCCAACCTCCCTGTCAGGTGCCCCAACCTCTCTAGTGGTCTATACGCCAATTCCAACCGGTTTCTCTCCCCCGCCCTCTCCCTCCTTCCTCTTTGTCTCATACCGGCTTCCGTAACAACCTCTGGGGCGCGCTGCAATGCAGTACCCACTCTTACCGCCTCATCCGCCGCCTCGTTCCCAGCAATGCCCCTATGAGCCTTGACCAATAGAACCGTCCATATGTTCTTGTTATTCTTGTCAATCCCTAGATCTAATTCAGTATCTGATCTTCTCTGCAATCGCTATAGCCCATAGGGCGGCACGCGATCAATGATATATATTAAAAAAAAAAAAAAAAAGATCCTCTCTGCCTTTTCACCATAGCCTGCCATCGCCGCTGAACCAGAACCGCTAAACTAGAACACGCTGAACCGGAACCGTCGAACCGTGCTACCTGCGAGCCTCTCCTATCAAATTTGTCAAGCCTCTGCCATTCAGCGCTTGCAAAACTACTGTTACTCTGAACCGGTACGGTGAATGACGCGGAGTTGGTAGCGATAAGTGAGACGATGGAGAGGGTGGAGGGGGAGCTGCTGATATTGACCGATTCGAGACACGCCATCCGGAGGATGAGGGCCGTGGCGGGAGGAGACCCGGCACACGATGGCGCCACACGCAAGATGAGAAAAGCATGGGAGACGAGGGTGGGGAGGGGCGACATGGACGTAGCGGTCATCGCCATAGCCCTTAGGGCGGCATGCGATTAATGAAAGAAAAAAAAAAAAAAAAAAAAAAAAAAAAAAAAAAAGACGTAGCGGTCATGTGGGTGAAGGCACATAGGGGGATAGAAGGAAATGAGAGAGCAGACAGGACAGCGGGGTGGGGCACGGCGTTGCAGTACAAGTCTGAAGTGGTTACAGAGGCGGGCCAGAGGCAAAGGGCGAGGAGGGAGAGAGGGAGAGAGCGGAGGAGAGGAATAGACTAAAGATTGCATACAGACCGCTGGAAAGAGCGGGTAGGGAGATAGGTCGACTGGCAGGCCTGTTAGGGGGGAAGGGCTTGAGGGCATGGAGGTGGCAGATCGGGGAAGGAGACGGCCCAGAGTGCAGATGGTGCGGGGAGAGCGATGAGACGACGGCTCACCTGTTGGGGGGGTGCAGAGTGTGGAGGAGGAGGTGGCCGGGAGGAGAAGAGCATATAAGGTGCCCACCAAAGAAGAGAGAAGGAGGGCGAGATCCGATTGAGGAGCTGCTGACGATGCTGGGGGAGTGAGAGAAGACCCTCGGGGGTGGGGGGGGGGGGGGGTGGTGGTGGCGGGGGAAGTTTATTTAATAATTCATCTATGTCACATAATTGTTTAGCTACAGAATCGCCATAGCCCGTAGGGCGGCCTGCGATCAATGATATAAAAAAAAAAAAAAAAAAATCTGAACCGGTGGTATCCTTTAGCAGCACCTGCCCGCCGCCGCGGGTGACACCCTGAATGTTCTTTATACTTCTATCAAGTTGCAGTCACGTTTACCTCTTTCTGTCTGCTTCTCTTATTTCCCTATAGGTTATTGTGGAAGGAACTGGTCCTGGGGCGGCTCTTATAAAAGAGGCCCCCACTCGCACCCTCTGGGTTCTTTAGATTCCTCCAAAGCACGCATTCCGCTCTCTAGTCATAGCCCCCCTCCCTTGTGCCCGTTCAAACTTAACTTTAACTCCTTCCCCCTTTGCCCCCTCTATATTACCGTATCTCCATGTTTGGCGCGCGCCCCGTTCCTGGCACTGGCTCGTTGGCCACCCAGCCGCATAAATTTTAACTAAGAAGTTTAGTCTGTGAGGATCATCCTGTGTCTCGGATGGTAATGGAACGTCTTTTGGAGAAGCTCCGTTGTCGAACAATTGCTGTCGATAATGGATCTGAGGCAGTACGTTGTGCAATGGGTCAAGTGAAATGTTTGTTCTCTTAACTATCCCTTTTCAAGTACATCTATACTAACTCTTCCACTAGTCGATATCATTCTGATGGAAGTTAAGCTCCCACAAATGAACGGTGAAGATGTTGCTCGCATGATCCGCACAACTCAAAATCACAACTCGTCCACTCCTATTGTGGGGTTTCCGGTCGCCAGCGCAGACCGAGGAGGTCGCGCGGCAAACGCCATTCGCAGCTACAGAATGCTTCTAGAACTGTAAAAGCCACTCACATAGATTGGAGCCGTGTCATCACGGCTCCTAATGCTATTTCCGCACTCCGCTGGCAAGAAGCCGAAATAGATATGACACCTCCGCATTCTCCAACCCCCAGAGGCACAAGATTGTCCGTCCCCGACGATGGAGCCTAAGTGTCAACGTTGTCCCCGGCAAGCACAGCATCGAGTGAGAATGAAATGACGGCTATCTCTCATCCCTGCCGCCGCGCGTACGAAGTGGCCACACGCAAAGTTCTCAAGCAGGCTCCACAGGAGCAAGACAATCACGTCCTTTTTGTCGGGCACGGCGAGGATACAAAGGACGCTGGGGAGGAGTTTCAACAGTTTCTGCATGCAGGAAAGGCAGGACTGCTGGTGCAGAAAAAAACTCAAACACGAGAGATACTAGAACTCGTATGTTGACCTTGAGTTTTTGTATGAAGAGTTCCTTGGGATAATGACTAATCACGATTCCTTATTTTGCATAGTTCTTCTACTTCCTTGAGTACGATAGGTGCTCAAGACCACTCGAAGACAGGATAAAGAAGCCCATGGCTCCATCCGACGATGCTGAGCTGAGCGAGGCCGACAATCCCGTACCGAATGACGATGGTACGGAATCCGAAATCGCTGACAATGATGAAATTGCTGCAGTGGGGAACGAGCAGAATGTCCCACAAGCGCCTGACAACGATTCAAACTGAGGCTGTGTCTCGGCCCCCGCGGCAACTGCACAATTACTGCCTTACCAAGTCAGCCTTTCTCCGCCACATCCAACGGAACTAAAGTGCCAAGAAATCCTTTAGAGCCTTCCTGAAGTATCGTCTTCCACATTACACTCCTGCAGCCAGGTTATATCAACATGCAACCAGGAAGGTGCCACTTTGCACACTTCGCAGACTTCTGCGTCGACGTCCAGAAATAGCACTGCGGGCACAAGGTCCAGTGAAGGGCAGGGCAACTTCGTTACTCTTTCCACTCTAGATGCATCGGCACCGGTAGATGCCGTTTGTGACCTTTTATCCAAGGGTGTTTCCGACGGTCTCAATGCTTCCGTTCACTCTCTCAGCTACGCTGACGCGGCTGAGCTCCTCTTATGGCTTGAATCTCACCCGCCCGAGGACATCTCTGGAAGATGCCGGGAAGGGTCGCGTTCAGACATTACAGTAGTCAGTGTCACCCGTTTCTTGCTCGGCCTTAATGCAACAGAAGCTCCGCCAGCGGAAATGTTGAGCGACATCAGAAGCCTGAAGGCGGCGATTCAGACCAGGAGACGTTTCAACGAGAAACAAGCGTCCCTATTTGCTAGGCGGGCAGAGCGCGCACAACAGGGGCGCGGATCACGGGGCAACGCAGGCTGGCAGGGATTTTCCTGGATTGTAGAGATTACCAGTTGGGGTGCGGAATACATGAAGAACTTGCAGCATCAGGCGTTCCAAGAGGTGCCGGAGAACCGCTGGGTTCCCTGGCCTGAGGATCTGGAGCAGAAGCCTGACGAGGCGGAAATGGATAGGAGATTCAACGAGTTCAATCGGAAGTTGGAAGAGAAAAACAAAGACTTTGAAAGAAAATTGGCCGATAGCAAGAGAGAGCTTGAGCAAAAATTCGAAGGCCAAAAGAAGGAAATGGCCGAGTTCCAGCTCTGGCGGCAGCAAATCATGGCAGCGTTGATCTCGTTCCCAGGGATTCAGCCTGCTGGACTCCAGAATTGACTGTGCATGTCTTCTATTTAGGTCGTCGGACCTTTTGCAGCATCAGAGCGTGAAAATTATTAAGTCATCTACAGAAAGGAGAGGAACAGGGAAAAAGACAAAAAAAAAAAAGATAATATGTTTATCTTTCCTCTTGCAGTTCGTTTTTTCATTTTACTTTATTTTCATTTTTGTTTTGGTTTCGTTTTGACTTGTTGGATTTTTAGTCGTTTAGTGGTACAGGGTTTTATTTGCTGACGACATTTGTTATAAGAGCTATATCGTTTCCAGTCCCTGGAAACTTTATTTATTCAACAATCTTATGAAGAAGTTAAGAGCTTAGCTACGCTTTGAGCATTATATGTGTTTTTTTTTTTTTTTTTCGTCATGTGACCCCGCATGCGGCTGTTCGCCATGGTAGGACCCCTGGGTCTAACCCCTTGAAGCCCGGAGGCAGGTTTACATCATGTGATGAGATCTGCCATATATGGGAGTAATTTTAGAATTCCCATTTTGAGAAAACTTATTGCTGGATTCCGGCTGCACAGTGTTCCCAACGGGCCGAACTACAAAATCTGGGCCTTGATTATTTCAGGCCGGCCTAGCCTCCTAGGCCGCAAGCAGGCCAGTCCAGAACAATGAGTGAAGTCTCTATAACTATATACATGAAAAACAGAACTATCTCGAACCTATATTCTAAATGAATGCTAGAATCTTCTTCTTTATTTTTTTTTTTTTTTTTTTTTTTATATCATTACTCGCATGCCGCCCTAAGGGCTATGGCGAGGTATTTATTTGAAGTAATGGAAAGAAAATTGACTAGATACATGTGGCACCCGCGGAGCTCATCCATGATACAGGTGAGGAAGCTAGAATCTTGTACATGATAAAAAGAAATATCAAATAGAACTATACTAAATTGGAAGAATACCATATTCTATTGGAATATTGCATGCTTTGGAATATGAGGATTTTTATAGTACATGGGCAAAAAAAGATTGTCCGCGTCCTAAGGCGTCAGACGCATTGACGCCATGGGACATCAACCGCATGTCACGGTGACAGAACCTTTCAGAGGACAGCATCTGGATGTCACTCCGAGTCGGTTCGCCTCTTCAATGGGTAAGTATTTACGGTGGCACGCAGCGTTTAGTACTTTTTCAATCATGTATCTTCAATTATGGCCTGATATTCAGTGCATTCTCAACTATGGCCTTATATTTACTACGTTACAAACTACAGTCTAATAGTTATCAACTACAGACTCATATGCTCTACGTTATCAATTACGGACCGCATCCTCAAATGTAACCTAAATTAGCAGTAGTCGGCTACTCGCGCGTCTCGTGCTTACGCAGATTTCATTCTACCATACCATAATATCATGTTTGGCAAATCAATTGTTTATTCATTAAAAACTAGCTATCCTGGTCTATATACAGATGTCCTCTCATCATTCCACCATTGCATGCCATCATCTATGATGCTACTGCCTCCACATGTTCTTATCCCGCCGCAACCTCGCCATAACCCTAGTGAGCGGCACGAGCTAGCTCGAGCCGAGCTGGAGGGTTTTTTTTTTTTTTTTTTTTTTTCACGTGACCCCGCTTGTAGCTGTTCGCGATGGCAGGGCCCCTGGGTCTAAACCCTCAAAGGCCGGAGGCAGGCTTCGAGCTGGAGGGTGAGCTCGAGCCTGGATTGATTATATACATAATATTGACAAACTAAACTAAACTAAGCTAAATTTTCATCTTTCTCACTACTATCAGCTAAATTGAGCATTTCGAAGTTGTTGGTAGGTCAGAATGAGCTCCAAGTCTCTAATTATTACTATATTAGGTATTTACAGTTTATGAAACCTTGCACTGGCTAAGCATTTTAGCGAGCTGGCTCGAGCTGGCTCGGCTCGTGCCGCTCACTACTATTATGTACTGTCTATGCCTTCTGCTATCAGCCTACCGAAAATGTCAGACCTATAAGCAGAGTAGACCTTCCAAAGGACACCGCGGGTTTGCTGAACAATAAACCTCCTTTAAGTATACATTTCCTTGCAATGCTGATGTCCGCATAGGAGATTTGTTGTAAAATAACACTATTTACTCTGTTATTTCTATTCCAATAATAGGTCCACAGTGAGGATATTGTAAGGGTTGAGTTCTGCCATAATAGTGGTGCAATGCAATGTCAATGTCATGATGCGATGCAATAGTGGGATGCAGTTTGCTATAGCAAGCGAAGGCTATACTCACCTCTGTTGGACAGTTCCAATTTTTGCGGCCGGAAACTCACAGTTTAGTTTCGTGTGAAATGACACTAGCGAGACGTAGAATGCTTAGCTACAGGCTTCTTCAGTGTCTATAAGTGGTTAGTGTGCCTGGTTACAATGAATGGATGACGCACATCTGTTCTGGCCTACCGACGAACATTATGGTTCACTACTCAATTAAGAGACAGCTGACTGGCAAGGAAGTGAAGAAAATTATAGGGTCTGGTACTACCATTTCCCCTACCACCTCTGTGCTAGCTCCAGCCACTCCCCCTACTACCCAGCACTTTGGTAAGGGAAAAAAAAGGGGACAAAACATGCTGAATCTGGCACCACCAACCTCCCTCTTACTGCCAACTTTCTCTCTACCGCAACATTAGAAAAGACTCAAGCATTTTGGCATTGTGGTACATGGAATAATAGTTTTGAGGAAGGATCTAGGGAATATCCGCAATTGGCTGCAGGCTGCTAACAGGGACCTGTGGCAGATTACTGGGATTCGGTGGTTGAGAAAGAAGGAAATACTCATGGAGGAAGGGAAATCTACAAGCTCAATTGTGGTATACTTGGAGAAGCAAGCCCAACATTGGGAAGAGGGAGATTGGGAGGGAAATGGCCGAAGTCTTTGTCAATACGGGTGAGACAGAGCATCTTTATCTCCAGGGAAGTTAATGTGAATCTTGCTTGGATTCTCCTTCGGGCCCGCATGAGGAGTGAGGATAACTTTTTTTTTTTTTTTTTTTTTTTTTAAATCACATAACCTCGCTTGTAGCACATGGCCATGGCAGGGTCCCTGGGCAAGCCCTCATAGCACGGAGACAGGCTAAACGAAATTTCTACGTACATGGCCTCATCGCGCCGTCGCCCCCGCTCTCCTAACTTCTAGAACTTGACCCTGGCGAAGAAATTCTCTAAAATGTCATATTCCTCCCCATTCTCCGCCTTTCCCTTCCAATTCTTTCCCATGTCGCTCCACCTCTCAAAACCTTCTGGACGGTTCTTCTGGCTTCTGCATCGGAAATGGGGTGCGCCAGAGGGTGAAGGCGTGGAGGAAGGAGAAGAGAGAAGTGGGGAGCTTTGGAGGAGGAAAGGTCATGGAGTGGAGTAGGGTAGCAGTATCCAATTTCACTGCCTTGCGCCTGGAGAGAGGGAGGTGTGCAGTGTGGTTGAAGAGGATAGGGGCTGCTGAGTCGGATAAGTGCAGGTGCGGGGAGGTGCAAACCGGGGAGCACCTCGCTTTCCGATGCAGAAACCAGAAGAACCGTCCAGAAGGCTTTGAGAGGTGGGGCGACATGGGGAAGGATTGGAAAAGAAAGGCGGAGAATGGGGAGGAGTATGCCGTTTTGGAGAATTTCTTCGCTGGGGTCAAGTTCTAGAAGGTAGGAGAATGCGGGGTCGAGTTCTAGAAGCTAGGAGAGCGGGGGCGACGGCGCGTGGGGGCCATGTATGTAGAGAGTTAGTTTAGCCTGTCTCCGGGCTATGAGGGCTTGCCCAGGGACCCTGCCATGGCCAAGTGCTACAAGCGGGGTTATGTGATTAAAAAAAAAAAAAAAAAAAAAAAAAAAAAAAAATTCTGCATCGGAAAGCGAGATGCTCCCCCGTTTGCACCTCCCCACACCTGCACTTATCCGATTCAGCCACCCCCAGCTTCTTCAACCATACTGCACACCTTCCCCTCTCCAGTCGCAATGCAGTGAAGTTTGATGTCGCCCTCCTACTCCACTCCATGACCTTTCCTCCTCCGAACCCCTCTATCTCTCTCCTCTCTTTCCTCCACGCCTTTATCCTCTGGCGCACCCCACTCCCAGTGGCCACCTCCCTCCCCTTCTCCATCGTCCCCTTCTTTGCCCACTCATCCGCCTTCTCATTCCCTGCGATCCCGATGTGAACATTAGTTTCGCATCCCCCCCCCTTCTCTTCCTTCCCGCAGTGAGGATAACTTGATTTGTTTCCTTTTCTGCTTGTAACACAGAGAGAGTCATGGGCAGTACAATGGTTGTCCTTCGTTTTGAATTCACTTTCATTATGTTAACTTTCACCTACCTTACTAGCGAGGGTCGTGGGTCTCCATGCTGTGTCTGTGTCTCTTTGTCTTTATTTCATTTTTTCCTTTGTACTATTCTCGCCATAGCGCATCGGACGGGATACGAGTAACGATATATATATATTAAAAAAAGGCACTGGAAGTCTATCCTCCTTATCATACTCTCAGCCACGCCCCATGAATACTGTAGTGCTCTACCCGATGTCTCCCGCCATAGCCTACTAGGCGGCACGCGAGTAATGAAATAAAAAAAAAAAAAAAAAAAAAAAAAAAATCTACCCGATGTACATTGTGCCTTACTAGGCCAAGTTCGCCGTACATTAAGGACACTTGTCTTCCGCACTACGGCCGCAACCCATGCATATTGCGGCATCGCGCAAACTGAGTCGCGCATCGGTAGGATGGTCTTGTATTTTTTTTTTTTTTTTTTTTTTTTTATATCAATACTCGCGTGCCGCCCTATGGACTATGGCGAGGGTCTTTATTTAAGTAAAGGAAAACTAAAATGTAGCTACATGAAACCCACGACTCTCACTGGTATTATGATGGTCTTGTATATGTTCATCAACGTTAACTCCCTCAAATTCCATCTCCACCAAGCGTAGCCGTGCTAAGCCACCGAGTAAATGTAGGTGCACATACGGGCTTTTTTGTTTGATATTTTGCCTGTGCTTTTATGTTATTTCAGTTCATTTTATTTTTTTTCTTGCTGGCTACGGTGGCCACAGTGTGTGGTGCATGCACATAGTTCTGTGAGGTTCCTATTCTCTATATTATTCGAGGTTGGTGCCATCAAGCCTTGGCATGGGGTTAGTCAATATTGTAGGGTATGTATGTAACGCTGGAATATGACAGTATACTTGCCCCCATAGCGAAGACCTATCGTCATAATGCAGAACTCGTTTTCGGCTCCTCCTTTGATAACAACCACAGGGCCTCGAAGGCCCCATGCTACCTGACAATCAACCTGTCATGGAAATACAAATATAATAAGATAAACATTGTTTTCTATTATATTTGGTATTTACCCTGAGATAAGAATTACTAATTTCCTTACTAATATTTCTTTACTAATCATGTACTGTTTTGAGGTGCTTGTAGAGTTGGGTACTATACCCTACACCTTAAAACATTTCAGTCAAGAATGCCTACAACGTTGTTGATTGACAAAATCATGTATTAAGGTAATGACATCATGAGTGACATCATAGGATGACATCATGGTAACGTCATGGATTGGATTTCTAATCACTGAGAAAAATGACATCACTTCTGACATCATACTGACGTCAAAAGGATGCCAAAGCCAGTTTTATTCAGTACAAAAAACATGTTATTTTACACCCAAATAGCTATAAAAGCGTTGGGTTTTTACCATAGGATTAGATCTTTAGAGTTCTCAGAGTTCATCAGTCTAATAGGTAGTCCTAGTAGACCAAGGCGGTAGCCTAAGAGACTTATCTTTAGTAAGATACGTCTTAGATGGATAGAGTACAATTTAAAGCAATCAGACTTACTCCTTTCAGTCCACAATCTGTGAATCATTATACATTTCTAAGTACCTTAAGAGAGACGCCTACGCTTAGTCTCTCAACACCAGTACCCAGTATCAACACTCTGAATAGTCACTGTATACAAGTACCATTGGGCAGTTTACTCAACTGTAAACAAAGACTCATTCAATTCCTACATAGAACAAAGGAACCAAACCAAGAAAGTCAAACAATACTCTTGTTCTGCCAACAAAGAAATTTCACCCTAGAATTTCTCTAGTTCACTAAACAACATAGGAGACCACCACATATAACTGTCCTGTACAGAGGAACTATTAATCAGTTTCAAACTGAATAATCCTGAAGTTCAACCCCAGCAGTTCTCTGTACCCTTGGCTCCTTTGACAACCTGTCAGCGTAGGCGTCGCTGGACTCACGAAAGTGGCACTGGTTTTCCGCGAAGGCAGCGAAGCGGACGGCAAAGGTTACGCGAGAGCGTTTTCAAGTGAGAGACTTAGAACACTGCTTGTGTCTTGATTTCCTTCTAGCTAACTGTGCAGCTCGTTTATATAGACTTCCGGCCGTCATACATGACTAGTCAATTGACAGTAACATGACGATAAACATGCTAAGGCATACAGGCAGAGAAACGTAACAGAAAACACGCATCAGGAAGGTCCGTAATAGCAGGAAAGGCGTGAACGTAATAGAAGCATGCATTAGGAAGGTCCGCGGTAGCTGGAAAGGCGTGGACGTAATGGAGGCATGCATTAGGAAGGTCTGCGGTAGCCGGAAAGGCGTGAACGTAATGGAGGCATGCGTTAGGAAGGTCTGCGGTAGCCGGAAAGGCGTGAACGTAATAGAAACATGCATCAGGAAGGTCTGTGATGCATGTGCGCATATTGGTAGACCATGTGCAACTTCAACACACACTTCCATGGGCAACCGCCGTTTACCAGTGGACGTTGCCTAGTGGTGATCAGTCACATCTTTAGCATACGTCTCTGGCGGTGCTTCCGGAACCGACTCCGTAAGTCTTACCTTAGCCGTAACACAACCTAAAAGAACAACAGTAATACCTAAAAATTCCCAAAAACAGAACAAAGCCCAGAACACTTCCTATAACAATAAGAACAATTTGCCAAGGCGGTAAACCCACAGCAACAGCACTACCAACCCCTCCAGAGCTTCCTCCAGCTTTCCAAGCTCTAGAGTAAACTGTAACAACAGCCTCTATAACCTGTTGAGCCCAGCTCCAGAGTTAGCATTGAGAGAATATAACATTTTTAAGTCTTGCAAGTTACTCACCTTAACCTTGAATACCCTCACTACCAATTCTACAGCGACAACCACTTCGACAGGACGAGCGCTCGGAAGCCACTCCGCAACCACAGCGTCCCCCCCAGCGAAACCTACATAGATCGAAAGCTCTCAGTGCGCTGAGTCTTTAGATCTAATTTTTTATTCCAAAAAACCCAACTCCTCAAGTTTCCCCCTTGGGGGTTAAGTTTCGAGGAAATTTTCAGCTCCTTACTCCGTTGCCAGCACACCATCATCCCTGACTTCTTGGCATTCCCACCATGGATCCGACCAATAGATTCATGGCATTGGGCAGCCCAGCACCAAAAAAACATGCCCGTAGGTGCCAAAACAACTCTGGCCAAGAGTACCCGTCTCGAGGCCCTACTGTACAAGTCTATCGCAGATCGGCTCGGCGGAGTCAATATGTCCGATATGCTTGATGCCGTGGGGGATGTCATCGAACACATATATGCTTGCATAAAAGACCAGAAGACAAGACCAAACTTTGAACCAACAGACAGGTTCCTGTGTGAAATCAGGAGTATGCATCGCGTCATTGCTGCTCTTGCACTAGCGGTGAAGACGGAATCATGTACAGAAATACACAATATGCACCTGAGGAAACCCTCAAAGGAAGGGGAATCACAGACTGATCCGGAGATACCACCAAAGCTATCTTATGCAGCAGTCATCTCCCAAAACATTCCGCCAAGCACACTCCCGAAAGGGAACAAATCGGACCCACCTTCAGCGCCGCCACCAGAAAGCCGAACAAAGTCCACCGCTTCCCGATCCAAAAAAGCAAAAAGGGGACAGAGTACCAGTCCCCCCAAGCAGGAAACGTCCAAAAAACCATCTCCAACACCATCTCTGAAGCCAATCCCAAAGGAAAGGACACTCCCGCAATCCGGTCGTGCCATTGTAGTGCATGGAATTGCGGTGACAAAGAAACTCGGGAAAGTAAGAGATTGGATGGAGACTGCGAACCCCTGGATGGGAAAGATTGTTGCGGCAAGATGGTTGGTGAAGAAAGAGAGGAGGGAGGGAAAGAAGGCTAGCTCGGTTGTCATCTACCTGGAGGGGGAGGTGGAATCGGATAGCCAAACACCAGCGAAGGTAAGGTTGTCAGGCAAGTGGTACGATTCGTGCCTGTATGACTGGGACAGAAATTCAAAGGTGGACAGAAAGGGGAAGAGGAGGGACGTGGAGGAAATGGACTTGACGGCGTAATCTTTCATTTTTGGAGGAGCGGGTTGTCTCAGGGGTTTTATTTCCTCTATTCCCTTATGAATGTTGGTGTATATAGTGAGTTGTTTGTTTTTAGGTGCCTGTCTCCGGGCCATAAGGACTTCGGTCCAGGGACCCTGCCATGGCGAACAGCTGCAAGCGGGGTTACGTGAAATTAAAAAAAAAAAAAAAAAAAAAAAAAAAAACCCTCACTACCAAAACCAATCAACTCCTTCTCCTTCTCAACATCAGCACCAGAGAAGCCCAGCAAAGCAAGAGCAGTAGAGATATCCTTTTCAGTATAAGACAGCAAAAAAGGAATTCTCAACCTCCTCTCCCTAGGAGACAAGGCAGCCAGTACCCTGTCAGAAGTTATAGGACAAGCAGTAACTCCCATAATAGGAGAGGCACCCACTGTCTTCTGGACACATATATCCCTGAAATCCTGTCTCTGAAGCTTGCCAGAAAGAGTTAGATAAAAATCATTCATAAGAAGAATAGTATTAAGAGAAGGAATCTCCTTTCCAAAAAGATTAAAGGAAATACTCATATCAATCTTTCTGGAGAATTTACAAAGTCTGTAATTAGAAAACAAGTACCCACTGAACACTTCTGAGCTGATACTTTCTTTTGTCTTCTCAATAACTTCCTAGGTATAAGAGAAGTCCTTAAAAGCAGCTCCCTAAGAAATAGTTCTTCTAATAAAAAAGAAAGGTATCAACAAATCTTTAGTAGCAATATCTTTGAAGACAAAAGAGTTACAACTATAGATCTGCCTAAGTACAAAACACTTAGAATAAACACAAAAATTAAAAGTCAAAAGATTGCAACAAACCTCTGATTCTGAAGAGTCAGAACTTTGGCAGTAGAAACAGAAGCAGTCACCATTAGATCACCTGAAAGAAGGAGGAATAGCTTCCTCTTCAGAAACCTAGTCCTCTATTTTCTCAGCAGAAGACCTAGCCTACCAATCTGCAAAAAGAATTAGTAAAGAAAATAAAGAGAAATAAGATAAAGAATTATCTTCAAAATTAGCCTCCTCTATTGCAACATCTCCCTCTTCATCCTTATCATACTCCATATCACTAAGGTGATCTAAAGAGTTAAAGGAAGAAGAGGAACTAGAAGTAGGAGACTTATTAAGCAACTTAGTATATCTTATGGGTTTACTGCGACCATAGTATGGGCGGCCGGTAGAGCACATGAAAAGCGAAAAATGCAAGCATATACGAAATATGCATATGTGATGTAAGTAATATACAATAGCCAGAAAGGCACCGCAGTTGCATAATGAGTATTATATAAGCTATGCAGAGGACTAGTGAGTATCGCTAGTCAAGTGTCTTTTTGACCTGGCAGATAGTAACTCTCTACATTTACCACCTCCATAACAGTATACAAATCCTCAAAAGTCTCTTCATTAGAACTAGAGGAATCTGAGTGTTACGGTGTCTGCGATTGCAGCGAAGTGTAGGTGTAACTTAGGACAACGCTTGGAACTTGACCTTTGTATAGAGGCCGTGGAGGCCTCTATATATAGGCGTCCAGCGTGTCGGTTATTTGCATTATTCTATTTAACATTGAGTGCTAACTAACAAGCTTCTCTCTCTTCACCATCATAACTATGGATGGCGTGATTATCATGCGTCATCTCTCATCGCTTATCATTGATACTTTGTTGGGTCACCCTGACATTACCCCCGTTCTTACGGCTGACGTCCTCGTCAGACCTTCGCTTCATTGAGACCTTCACCTCATTTCTTTAGGGTAGCATTTCTGTATGTCAGGGGCCTGTATCATCCATCACCTTGCGCTACCGTTAAACCTCTCCATGGGTAAAAAAAACCCTGTGGGAAAAAGTACTCCATGGGCGAGGAAGGTATAGGCTCAGTGTCTATCACTTCTTCGATTCGTCGGCATGTGTTCCGTGCAGCTCTTCGACTCGTCGGTATATGCTCAATTCAATTGTCAACTCTTCGATTTTCATCGGTATAGGCTCAATTCATCAGTCTTCGATTCGTCGGCATGTACTCAGTTCAGCTCTTCGACTCATCGGCATAGGTTCAATTATCAATTGTCAGTCTTCAATTCGTCGGCATGTGCTTACTTCAGCTCTTCGACTCATTGGCATAGGTTCAGTCTTCGATTTGTCGGTATGTTCAGCTCTTCGACTCATCGGCATAGCTCAATTATCAATTGTCAGTCTTCAATTCGTCGGTATGTGCTTACTTCAGCTCTTCGACTCATTGGCATAGGTTCAGTCTTCGATTTGTCGGTATGTGCTTACTTCAGCTCTTCGACTCATCGCATAGCTCAATTATCAATTGTCAGTCTTCAATTCGTCGGTATGTGCTTACTTCAGCTCTTCGACTCATTGGCATAGGTTCACTCTTCGATTTGTCGGCATGTGCTTACTTCAGCTCTTCGACTCATCGGCATAGCTCAATTATCAATTGTCAGTCTTCAATTCGTCGGTATGTGCTTACTTCAGCTCTTCGACTCATTGGCATAGGTTCAATTTATCAATTGTCAGGTCTTCGATTTATCGGTATAAGCTCAATTCAATTCTTCGATACATCGGTATATGCACAATTCAACTCTTCGATACATCAGTATGCTTAGTTCAATTGTCAACTCTTCGATCCATTGGCTTTCTTGGGTGCTCATTATGAAATTTAATAATTTCCTGCAGTACTAAAGGAGCCTGTAAATCATCGAATGATTCCCATGTGTCAGATTCTGCACCATAATCTTTCCAATGGACTCGGTACTTTACGCCCCCTTTGGTGCGTCTGCTATCAACAATACAATCCACCTCATATAGTGGTTCCTCTTCCTCATCATTATCTTCATTGTCACTTCTCGATGATGGATCAACCTGTGGTTGCACTCTATCTTTAAAAGGCTTCAGTAGTGAAGTGTGTATCACCTTGTGCAGGCGTAGCCTTTTAGGAATGTTTAGCTCATACGCATGCCGGCTGATTCGTCGAGTAGTGGTGTATGGGCCAATATACTTGCTGGATAAGGACTTGTTTCCAGTTTGTACTGTCAAATTGCGGCGGTCCACCCATACTTGGTCTCCAACTTGAAATTGGCGAGACTTGTCAATGTGGAGTGCAGAGCGCTTATCGTTGATCTGCTTGAGGGTTTGGTGAATCTGGCTGTGTACTGCGGTCATACGTTCAATCCATTCTTCAGCAGCTGGGCTGGCATATATGTAATCATCATTGACATGAATAGTACGTGGGTCAAACCCATACAGGCTGCGGAATGGGCTGTATCCATGTGTGGCGGTATTTGTAGAGTTGTATGCGAATTCGGCTAGTGGTAGCCATTGTACCCAACGTTTCTGACGATCGTGGCAGTAGATTCTCAAGTATTGTTTGAGTGTTTGTATCGCTCTCTCACTCAAGCCATCTGTCTGTGGGTGATGTGCTGTTGACAGCCTCAGACCAATATGAAGCTTCGCATTTAGATCTCGCATAAATGCACTTGTGAATTGTGGGCCACGGTCTGAGGTAACATGCCTGGGTAAGCCATGAAGTCGCCAAATTTCACAAATGTAGGCATTTGCTACGTCCTCTGCTGTCCATGTCGTTTTAGCAGGTATATAGTGCTGCATCTTAGTAAAACGGTCTGTGATAACTAAGACAGCATTGAATCCTTCACTTTCAGGAAGTTCTCCTACAAAGTCCATAGCTATTTCTTCCCAAGGTAGAGTTCCTGTAAGCATTGGTACTAATTTCGTTTGGCGGGCATGTCTGTCTGCTTTAGCCTTTTGGCAATGATGGCAACCAGCAACATAGCGTGAGATATCCTCTTGCCATCCTTTCCATATAAAGTTGCGTGATACAAGCTCTTCAGTACGTCGTCGTCCCCAATGGCCCGCAACTCTGGAATCATGACACTGTTGTAGCACAGCATGCTGACAATCAGTAGGTACAATAAGCAGTCCGCTTTCAATATCTTTGGGCCATGTTGTGACATCAATTCCTTCTAGATTTGGGTCTGGAACGTCTTCTTCTTCAGGGTCTGAAGCATCTTCTTCATTGGCTGGAGTATCTTTATTGGCTGGAGCATCTTCGTTGGCTGGAGCATCTTCGTTGGCTTGTGCAACTATAAGTTGGCCTTCTTTGAACATTGGTGCATTGGTTCCTGAAGGTTCGTTACCTTCTCGTCGTGTGATAGCATCTGGGCGTCCCATAGCTGATCCCGGTCGATACTTGATAATGTAGTCAAATTCAGCGAGCTTTTCGGCCCATTCAGCCTGTCGCATGTTTAATCTTGGCTTGGTCTGAAAGTACTGTAGTCCTTGATGATCTGTATGTACTTCAAACTGCATTGTCAAACTAAGAAGCCATGTACGCCAGTGTAGTAAAGAGCTGACGATTGCCCATAACTCTTTATCATGTATAGGCCAGTTGCGTTGATGTTGCTTTAGTAACCGTGAGTGGCAGTCCACCAATTTCCACTGCCGGGCTTCAGCCTCATTTTCGTCTGTTGCTGGGTGTAATTGAGAGAATACTCCTGCAATAGCTTGATTTGATGCATCCGTTTCAATGAGTGTGCGTAGTGTTCTATCATACTGTGCAAGTATAGGAGCAGATTCAAATAGCTTTTTCAGTTCGTCAAATGCACTTTGTTGTTGTTCAGCCCAGGACCATGGTATATCCTTACAAGTCAACTCAACGAGTGGCTTGGTTCGTGCACTGTAATTCTTGATGAATCGTCTGTAGAAGTTGGTGAATCCTAGAAAAGACTGTATTTCTTTCTTTCTTTGCGGTGCTTTCCAATCTTGAATCACTTTTACTTTCTTTGGATCAATTTTGACTTCAGTACCATTGATGATATATCCTAGAAAGCAGGTTTCTTTGACGTGGAATTCGGATTTTGATAAATTGACTGCAAGATCGTGATCCAATAAGCATTGAAGAACCTTTTTGACTAGTACTTCATGCTCGGCTTCAGTTGCTCCTCCATAGATAAGGATGTCGTCAATATACCATACAACACCTTCTATAGCAAGGTGCTGTAGAATATCATCCATCATTTCCTGAAAACTAGCTGGTGCATTGATTAAGCCAAATGGCATCACAGTGTACTCATATAGCCCATATTTGGTTTTGAATGCCGTTTTCCACTCATCTCCACTAGCAATTCTGATTAAGTAGTATCCATTTTTCAGGTCCAGCCGGGTGAACCATTGAGCTCCTTGTGTACGTTCTTGAAGCTCACTCATCAGTGGAAGTGGGTATCGATTGGGCTTTGTCAACTTATTGAGGCCCCTGTAGTCAACACAAAGGCGTAATGAACCATCTTTCTTGCGCACAAATAATATAGGAGCACCTGCAGGACTTCTGCTCTTTCTGATCTTGCCTGTAGGTTCATGCTCAGATAAGTATGTTCTTAGAGCCTCATTTTCCTCCCATGTGGTTTTGTAAATAGGGCCATTTGGAAGCTTTACAGATGGATCTTGTAAAACAACTTCATGGTCCCACTTTCTATGTGGCGGTAACTTCTTAGCTTGTTGAGCTGAAAACACACGGTCATAGTCAGCATATCTAGTGACTGCATCTACCATCAATAGTATATCTCCTTCTTCATAGGTCTCAGCTTCTAGAACATTAATAACTGGGATTCTTCTTTCTTTGCATGGGATTATAAGTCCGTTTCTAACAAGCTGGCGCTTCCTAGTCTTGACATCGAACTCATGTTCTTGAAGCCATGAGAGACCTAGAACCATATCTCTATGACCTAGAGAATCTAATACTTCTGCGTCGAAGGTGTATGATTGCTGACTGGGGTCTCCTTCAATCTGTATACTTGTATTGACTATGTCTTTTGCAACTAGCTTCGATCCGTCTGCTTGTGATATCGCGATTTCGTGTTTTCTTTTATGTATACCGATTTTCTCAGCTAGTTGCCTATTGATGACTGGTCCGGATGCAGCAGTATCAACAATTGCTTCAGCATATACATTTTTTGTCAGGGTAACTTGTACTGTTAGTAATGAGGTATGACGGGGTGTGTGATCAGTACTACTCGCAGCACCCCCTAATCTTTTGCTTGCTGGTCCAAGTTTTCTTCCTCATCATCTGAGGCGAGTTCTGTAATCCGCAGTTGGGCTGTTTCGGTCTGTTGGCGTTTAGTAGTTGAAGGTGCTGAGCCTGAGGTAGGTCGTCGTTTTTTACTAGATGGCTCTAGTAATTTCACAGTTGATTCTGGCTTGGTACTTCGAAACCCAGTTCTACATTCTCTTGCAATATGCCCTTTGCGTGCACACTTGTAGCAGAGGCCTGCTTTCCTTCTTGCATCTATCTCCTGCTGAGGAACATAATTTTCGGCCCTAATATTATTCGTAGGAGGTGCTGGGAGGCGTGTCGTTTTGGATTGTTGCGATTTCGAGGCTCGAGTATCAAACCGAGTGCCTGCCGAGGTTCGTGCCTCTAGCCGAGTGCCTGTCTTAATAGCTATACTCTTCCAAGCATTATAGTCATGTAGAGGAGCATTCTGGCCTTCCAGAGCCTTCCGTAGATTTGGCTTTAGCCCTGGTTCCAACATAAAAGGTAGATTCTCATTTGGTATTTTGGCATGAATATTAAGTGACTCTGCTTCAACAAAGAAGTCTAGGATGGTACCAGTTTGGTGAAGTGTCATAAGGGAGGTGGTATCATTTGCTTGCCGGCCTGGGTCAGCGAAAGCTTCTCGTAAAGCTCGAAGGGCGGTCTGTTCATCCTTTAGGTCTTTCTTATTATGCCTCCACCATAAACCAGCCTTGCCTTTCATTGCTAGACTAAGCAGTCCGAATCGAATGCCTGGAGTGTTTGTTGTCCGTAATGCTACCATGTTTTGAAATTCGTACTCAAATTCATCAAAATTTGAGGTACCATAAAATCTAGGTATCTCTGTAAGGCGGAGTGCTTGAATGGCATCGCGGTCCTCCTTACTGATTGCAGTATCTAAGTTATCTGCTTCCGAGCTTGCTGAGACTGATAGAGTTGCCGGAGCTGCCCGAGTTGCTGGGGTTGCCGGAATTGCCGGGGTGACTGCCAGAGTCGCTGAGGTTGCTGAATTTGCCGGGGTGGCTGCCAGAGTTGCTACTTTTCGTTCTAGCTTCTTGATGGTAGCCTGAAGGGCTTGTATAGTCTGTTGAGTAGTTGCAGTCGATCTTGGGGGTTCCGGTGAGAGTGATCCTAATGTTGGGGAGTAGGGTGTAGGCGATCCCAATGTTGGGGAGTAGGGCACTTCGTCATCCATATCCATTTGTGCAAGCGAGTAACTTCAAAGGGTTGGAGGCGAGAATCGTTTGTTGAGTGAAGGTAAACGGTAAGGCGTTGAGTTAAAAGGTAAAGGTAAGGCGTTGAGGTAAAAGGTAAAGGTAAGGCGTTGAGGTAAAAGGTAAAAGGTTCAGCGTTGTAATGTTACGGTGTCTGCGATTGCAGCGAAGTGTAGGTGTAACTTAGGACAACGCTTGGAACTTGACCTTTGTATAGAGGCCGTGGAGGCCTCTATATATAGGCGTCCAGCGTGTCGGTTATTTGCATTATTCTATTTAACATTGAGTGCTAACTAACAAGCTTCTCTCTCTTCACCATCATAACTATGGATGGCGTGATTATCATGCGTCATCTCTCATCGCTTATCATTGATACTTTGTTGGGTCACCCTGACACTGAGTAGCTAGAATTAGTATCAGAAAAATAGTAAGAAGGAGAAAAAGTATTACTAATCTTCTTTCTTTCTCTTCTTTATCTGCAATAATAATAGACATACTATTCAGTACCTGCAAAAATTATTATGTACTTATCATAAAAGTAAAAGTGCATAGGTAGCTGAATCTTAGTCTATAATAAGAAAGTATTTAAGAGAGTATTAATATTACTACTTTACTTTAATAGAATACTATTATAATATTCTGTCACTTCCAACAAATTATTCTGACTACTCTCTCAGTAGGATAGAATTTGACTAGACTCAAAAATTCTAGCTATTGAAACATTTACTTTCCACTCAGGAGGAGAAGAAACAGACCTTATAAGGGACTTGGACTGATTAACTAAGGCTCTAAAATTAACTCTAAAGTACTAGAGAAAAAATAGCTACTAGTAATTAGTAAAATAATTTATTAAAGTCATAAAAAGATTATAAGAAAAAAGAACTTACCCCCAAGGTCTTCAAGAGTGTCCTCAAAGGAATTCTAAGCCTTTAAGATAGAACTAGTTGACTTAATAAGTTTTTTAGTATTATTAGCTTAGCTCCAATACCTTAGTTAACTCAGGAATTAATAATCTCTGCTAAGATATCTTTTGTCTTATTCTTAATATAAGAACAAGTAGTATTAGTAAGAAGATCTCTTACTACTTTTTTTAGCCTAGAGTAATTTTAAGTAACTCTGAAAGTACCAGGGAAAAGAGTCTCAAAAGAAGAATAAAATATCTATATAATAGCATTAGTAGTAGTACTCTCAAACTTAATGCCAAGAGTATTTGATACTTTTAGAAAAGAAAAACCTAGAAAATAGTTATACCTTGAGTTTGTAGTAGTAGAAGAAACGAATAAAAATAAAAGAGTATCTAATAAAGAGCCAGAAATATTAACAGTTATCTGTTTTAAAAACATTCCCTATATAATACCAGGACCAAAAGTAGTAGTAATATATATATACTATATATCAAAAAAGAAAATGTGGAAAAACAGGATAGAAGAAATAATAAAAGAAACTAATTACTTTTCCAAAATAATAGAAAAAGATAAGAAACTGATTTACCTACAAAGAGCAAAAATAAAGTATATAGTATAGAAATATCAAGGAATATAGTAGATAATAATCTAGAAATAGTAAGAAGTAAAAAGGTTATTTCTAGAAAATATAGTCGAAGATAAAGATATTAAAAGAAATAAAGATAAATCTATATACTAGTATTTCTTCTTAATATAAATAAAAGAAGAAATTGAATCCTGGAGAAAAATATAGAAAAAACATAAACCAAGAGGAATAAAAAGAGATAACTAATTAGTAAACAACTAGCAAAATATTCTAAACTTTTTAATAATAATAAACTAGGTAAAAGAAAGAGAAAATATGCCAAAGACAGTAGAAGGAGGATAAGATAGCTTACCTACAAAAACCATAATACTATCTAGATTATCAAAAAAGAAAATACTACTTAAATTACTAAAAAAGAAAATATGAACAGTATCATCAAAAAAGAAGCTATTTTTACTAGAATTATTGAGTAGAAGTAATAGTAGTTTAATAGATATAGACTTATATTACTCTAACTTAGAAGATATAAGAAAATCATGGGAAAGAAAAATAAAAATAAAAATAGTACAAATAAAAAATAAGTTAAAAAAACAAAAATATTAGTAAGATATTAATGAATAAAAAAACTTACTAGAAATATAGTACTAGATGTAACTGGAAAAAAAGTAAAAAAAAAGCTAAAAATTAAAATAGAAAAAAATAATGGGAGCAGTAAATAGACAAAAGCTAAAGTATTTGATACTTAGAACTAGAGTATTTTTGGTATGTCTAACAATGATAGAAATCTATATATAGGAAAAAGAAGAGTTTAAATTAATCCAGTTCTAGGTACAGAAGGAATTTAGAGCAAGATGAGATACCTATTAAAATGATTTTAACAAAAAGAAAAGTAGTATAAAATTCTTACTAGAACTAAGAAAGACACTACTACCTATTACTAAAAAATAAGACCTATATAAGGAATTCAATACTATTATACAAGGTAATCTAAAAGTCATAGATTATACAAATAAATTAAAAAGCCTATTATACAGAATAAGTTATATTAAAGGAAACCAAAAAACCTTAATATAAAAATTTATGGATGAACTAAATAGAATCTTATGGGACTAAAAATAAGAAATATAACTAAGGTTAATAGGGTAGTAGAAATTGCATAGAAGCTAGAAAGTTATATTATTATGATATCAGGCAATAAGAAAGCTATTAATAAATTTTTTGACAATATCAATAAAATACCTAAAGAGAAAAAATAGTCAAAAAAAGAAATAGTAGTATACTAAAAAGAACCTAAAATAAAAAATCTATAAAAGAATTAGTAGAAAAAACTATTTATAAAAAAGGAAGGATTAGCAGATAAAACTTAAGAAAAAGAAAAGCCAAGGTTAAGAAACCCTAGAAATCAATAAAAGCTTAAAAGGATAAGTAGTTTGCAGAAGAGAAATACTTGAATTATTGAGAAATAGGGCATATAGCTAAAGAATACTCTAAAGAGAAAAAAAATAAAGAAGAAAAAAAATCTTTATAAGCTATAATAGTATCAACAATAATAGCTCTATTTCTAGACTATTTGAAAATCTGTACTAAAATAAATAAAAACTCTATACAAACCTTAGTAGATTTAGAAACAACAGAAACTATATTAATAAATAAGAAATATATAGAAATTTACAATATATCATGTACAATATATAATATACTAAAAAATCTGCAACTAGTCTCAATAAGTTTCAAAGCAGTAATAGTAAGTTATGCTGATATCATAATAGAAATAAAAGATTATAAGATCTCTAAATCTATCAATATAGATATTATATTAATAAGATAGCAATATATTCTAGAAAAAAAAGTCTTATTTGAACTAGAAACAATAATATATATAGCTGAAAACAAGGCTACAATTAGGCCACCTGAGTGGGTAAATAAAGAAAGGCTAGTACAAATCCTAGACCTATGTATAGGACCTATGAGATATAAAAGTAGGGCTAGAGGACTAAGGACAAAAAGATTAGCAGCTGTATTATATCCTTACCTGATAGACTATAAATATGACTTAGAAAAAGAAGATAATGAATTATATAATAATAAATTATAATATAAATATAAAAGTGACTTATTATTTTAAAATAGAAACCAGATTTCTACATGTGTAGCAATAATAGTAGTAGAAGATAAAGTTAGAAAAGACTTTAAGAAAAGACTATTTAAAAAATATCTTACTATATTTATACTAAAAGTACCAACTGATCTATCTCCTCTAAGGCTTAGGCTAGACTATAGAATAGATCTAAAGCCAAAAGCATTATAGAAAGTAAAATTAATCTCTATAGTACAAGTATTTAAACTATAATAGGAAGAAAAGGTAAGAACTAAATTAAAAATAGGAAGAATATAAAAATCAAGGTAAAAAACAAGTATAACTCTAATATTTTGCTAATCTAAATATGCCAATCTAAAAAAGGCAAGATTCTTGTTTGATCTTAGAGAAAAAAATAAATATACAATATTAGACTATATAAAAATCCCAGAAATCTTTGATATTATAAGAAATATAAGTAATATTTCCTATCTTTCTAAGTTTAATATACATAATAAATATCATAACTTAAGAATACATTCTAATAATATTAAACATATTGTATTCTAAGTTTCAGGATAATTAGTATATAAAATTAAAGTAATATAATAAGAGGATATAAATATACCTATATTATGGCTTGGCGTACCATAGCAGCAGAAAGAAGCTGATTACTAGTACATTTAGACATCTAAAGAAGCCAAGATTCTTGACCATGTGTATAAACATAAGCGAGTCACTGACCGGCTCATATGGATACTTCTATATATACTGACTGCACTACTAGGTAGTACCGGTAGTTCTACCTTTTAGTGCAATGGTTTGCAAATGGTCAGTTGCAATCTATAATAGTACTACTAGTCGAGTTACCAGTTCAAACCTTAACCTGTAGTGAATGTCAGATACTGTAAGTGACCTTTGAATTTGATAAGTGACTTACAGTCACATGCTAGTTGCTAGTTATAAAGTAGTATAGTAGTGGCACATGAAATTGAAGCCCTAAGGTGGTAATAGATGACTGGGGGTTAATATATAGAGAGTCTGGAATGTACTCTGCCTACGGGGGAGTAATATCATGGCTTGGCGTACCATGGCGGCAGAGGGAAGCTGATTACTAGTACATGTAGATGTCTAAGGAAGCTAAGATTCTTGACCATATGTGTAAATGTAAGCGAGTTACTGACTGGCCCATATGGATACTTCTATATATACTGACCATACTATTGGGTAGTACCAGTAGTTCTACCTTTTGGTGCAATAGTTTGCAAATAGTCAGTTGCAATCCATAATAACCTACAAGTATAGTCAGATTCATGAATAATGTATTTAAGAAATTAATCAATATATATATAAGAATATATCTAGATAATATATTCATTTACAGTCTTATTCTAAAACAGTACTAGGAAGATCTATATAAAGTCGTAGAAGCTATATTAGTATATCTACTAGTATTTAAAATATTAAAATATAAAATATTACTAAAGATAATTTATATACTTAGTCATATTATTATAAAAGTAGAGATATAGGCAGAATTTATTAAAATTGACTAAATTAGCTAGATACTAATCCTAATAATAAGAAAACAACTACAAGTATTAGTAAGCATAGTAATATATCTAATAAGGTTTATACCTATACTAGCACTAGCATTAGACTCTCGAATAATACTAGTAGGAGAAACTCAAGAATAGATATAGATACTAATATATAATCATATAGTAAAGCTAGTAAAAGAATATATAAAAAAGAGTTAGGAAATCAGGCTATTAGATTATTAATCAAAAGACTCTATATTTTTAGTAACAGATGCTAGTACAACAGGCATGGAAGCATAGATAGTACAAGAGAAAACAATTAAAATAGTAAAACTAGCAGGGTTTTGGTTAGAAAAATTTGGCAAGGCAGAATTCAATTACTCAATATATAAAAAAAGAACTGTTGGCAGAAGTTAATGTACTAAGAGTCTTTAGGAATGAGCTAATAAGAATCCATGTAATAATTTATACTGATTATCAGCCTCTAGTTATATTCTAAAAAAGTTAGACCTTAGACTAAGGATGTAAAGGTGAAAAAAAGTACTATAGGAATTTGACTATAAGGTAAGATATTGGGCAAGAAATAAGAATAGAAGAGCAGATATACTATTAAGAATAAATAAGGAGTAGCCTGCCCTCTCTGTAGAAGAAATCCCTAGATACCTATAAACTATTACCTCTGCAGCCACCTCTTTAATACTAAAGCCACTAACACTTCTACTACCACAACAACAACTACTACCAACATTACTACCAAAAATGTCTGCCTTCCCTCTTTCCTCCTCCTGGGCAAAGGTAGCTGCCTCTACCACCTCCTTTTCCTCCTCTTTTACTGCCATTAATGGCAGAAAACCCTCCTCTGCTACTGTGACAGCACCCTCCTCCTACCACTTACCAAAGCTGGCCTTCTATGGGCTAGAAGAAGAATCATCCTCTATAGAGGATGGAAGACTCCCCCTTCTTCCCCCACCATCCAGGCCTTAAATGCCCATAAAGGGTTTTGAGGCAGCCCCTCAGATATCTCTCTTAGAAGATTTGAGAGACAGAAACCAAGGGAGAAGAGAGAAGAAGCCAGTTACGGCTAAGGTGAGACTTACCCGAGCAGGGAAACACTTACCCTGAATCCTTAGTAAGACCAATACTGCTAGACTGGACTAATTACTTGTTAGACTTGGCAGAGGATTCTTTGTGTTTGAGTAAAGTAGTACTAAGGAAGTGTATGTCACTATTGATTGTAAGGTCTTTATGTTACGGCTAAGGTGAAGACTTACCCGCCTCGGGGCAAACACTACCTTGTAATCGGCATAAGACCAACGCTGACTGACCGGACTGATCACCCATTAGGCCTGGCTGTCGATTCTCGCATCGTCTTCGTATAGGGTAGTGCTACGGAAGGGCGTGTCACTATTTATGGTTCGGAATCCTGCTTGACGCATGCACTCTGCTTATGAAGCTTTACTAATATACGCACATGCATTAGTACATACTGCTATATTTGTCTGGTACTATTTTTGCATGTTTTCGATTACGTCTTCTTATTATTGCTTGCATAAGAGTTAATCACGTTGGCCGTCATCTATTATTTGTTTGACTAGTCATGTATGATGAACGCAGTCTATATAAGCGCGGGCAATAGCATAGCTAGAAGAATCAAGACCCTAGCGGTGTTCTCAGTTCCTCTATAACTCAAAATCCCATCGATTTATTCCTACGCCCGTGAATCGCTTCGTTCCACTCCGCGACCCACTGCTATTATCTTACCCGCGTCCGCTACGCCTTAAGCCTTCGTACTTATTACCGCGGCCGCGACCGCTTCCCCTTAGCCTTCACATCGGTCGGAGTCGCTTAGTTGAACCAAGCCCCTCACGCCCGTAACATTACACCGCTCTTCAAAACCCCGCCGCAATGTCCGGACGAGCTGGCCCCTCCGATTTATCCATCTACGGTCAATGGGCCGACTATTCCTCCCGAACGGAACAACCGGGACCGCAAATTCGCGGAACTCTCCCTCCTTCCCTAACTCATGAAGAAGACGATGGAGAATCTGATGATCACTACAGCGAAGTAGCCCTGAGCACGACCTCTAATCCTACTAATATTTCGCAGCATGCAGACAAAGGAAAAAGGCGACAGGTACGCCGGCAGGAGACCAAAAGGGTGACAAAAATTTACGCACCTATATCCAAGCCTATCCGAACTGCCTCTCCGTTACGGAAATATTTCAGCGCCGAACCCTCCAGCCCAACCCACTTCGTAGCCGAGGACACAACCCTCCGGAGAGACGTTGAACAGCTCGCGGCCTCCATGGGACAAGCCGTATACGAAACCACGACTCAAGCTAGGACTGAGGCAGAACGAGCCTCCACAGACGTTGCTAACCTCCGAGTGCAGCAGAGTCAGGTCAACCAGGAAATCAAGAACTATATCGATACGCAGTATAGCCAGCTAGGGGCAAAACTTATTGAAGCCCTAGAAAAGGTCGACACATTAGCAGATGCGTTCAAAGGTAATGTGGAAACTCCCCTCTCCGAAAGTCACCGAGCTCTCCAAGACATGATGCAAGGGCTCGTGGGCAATCTGAATACCATGAGAGAGCAAATGATGCAGCAACCGCAGAACTTCCGTCGTCCCTCGTCGCCTGCCGCTCCTCCTCCTCCGGCACCCCCAGCTGCTCCGCCTCGCCCTGGACCTCCACCATCACCAGGAGCCCCTAAGCCTTCAGGCGGTGGCGCACCTCCACCATTCTATCCAACTCCCTTTCGTCAAGTTCGCTTCCCAACTCCGCCTCCTCCGCCTCCACCCGCAAGGTCTCAACATTCAGAACCGCGGGGAGACAGCCCAACGCCTAAGATTCCGGCCCCGAAAGCTTATGATGGGAATCCATCTGACCTGGACAATTTTTTGTACCTCATGGACGAATGGGTCTCCGCAACAGGACCATCGAAGGATCGAGGAAAGCTCTCCATGCTGACCTCTAGACTCACTGGACCCGCGCTCACCTTATTCCGTCATGCGCGGCCACCGACATACGAAACAGGAAAGGGCATGTTGATGGCCAAGTTCAGGGACTCCGCTGCGATCAGAGAAGCCGCCCACAAGATCCAAACAACCAAGCAGAAGGGGCGCATGCAGGACTTCCTGATCGAAATAGACGAGTACCAACATACAGCACAAATTCCAGACCCGGTACTCATTTCGTATGTGGCTCCCAATATCCGAGAGGAAGTACGCAACCTCCTTGCCGGTCACCCCTCGGTACATAAAGACTGGGAGCAGTGGAAAATAATGGCCACCTCAATCGCTGACACGCTGGGTCCCTCCGGTACCAAGCGATCAGCTCCCTCCTATACTAGGAACCCTCCTACCATCACCTCCACCCCAGCTAAGAATGACACTGCCTCCTCGACCCCACAAAATAAAAAGAACCAGATCCCGGAGGCATTGATTGCTGAAAGAAGGAAGAACCACCGTTGCCTTAAGTGTGGAGGATCAAGTCATAAGATTGCCCATTGCAATTCCAGGAGATGGTGGACCCGGAGGGAATGGGAGAAGGAAGAGAGCAAAGAAACGAAGCCTAAGAAAGAGGACAAAGGAAGTGTCAACTCTCTCGAATCCCGCATAACAAAGAGAAGAAGGACAGACCACGGCCACCTCAAAATTCAGGCCATCGAAGAATCCGAAAGAATCACTGAACTGTCCGACTCGGGAAACGAGTAGAGGACCCTACGCAGCCTGGTAGGACTCCACGCCATAGCGATCTTCTTAGTTGCGACATACAGTTCAAGACTGGGAGGACCGTCAGGGCTATTGTGGACTGTGCAGCCTCCGCTCCGATTGTTTCTCTGGCTTTAGGAAAAGAACTGGGACTGCGACCTCGAGTAAGGCCAGTCAAGATTAAGCAAGGTGATGGCTCTCTTCTCTCTGGTGGATCTTTCGTTGTTAATACTTCGTTTTCATTTTCTGGCGTTCCGGTTCCTGAATCTCTTTCTTCTGCTTTGGATTATGTGCACTCTCTTGATACAAGTGGAAAAAATGCTCCGGTTGATTTTATCTCTTCTTCTGATTTACGGCGTTCCGGACATGGAAGTGCAAATGCTCTTGTTTTTGATTTTGATGCAGAAGTAATGGATATCGGGGACAGGGAATGTATCATTAGATTATCTTGGTTGAAGGAAAACGGGTTTTCTGTTGATTGCGGTAATGGCGTTTTACATCATGCTATGTTTGAAGTTCCATGCACTCGCATTGAGCTGCCTTCTGTTTCTGTTCTGTCAGTCTCTGATGAATTTGTTTTGGAAGAAGGAGACATGTTGTTATTGCTAGACGCACGCGAACACTACTCCGTTACTCAGATGTTTTTTCGAAAGAACAGGCACGCCGATTACTCCCGTACCGAAGTTGGGATCACGAAATCTCTTTCGAAAACCCAACATTAAAGCACCTCATGGTCCTATCTACAAGACTACATGGGAAGAAGACGAGGCACTACAAAGATACATCGATGAACACTTGCCAACAGGTAAGATCAGAAGGTCAAGATCCAAGGCGGCTTCACCAATCCTTTTCGTACGGAAAAAAGACGGGTCACTCTGACTCTACGTCGATTATCAGGTACTAAATAAACTCACAATCCCTAACAAATATCCGTTGCCCCTAATGTCGGAGCTACTCAAGAAGACCTAAGGCGGTAAATGGTTCACCAAACTGGACCTCAAAAATAAGTACAACCTCATCAGAATAAAGTTAGGCGACGAATGGAAAATGGCCTTCAAGACTGCAAAAGGCCTCTTCGAGTATACCGTCATGCCCTTTGGACTCATCAATGCACCCGCATCCTTCCAGGAAATGATGGATGAGATCCTTCAAGGCATCGATGGAGTCGTTTGGTACCTAGATGATATCTTGATCTATGGAGGCATAACAGAGAAGGACCACCAAAGGATAGTAGAAAAAGTGCTCACTAAATTAAACGAACATGAGCTAGCAGTCAATTTGGCCAAATGCGAGTTCCATGTACACGAAACTATATTCCTAGGTCACTTAATTAATGGTACCGAGATCAAGATGGACCCTGCCAAACTGAGTACCATTCGTGACTGGCTCCAGCCTGCAAAGAAGAAGGAGGTCCAAGCTTTCTTAGGATTTGCCAATTATTACCGCCGATTCATCATCAACTACTCCACTACGACTCGCCCTCTAACGATCTTGACCAGAAACTTACCCTTCACGTGGAGAGCAGAGCAGCAATCTACATTTTCGGAACTTAAAGAAAAGTTCATGATAGCTCCCATTCTATGCCAGTTCAATCAATTCCTACCTACCATCGTGGAAACCGACTGCTCGGATCAGGCTCTCGCCGGTATCCTGAGTCAGTATCATGTCAAGGACGATGTCACCACACTCCACCCTTGTAATTATCACTCCCGCATCTTTAACCCTACTGAGCACAACTACCCCATCTATGATAAGGAACTATTAGCTATCTTCGAATGCCTTCACAAAAAATGGAGGATAGAGTTACTTGGGCTTACGTTCACTGTCTATACTGATCACCATGCATTAAAGTACTTTACTACCAAACCATGCCTTAATAGCCGTCAAGCCAACTGGAGTCAAAAACTCTCCGAATTCGACTATGTTATCAAATACATCCCCGGAAGGCTTAACGGCAAAGCAGATGCCCTCTCCCGACGAACTGGTGATGCCACCTCCGGCAGCCTTGAACAGTTATTCAAAGATGGGCAACTGCTGGTAGATAAAGAAGCAGGTGAGGCAGAAGACATATAGGTAGATATATCGGGTATCAACTGTGATGACTGGGGAAGAAATGGTGACGGACTCTTTGTGGTACCAGAGCAGTACCGACTGGAAGTATTACGACAATACCACGACTCAAATGTGGCTGGACATTGGGGGGTGTACAGAACTCAGGAACTTCTCTCAAGGAACTTCTACTAGAATGGGTAGAAGGATCAAGTAGCTGATTATGTCGCCGGCTGTGCAGCCTGCCTTAAAGTCAAAGCTGACCGATATCCAAGGCGAACCAAACTGATGCCCATGCTAACTAGAAGCAAACCTTGGGAAGAGATCGCAATAGACTTCATTGGAGAGTTACCAGAATCTGAGAGCTACAACGCAATCTTGGTTGTCACTGACCGGTTCACCAAAATGCAATGATATATACCAGCAAAGAACACATAGACAACCCGAGACGTCGCCAACACTTTCATCAATGACGTCTTCAGACAATTCGGTCTACCCCTTCACATCACCTCAGATTGTGGACCGCAATTCGTCTCAGCCCTCTGGAAGGAGATCACCTCAAAGCTTGACATAGGTCTCCGACTCTCTACTGCTCACCACCCCCAGACTGATGGACTCTCTGAGCGTGCCATTCAAATACTCAAGCAGTACTTGCGTATCTACTGTCATAACTGACAAAACCGATGGGCTACTTGACTACCTCTAGCCGAGTTTACATATAATTCTACCATGACATCCACTCATGGATATAGCCCATTTCGATCACTATATGGATTCGATCCCAAAGTTATACACCTCTCGGATGACCACACCTACGCTTCACTAGCCGCCAAAGGCTGGCTTGATAGGATGACCACAGTACACAACCATATCGCAGACACTCTCAAGAAAATCAATGACCAATGCTCTAACCTATTCCTTAACAAAGCACGAAAGTTCCAGGTTGAAAACAAAGTTCTTATTGATCAGAGGAATCTTCGGATTACTTCGGGCAATAACCGGACTTTGACCAATAAATATATCAGTCCCTACCCAGTGTCAAGAGTGATCAACAATAGTGTTTATGAAGTTACATTGCCGCAAGGTATGCGACTTTATAAAGTCATCCACGTCTCCCTCCTGAAGCTCTTCTGAGAAAGACTTGAACCCCAAAAGATGGAAGTTGATGACAACGACGAATTCTTCTATGAAATAGACCATGTCGTCGACTCCAAACGCATTAATAGGGTAGTAAAGTATTGAATCCGTTGGCAAGGTTATGGCGAAGATGATGATACATGGGAACTGATAGGGAATTTGCAATGATCCCTTGAATCCGTCAGAGAGTTCCATACACAGTATCCAAGGAAGCCTCGAGACCCTATGGTCTAATAAGATATCAACGGCTATGGCCAGGCTACTTGGATTTCAGAGTATAGTGAGTACCTTTTCCTTACGAAGAGATTTTCTCCCACTGGGTTTTACTCTTCGGGAAGGTTTTTAACGGCTCACTAATTGCGAGTGCCAAAAGACACGCCAGTCTCACCGTCGGCCACAAGCAATAAAGTTCGGCTCGTGAAGTTGCCTCGCATATAAGGTACGCTGATAGTTATATTAGCCATCAAGTTGAATACTTACAATCCCAATTAGTTTCGGTTTTCTTTTTGGTGATTATCAGTCAGGACGACTGCCCTAGAATGGGGGGTAATATTATGGCTAAGGTGAAGACTTACCCGCCTTGGGGCAAACACTACCTTGTAATCGGTATAAGACCAATGCTGACTGAACAGACTGATCACTTGTTAGGCCTGGCTATCGATTCTCACATTGTTTTTGTATAGGGTAGTGCTATGGAAGGGCATGTCACTATTTATGGTTCGGAATCCTGCTTGACACATGCACTCTGCTTATGAAGCTTTACTAATATACGCACATGCATTAGTATATACTGCTATATTTATCTGGTACTATTTTTGCATGTTTTCGATTATGTCTTCTTATTATTGCTTACATAAGAGTTAATCACATTGGCTGTCATCTATTATTTGTTTGACTAGTCATGTATGACGAACGCAGTCTATATAAGCGCGGGCAATAGCATAGCTAGAAGAATCAAGACCCTAGCGGTGTTCTCAGTTCCTCTATAACTCTAAATCCCATCGATTTATTCCTACGCCCATGAATCACTTCGTTCCACTTCATGGCCCACTGCTATTATCTTACCTGCGTCCACTATACCTTAAGCCTTCATACTTAATACCAGACCGCTACTGCTACCGCGACCGCTTCCCCTTAGCCTTCACATCAGTCGGAGTCGCTTAGTTGAACAAAGCTTCTTATGCCCGTAACACTAACATCCTAGTTGGAAGGGTTATGTAGCACAACGCATGGGATAATCCACGACAACCAGAGTGGGGGCAGACTCATATAGCAACCCGAAGAAGTTGCCCTAAGAGGGAGGATACTGTTACGAGTTTACTGCGACCATAGTATAGGCGGCCGGTGGAGCATGCAAAAAGTAAAAAATGCAAGTATATACGAAATGCGCATATGCGACATAGGTGACATGTGACAGCCGAAAGGTACTGCAATCACATAAATGAGTACTATATGAGCTACGGAGAGGACTAGCGAGTATCGCTAGTCAAGTATCTTTTTGACCTAGCAGACGGTAACTTTCTGTATTTACCACCTCTGTAATACAAGCTGAGAAGAATCAAATCTACCTGAAGCTGACTAAGATAGCAGACAGGAACTCTAATCCCATAGATGAGAGATACCATGGGATTAAGACTTAAGAGCTCTTAGCAGACCTCTTTATCCAGAAAGACATAGAAATAAAGTCTATTCTGAAGAAGAAAGGATAGAAGGGTGAGTACATTGAAGCTATCCTAGCTAATACTAGTACTACCTACAATTACACCTATAAATGGCCAACTTATGCAGGGCTATAGTAGGTAGTCAGGAGTAGTTGGCTACTAAGGAAGGATAAGAACTTGGGGGTTTAGAGGATCTGTGTTTCAAAAAACCTAATAATGAATGGTAAGAAACTCTTCTATGAAATTATTAATAAGGCTTATGAATACCTTAACCATAAAAGTATTTAAGTAACTCAAAAGCTAATTGAACAATTTTAGGAAATAAAGTCATTAGATACTAAGGTCAAGGACTTTATTAACTCTTGCTTGCTATATTAAAAAACTAAAGTAGGAGAAGAGCTGAAACTATTCTCTCACTCTCTTAGTGTAGAAGACTTCCCTGGACTATTCATGGCTCTATAACTAGATATTTACAGTATGGCAAAGAACTTTGGAGCTGTGAAAAAAGGTAATAGTATTTACTAACAAATCTTTAGTATTATTAATTATTTTTCTAGATTCTATTAAGCATATCCTTGTTTCTAATCTATACTAAGTTCTTTTATTATTAAATGTCTAAAAAATTATTTCAAAACCTACAAGAGAACCTCTGAAATAATATTTACAGATAGAAGAACTAACTTAGGTTCTAAAGAAATAAAAAGATACTTAGAAAAATAAGGAATAGAACTCAGATAATCAATAATACACTATTACTAAACTGTTAGATAAGTTGAAAAAGCACATCAGGAATTAGATATAGGTATGAGAAGAATCCTCCTCAGGAAGGGAAGAAACTAGTATATCTATCTAATAGAAGTTATACAGGCAATAAATGAAGCAGTAAATATGATAAGAGATATAAATCTAATTACTATTGCCTTATAAGTCTCTGACTTCTTCAACTTGAAAGATATATTAGAAGAACCTAACCTAGAAATAAAAGATAAAATCTTCTCACAAGTTAAAGAAAAGTTAACCAATAAACTAATACCTAAACTAAAAAGAAAAGACCTAACAGCCTCTACTTAGCCTGGAAACTAGATATTGTTATGAATTGCAACTGACTGTTTGCAAACTATTGCACCAAAAGGTAGAACTACTGGTACCACCTGGTAGTGCGGTCGGTATATATAGGAGTATCTATATGGGCCGGTCAGTAACTTGCTTACGTTTATGCATATAGTCAAGGATCTTGGCTCCTTTAGATATCCATATGTACTAGTAATCAGCTTCCCTCTGCCACCATGGTACGCCAAGCCATAATATTACTCCCCCGCAGGCAGAGTATGTCCCGGACTCTGTATATATTAACCTCCAGTTACCCGTTACTGCCTTATGGCTTCAATTTTATGTGCTACCACTATACTACTTTATAACCAGTGACCGGTATATGACTGTAAGCTGCTTATCAAATTCAAAGGTCACCTACAGTATCTCATGTTCACTATAGGTAAGGTTTGAACTAGTGACCCAACTGGTAGTACTGTTATGGATTGCAACCGACCATTTGCAAACCGTTATACCAAAAGGTAGAACTACCGGTACTATCTGATAGTGCGGTCGATATATATAGGAGTATTCATACATGCCGGTCAGTGACTCGCTTGCATTTACGCACGTAGTTAAGGATCTTGGCTCCCTTAGACATCTACATGTACTAGTAATCAGCTTCCCTCTGCCGCCATGGCACGCCAAGCCATGACAGGTATAGTTATTAAATAAAAACTTGTCTAAAAAGGTAAAAACTCCCTTTGTACTATAGAAAGGACCCTTTATGATCCTACAGTATAATGCTAATAAAGATAATATAAATGTTACGGCTAAGGTAGAAACTTGCCTACCATTGTGGCAAGGGGCAAGGGTTCCACTACTAATTAGCTGCCATGGCTAAAGGTGAAGACTTACCCGCCAAGGGGAAAATACTGACCCTGCAATCGAACATAAGACCAATGCTGATTGACCGGACTAATCACCCGTTAGGCTTGGCTGTTGATTCTCGCATCGTTTAGATAGGGCAGTACTACGGAAGGGTGTGTCATCCGGAATGCAGCTTGATGCATACACTCGAATTACGGAAGCTTTATTTATATATGCACATTGTTACGGCTAAGGTAAGACTTACGCGACCCGCGGAACACTTACTCTGAATACCAATGCTGCTTGAGTGGACTGATCACCCGTTAGGCTTGGAATTCATTTTTGCCCGAATAGGGAAGTGCTAAGGAAGTGTGTGTCGTCGATTAATGGTATAATCTCCGGATTACCCATGTACCCTGCATGCACTCGGCTGATTAAAAGCTAATATATGCGCACATGCACTAGTACATAGCATTATCTTGCGTCCGTACTATTTTCGCATGTTTCTGTTACGTGTGCCTATTACCACCGGTATTGGCATTGATAAGGAATTGCTACGTTGCCAGTCATTTATTCATTTGTTGACTAGTTATGTATGACTGCGCTGAAGTCTATATAAGCGCCGGCTGGCGATAGCATAGTTAAAAAAATCAAGACACTAGCGGTGTTCTAAGTTCTCTATAACTCTGAACCTATCGTTCCCTCACTACGCCCGTGAACCGCTCCGCTCCGCTGCGCGCCCCACGCCGAGTAGCTGCCCTTTCGGCCCGCCGTATATACGCCTCCGTAGCCATTCCGGCCCGCCGTATACACCCCTTAGCCGTAACACCTATCCTCCGGGCCCAGCGTAGCCGAGCCCCTCACGCCCGTAACACACATGCATTAGTACATTCGTTATCTTTGCCCCGTACTATTTTTGCATGTTTTCGTTACGTGTGCCTATTACCACCGGTATTGGCATTGATAAGGAACCGCCGCATTGCCAGCCAATTATTCATTTGTTGACCCCTCATGTATGGCTGCGCTGAAGTCTATATAAGCGCCGGCTGGCGATAGCATAGTTAGAAGAATCAAGATACAAGCGGTGTCCTAAGTTTCTCTATAACTCTGAACCTATCGTTCCCTCAATACGCCCGTGAATCGCTCCGCTCCGCTGCGTGCTCCCCGCCGAGTAGCTGCCCTTCCGGTCCGCCGTATACACCTCCGTAGCCATTCCGACCCGCCGTATTCACACTTCCGGGACGACGCCGGCACCGCCGTTTTCCCCACCGTAGCCGTAACATCCAGTGCCTTTCAGCGCCCACCGGAGCCAGAGCCCCTCACGCCCGTAACAATAAAGTTAAAACTATCTTTAACCTACAATATTTACCCTTGGTTTTATACCTCCTTAGTTAAGCCCTACTAACAAAGAAATCTATAGAAATTTAAGAGATTCACTATAGAAGAACCAAAAGTAGTAGAAGACAATTTGTAGGAAGTAGAAAGGCTAATAGAATTTAAACTAAAACTAAGAACAGAAGAACTCCAGTACTTGGTTAAGTAGAAAGGATATGAGTTAGAATAAGATAAAAAAAGAACTGATAACTGGGTAAATGAAGAAGATATAGGTAGAAAAGTAAAAGAAAAATTTTAGAAAAAGTAAGAGTTAAAGAAAACCTTCATGTATAGAAAAAGGAATAAAGAAATAGCAAGAGAAAGATCTAGATAAAAAATATATGAGAAAATGAAGAAACAAATAAAAAAATATATCCAAAAAGATTCTGCTATAATTTTTTCTATTATTTCCAATTTTCATAATAAAGCCAAGATTCAAACCAAGACTGAAAGAATAAATATTCCCTAAAATACTTAAGAAATTAAGATAATAGAAAAAGAAACACTAAAAGGAAAAATATACTTTTTTGATAGAAATATTCTAACTGTTTAAAGAGTAAAAAAGCTATATAAATAGCATTTAGTACATATACTAGAAGACTAATATAGGGTTGAATTATAGAAGGAATAGGCAGAAGTCTAAGAGGGATGTTTTTAAGAGAGAAGTATGATAGAAATACAAATATAATAAGATAAACATTAAGTTTTCTATTATATTTGGTATTTACCCTGAGATAAAAATTACTAATTTCCTTACTAATATTTCTTTACTAATCATATACTGCTTGTAGGATTGGGTACTATATCCTATACCTTAAAACATTTTAGTTAAGAATGCTTACAATATTGTTAATTGACAAAATCATATATTAAGGTAATGATATTATGAGTGATATTATAGGATGACATTATGGTAACATTATAGATTGGATTTCTAATTACTGAGAAAAATGACATCATTTCTAATATTATACTAATATCAAAAGGATGCTGAAGCCAGTTTTATTTAGTATAAAAAATAAGTTATTTTATATCTAAATAGTTATAAAAGTATTGGATTTTTACTATAGGATTAGATCTTTAAAGTTCTTAAAGTTCATCAGTCTAATAAGTAGTTCTAGTAGACTAAGGGGATAGCCTAAGAGACTTATCTTTATAAGATACATCTTAGATAGATAGAGTACAATTTAAAGTAATCAGACTTACTTCTTTCAGTCTACTATCCATCAGCAAAAAATAGGTCGCGCCACAACGCGGCACCCAGCGTCACAACGTACAGTTTGCGCCCTGAGCGCCTCGTCCGCCCCATGCATATCTGACCTCATCGCCTCGCGACAGTCGCGCCCTGTGCATTTCTGGCCTTATTCCTTTGCCACTCTCGCGCCCCATGAAATCGGCTTTTTACCTTGGTGCGCCCCTGGCATTACAAAACCTAGTTTACGCCCTCAGCGTACACAACGCAAGTAATCCTGCTGCCGGCGTCGCGACATGCTCAAGTCCTCCATTGTGCCCACGACGCAAGTAATACTGCCGCCGGCGTCGGAACGTGCTCAACGTGCTCATAATGTCCTTCATTTCATGTGCGCATCTCATGTGCGCATCTCATGTGCGCGTACTCAACATGCTCAATGTGCCCAATATGCCCTCAATCTCATGTGAGCACTCAACGTGCTCAACATGCTCAACATGCTCACTATGCTCGTGTGCACTCAATATGTTCCATATTTCGTGTGCGCGCTCAACGTTTTTTTTTTTTTTCAATACTCGCATGCCGCCCAACGGGCTATGGCGAGTGTTTTATTAATGAAAGTAAAAACAACAGCAACAACCACAACAAATCTCGTATCCCTAAATACATTTATTCCCCGCGAGCTCCTCCGTGATGCGGGTGGCGCCCGGTATCTCCTACTTCCGTCCCCTCTCCGAGTCATACCGGACCGAACGGTGCCAACGTCCACTGATTCTCACCTTCTCAACATCCATGTCTTTCCCCAGGTACACTACCACCGAACTTGTCTTCTTCCCTTCCTCCTCCAGTGTGGGCCTCCTCCTCAGCCAGCGAATCCCAACTATCTTCCCCAATTCCTTGTTCGCGGCTTCCAACCAGTGTTCGACCTCCCCTAGGTCCTTCCGAAGGGCGATCCGTGTATTACAAAGGCCGGATTTACCCTTGGTGGTGGCTTCGGAGTTGGTTGGTGGAGGGGTGGCGGTACGGCCCTTCCGAGCGGCCAGATGGCGTTGGAAAGCCTCTTCCTGGCTCGGGAATCGTCCTTTGCCCTTCGGAGGTCTTCCTTTGCCCTTTGTGTCCGTGGAGGATGTAGGCGGTGGTGGCGTGGGTGTGGGTGGTGATGGCTTTGCCTTCGGTGATGGTGGTGCTGGCGGTGGTCCCGACACGGGTGGTACTCCCGATGAAGACGCAATCTTCTTGGCCTCCTCACCGCTGAGTTGGCGCTTGATTTCGTACGGTTGATCCGGAGCGGTCGGAAAAAAGACATACTCATCGGAGAGGGCAAGAAGACAAGCTCCATCGTGGTGTACTTGGAGGACCCACAAGACATTGACAAGGTGCGACTTGGAGGGAGATGGCTCAAGGCGAACCAGTACGAGAAGGAGAGAGGAAGGAGATAAGACAGAATGCTGGTCGCATCCCGCAACACATGCCGAACCGCGGCCCTATGTACTTAAGCTTAGTTAGTTTCTTTTCTGTTCAAATAAACCCTCGCCATAGCCCGTAGGGCGGCATGCGAGTAATGAAATAAAAAAAAAAAAAAAAAAAAGATCCGGAGCGGAGTCTTCCCCTTTCTCTTCCTCGTCCGAGAGGAGATGGGTGGCGATGGTGGTGGTGGCGGCGGTGGCGGTGGTGGTGGTGGCGGCGGTGGTGGCGGTGGTGGTGGTGTGGTGGTGCCGGACTCACCGGCTCCGCCGTGATTGGGCTGAACCCCAATCCCTTGCTTGGGTGCTGGAAATATTCTCCTTCCCAGTGGGGTTTCTCGTCATCTGCATCCCCGCAGAAAGAACGGAACTCCCGCTTTTCGGCATCTACGCACACGAAGTACAGGAATGCTCCTTTTCCAGTCCTTCATTGTTCTTTTCTAGGAACGCCGCAACGGCACTCTCGTTGGCGCTGAGCCTCATGGTCTTGGCGCGACAGGGGTGGGTGACGTGCTGGCAACGGTGGTGGTGAGCTGAAGGATCCTCGAGATTTCGCCCCGCAGGGGAATTTCGCACTGTCGGGTATTTGAGAATAAGAATTAGATCAAAAGACTCAGCTCGCTGAGTACTTTCGATCTATGTAGATTTCAGCGGAGGGGACGTTGTGGTTGTGGAGTCGCTTCCAAACGCTCGTCCTGAGGTGGTTGTTGTCGGTGACACGGCGCGCGCTCAACGTGCTCAACATGCTCAATGTGCCCAATATGCCCTACATCTCATGTGCGCACTCAACGTACTCAACATGCTTAACGTGCTCAACATGCTCAATGTGCCCAATATGCCCTCATCTCATACGAGCACTCAACATGCTTAACATGCTCAACATGCTCAATATGCTCACTATGCTCGTGTGCACTCAATATGTTCAATATTTCGTGTGCGCGCTCAACGTGCTCAACATGCTCAATGTGACCAATATGCCCTACATCTCATGTGCGCACTCAACGTCTCTCAACATGCTTAACGTGCTCAACATGCTCAATGTGTTCTACAATTCCATATCTCATGCGTGCGCCCAAGATGGTCCATTAACTCGATTAGGCAATATCGCAGCATGCCTGAACTGCCCTGGTTAGTACATTACGAAATTGGGATCAAGTTTACGGTGTTGAAAAGGGGCGGAGTCCACTACGCACTGGCTCGCTTCCAGGTTGCTTGGGCTCTCCGTTGGGTTACTGAATTGAGTGCTGTGGAGGTCGTTTAGGCCCCCGTTGGGTCTCGTATAGGTTGCTAAATTCGGTGCTGATGAGGTCACTCAAGCCATTTTAGCTTAAGCTTCCGGGCGGGTCCCTTAGGTCTCCCGTGGGTTACTGAATTGAGTGCTAGTGAGGTCGCTTGGGCCTCCGTTGGGTCTCGGATAGGTTGCTAAATTCGGTACTGATGAGGTCGCTCAGGCCATTTCAGCTGCCCGCTGTAATCCCACGGGCCGGCTAGGATAGCTCGCAATAGCAACCAGACTACCACAATGGCATGATACAACCACACTAGGCATAGTACGAGTTGCTGATCAATCTAGTTCCAGCTGGCGTGTTGACACTGTGAGAATTGCCCCTACTTGCACGTTGAATTCAGGAGTCAATTCAGGGCTCAATTCCGGAGTCAATTGAGGACTCAATTCAGGAGTCAATTCAGGGCTCAATTCCGGAGTCAATTCAGGAGTCCATTCAGGAGTCAATTCCGGAGTCAATTCAGGAGTCAATTCAGGAGTCCATTCAGGAGTCAATTTTCATGGAAAGTGCTTCTTCGTCCTTCTTCGTACTTCGTCGTCCTTCTTCGTGCTTCTTCGTGCTTCTTCGTACTTCGTCGTCCTTCTTCGTGCTTGTTCGTCCTGCTTCGTCTTCTTCGTCCTTCACACAACCTACTCACACATCGCACAACTTACTCACACATGTTAACAGGTGTCACTCGACAGCACGAAATGCTGCACAATGAGCTCTATTAACTGGTATGGCAGGCCCCTTTCAACGCCACGAGATGTTTGAACATGAGCTTAACTTCACAGGTACCGCAGGGCCCGGTGTGAGATGTGGCAACGTGAGCTGGATTTACAGGTATGGCGGGTCCCTTTCAGAGTCGCGAGATTTGTGAGCAGGAGCTCAAACTGACATTGACACGTACGGCAGGGCCCTTTCGACAGCACGAGAATGGCAGGAAGAGTTCAATTTCACAGGTATGGTAGGCCTTCGTCTACGGCGTGATATATGGCAGCATGAGATTAACACGAGACCAGAGGGCCCTTCCGCCAGCACAAGATGTTGCAAAATCAGCTCAATTTACAGGTATGGTGGGTCCCTGTCAACGTCGAGATGTGTGAACATGAGCTGAATCTGACACGTACTGTAGGGCCAAATCGACAACACGAGAATGGCAGAATGAGGTCAATGTCACAGGTATGGCCGGTCCCTTTCAACGTCGCGGGATATAAAGGTATGGCAATGAGAGCTCAGTACACAGGTACGGCGGGTCCCTTTCAACATCGCGAGATATGTGAACATGAACTGAATCTGACACGTACTGTAGGGCCCTTTGGACGGCACGAGAATGGCATGATGAGTACAATTTCATACATGTGGTGGGTCCCTTTCAACTTCGCGGGATGTGTGAATGTGAGCTGAATTTGACACGTACCATAGGGCCCAATCGACAACACCACAATGGTAGAATGAGGTCAATTTCACAGGTATGTCGGGTCTCTTTTAACGTCACAAGATGCATGGATATGAGCTCAATCTGTCAGCTACTAGTACTGTGAGGCCCTTACAACGGCACGAGAATGGGCGAATGAGTTCAATTTAGCAGGTATGGCAGCCCTTCCTCTGCGGCGCTTGATGTGGCATGAAAGGCTCAATCTACAGGAATGCGGTGGAGCGGTATGGCATAGAGTGTTGATGAAAAGGCACGACGATACGGTGGAGTGGTAGGGTATGGAGGGGTCGTGAAAGGGCGCCTGTATATATCGCGATAGCTAGGAATGTATAAATAATTCAATATATACTGAATTGAGAACACATGAGGATGTGTATACAGAGTTGACAACGTGGTACTACCATCACAGTGCACCCCCAACGAGGCCCTAGAGGAAATTGCGTCCCCAACGAGCCCACTCATATCAACAGCGTGCTCAACGACATCCACCAGGTTACGTGCGTCCCCAACGAGCCCAATCATTCAACAGCTGCTCAACGACATCACAGGTTACGTGCGTCCCCAACGAGCCCAAACATGTCAACAGCGTGCCCAACGACATCTACTAAGTTACGTGCGTTACCAACGAGACTCACTAAGTGACCTGCGTTATCAACGAGACGTACCAGGTGGCCAACGTTATGAAGAGGCCTATTAGGTCGCCTGCGTTACCAACGAGGCTTACTGGGTCAACTGCGTCCCTGAGGAGTCATTCAGTAGAGTGCGCCCTGCGCGTTGGGGACGCAGTAGCACGATCTCATGGGTTTGTGACGTGCTGAGCCGGAGTAGTGTGTTGTGGAGTCGAGTTTGTGCCCCAGCGCCCCAGCGTTGTGGCGCTCGTGGCGCTGAGGGCGCAAACTTCCTTTCTTCCTGATGTCTGTAAATCATTATATATTTCTAAGTACCTTAAGAGAGATGCCTACACTTAGTCTCTTAACACTAGTACTCAATATTAATACTCTGAATAGTCACTGTATACAAGTACTATTAGACAGTTTACCCAACTGTAAATAAAGACTTATTCAATTCCTACATAGAACAAAGGAACTAAACTAAGAAAGTCAAACAATACTCTTGTTCTGCTAATAAAGAAATTTCATTCTAGAATTTCTCCAGTTTACTAAATAATATAGGAGACTATCACATATAACTGTCCTATACAAAGGAACTATTAATCAGTTTCAAACTGAATAATCCTGAAGTTCAACCCCAGTAGTTCTCTATACTCTTAGCTCCTTTAATAACCTAAAAGAATAATAGTAATACCTAAAAATTTCTAAAAATAGACCAAAGCCTAAAACACTTCCTATAACAATAAGAATAATTTGCTAAGGTGGTAAACTCACAGCAATAGTACTACTAACTCTTCCAGAGCTTCTTCTAACTTTCTAAGCTTTAGAGTAAACTATAACAATAGCCTCTATGTTATAGGCATAATCGTTCTCATGCTATAATACTATCTTGTTTAAGTGTCGTCAAAAGGTACTACCAACTATAAAGCCTACCAGTTGGAAGTTTAGCTAACCTGATACTAGTCAGGTCTGTGGTAGTAGAACTTCTTTGGTTAAGAAGTAAGTAACTACTAAGATTAGCAATCTTGGTTACTAACTCTTCCGGCAGCTCCTGTTGTACTATTCGTTGTACGATAACCTTTTCTTATTTTCTTATATCATCGATCTTTGTATAGGGATTGGAGTTATGATGGTATTTTTAGATAGAGGCTTGCATTAGAGGTTTCAAGTTCTTGTATTTATTGTTCTAGAATTTATTGTAAGGGTTGGTCAAAAAGAAAGGCTGTCACTTGGCTTTTTTCAGGGTCTGGCTTGATTCCTAGAATCCATTCAAGCTGAATTTATTAACAGCTTTGAAGAACTACATTTTGTATAAATAGAAGCCTGACCCACCAGAGTTAGAAGGGCAAGGACCCGGAACTCAACCCTAATAAATATAAAGCTTTCTTACTACCTTAACTACTTTATTTTCCATAACTTATATTTAATTATATTTCACGATGTAATTAGTTATTTAGTAAACGGCTTACTCCAATGTATTCCGTAACACTCTATAACCTATTGAGCCCAGCTCTAGAGTTAGCATTGAGAGAATATAATACAACTATCTTTCATGAATAAATGAATTAAATATAAATTATGAACTTTGAGTCACTACTGTCAATATATATATATGCTAGGTCATTCATAAAAACATTCTAGTAGCTACTGGTCTGAGCTACTTACTACTGGCTCAAACTACTTAATAGAATACTAGGTTATGATCATATATAGTATAATGTATTGACTTTTTTGTTCTATACATAGAACTACAATAGAATTTTGGTATATTGGTAGCTGTTAAAAATACTAGAAGATTCGAAATTATAATTATCTAAATTATATATTTATTTTTTTGTTTATTTATTTAAGTATTTAAACTTAATATTTTTCTATGCTATCGGTATTTTGAATGTATTCTACATATTGCATTCTGTTTTATATACTTCTCTAGTATACAATGCCAAGCTTATCTTATTTACCTAAACTAGTAATTACTTTTTAGCCTCATTCCTTAACAATCTATACCTATGGAGCTTTTTACATCTAATATTTATTATCAATTCAAGCTATATATTTAATCTTGAAATCATACAAATAGATATCAAATGGAACCTTAGAAGTTACATGAAATCCAAATTTTCTGTCATGATCCAGAATGGCCCATGTCTTCAGCAGCTGAGAATAATGTTAAAATTCTTGCCAAGGTAAGTATAACCTATAATGAGATATTTTAATAAGATATTAACAAATTAGAAATTTTTTATTAATGAGGATGGCGTTCTAATGCGCAAAGCGAATCCTCTCCAAAACGAATACCATCGTGAGGCTATTATAGAAGATCAAGTATTTAACATTATTCAAGATATTCATTGCAATCTTAAAGCTGTCTTTCCTGTCGCCGGAGGGGGTCATTCATCACGCTGTATTTTTTTTGCCCTGTCGCCGGAGGGGTCCTTGATGAAGCTGATTTTTCCTGTCGCTGGAGGGGTCCTTGATAAAGCTGTTTTTTCCTGTCGCTGGGGGTCCTTGATGAAGCTGTTTATCCTGTCGCCGGAGGGGTCCTTGCTGCTGCTGTTTTTTTGTTTGTTTTTCACCGGAGACGGTCCTTGATGAAGCTGTTTTTTCCTGTCACTGGAGGGGTCCTTGATGAAGCTGTTTTTTCCTGTAGCCGGAGGGTCCTTGCTGCTGCTGTTTTTTTTTTTTTTCGCCGGAGACGGTCCTTGATGAAGCTGTTTTTTCCTGTCACTGGAGGGGTCCTTGATGAAGCTGTTTTTTCCTGTAGCCGGAGGGGTCCTTGCTGCTGCTGTTTTTTTTTTTTTCGCCGGAGACGGTCCTTGATGAAGCTGTTTTTTCCTGTCGCTGGAGGGGTCCTTGGTAGAGCTGTTTTTTTCAAACAGTGGATGTGTGGACACGCGAGTGTGTGTGTGTGAGTTTGAGAGGGTGAATTGTAGGTAGAATGAGAAAATTCAAATTCTGAGTGGCCCGGGCCAGTCACGAACCAGCGTTCCATTGAGTAGTCCGGGCTAGTGGCCACTGGAACGTTTGTTACGAATGGCCCGGCACATATATATGTATTTAATATCATAACTCGTATGCCGGCCAAAGGGATATAGCGCGTGTCAAACCTGCTGTAACTACAAAAGAGGTGAACGAAATAAAAGAAACCATACACTACCGCGCGTCCCGCAATGAAACCCTGCACGTTCCAAGAATTCCACGAGTACCTATGCCTGCCTCTGCTGCCGGTCGGTCCACCAGGGCCACTGTCTACTGCGAGTCAAGGAGAAGCATTTTATCCAACACCACTAAACCAAGCGGCGAGTTTGATCGTAGCACAGTCAAACATCGTCCTGCCGTTCAAGGAGCAAATATCAAATAAAATTTCTCCCACCAGTTGAGTTTCCCTTGCAAAGTGATTGCATCCTGCATGAGCCCATCAAGCCTGAGGTACCTTCCCGGAAACGCCACGGACTCAATGGCAACCTCACCCTGGTCCCCAGCGCGGTGAATTCTGAACTTTTCCCGCTCACCGCACGAGTACTGAAAATTTACTTTCCCCCCACCAACCCATGAAAAATCTCCTGGGCCGAGGCCGCATGCATCAGCCCGTATGTACACATTGGGGAAGCAACTTCCGCGAAAAGCTACAACATCATCCGGATGTCGCTCGAGCTCAAATATTTCCCGCTCATGAACAGTCATTTCAACATCCACAGTTCCGCCGCCTCCCTCGCTGAATGATTTGACACCTGCACTATTCATACTGACATAACGTCTTTCAAAGGCCACTGATTTGATTGCCACGCGGGTTGGTACCAGGGTACTGCTGATCGTGTCTTTGTAGTTCTTCAGCTCTGTAACCTCATTCAGGCTTTGACGATGTTTTGCAGCCAGCTTATCTAGCTTAGATTGCAGCTGTGATGTCTGTTCCTCGAGTGCTTTGTGGTCGCGTGCTTTAACCTTCTCCACTTCCTGAATTTTTGGCTTCTGGTCCTCAAGGGCTTTATGGTCGCCTGCTCTTAGCCTCTCCAGTTCTTGAATTCTGTTAGTAAGCTCATATATCCGGTCCTCTTTTGCTCCCAGCTCTTTTTTTGCATTTGCTAGAGCCTCCTGTAGTTCCTGTACTGAAGCTCTGTCAGACGTATTTGGAAATTCAAACTCGTCGACGACTGTTCGCTCGGTCGGCGTATAGGAAGTTCTTCCTCCCATTTGCCCAAAGAAAGCCCCAAGGCGAAGGCGTAGCGCATCGTTGTAAGGCTTCCGAGCCTTGAAATTACCAACAAGATTGACATAGTTTTAGTATTTATACATGCAATGTATTCTTGCACTGAGTCCAAGGTGGCAAGCATATGAAGATGCACTAAAGTCCAAAACCTGAGAAAGGCAGAAAAGAAGCACTTACTGAGTTGATTAACTTCACGAAGACCAATTGAGGGTCGATGCTTTTGTTCGCAGCATTGCAGAACCAATCCCAGAGGTTATCAAGCATGGGGTCAGTCAAAAAGTCGTCGGATTGGAGGAGATCACGGTCGCGTGGTAGATTCTGTGCCGCAGATGCCATGGGTGCTTATTGCTTATTCTAATGGGTTCGGGACCGTTGCTCTCTGAAGAGGTTTGTGTTTTCTCGTGATTATGCAATTAGACTATTCTCTCACCCGCTACTGTTGCTGTTGCGCCCCAGATGGCCAAGACGCAACGTTCTGTCAGGCCCCCAATGGCCAAGATGCACCGCTGCATGACGATCAGATAACAGAAAATCCCAACGACACATCCTTGCATATCAGATTCTCCTGCGTACTCCAAAGTTGGGATCCTGGGCCACATTGCAAAATCCAAAGCCATTCACGTGTTGATAGAATTCCTTACGCCTCTGGTTACGACACTAGCACTGGCGGAATGAATACACTGGTAGCTTCACAAGGCAGGAGAAAGCAAGCTTGTGATGATCGATCGTAACCGCGTAAATGACTGCTACAGGTCTATAACAAAAATAAGTTATATCGTACAATACTTTTTTCCTACCTAGGTACTTGTTGTGGAGTGTTCTCGTGCCGTTCTTGAGGTGGACCTGACTCTAGGTGCGGACGGCAGCGCAACGCGCGGCTATAGAAGTGATTTCTTGGGCAGGTAAATTCCTTTAATTAACATACAAACTTAGGCTCAAACAGAGAATGGGTGTGTGGAACAGCGAGCTACTTCTGCTACTAATGTTACTTACGGAATGTGTGTTTGTTACAGCAATTTTTTGACAGCACTGTATACTTTTATATTGTGTGTTCTGTTCCTGTTTACCATCCGCACCCGATGCAATCTTTTGTCGTGTATAGGCCATATGCATACTTTTGTTCAGCGGCTTACATAAGTAAGTAGGTAGCAAAAGCTTATGTAACTATGCTTTGTGAGGCTCAAACTTGTGGCATACTTATTTTTACAAGGAATCAGAGACACCCGACCGAACGGGTACTCTTGCGGCCCTTCGAGTGAGATTCATTGCGACGTCGATGTTGAGCTTAGGAATAGTAAAACAAAATATTTTAAGAATTATCTAGGTTATGCCCACAGCCCGTGTAAGCGCTTATGACATAAATGAGAGTATTGAGTTGAATTCCGCATCTATCTCTGAGTTCCCATTGATGTGTTTGCCTTGTAATTACAGTGCCTAGGCAAAAGTATCCGTACACTCCCTGAAAAGTCAGTGCTGCATATCGTATAGCAAATCACGTACTGTACTCGAGTTCAAAAAGTATTGGGAACGGCTGACTAATGCATAAAAAATTATGTAATGCATGCGGCTCATATTGCTGTAGAGTGCAACCCCCCCGTTCAAGGCTATAACCCGTGCCCATCCGCATCATAGTCTTCGCTGTCTGCCCTGTTATTGAATACTTGGTAGTTGCACAAAATGCAAGGTAAGTAAAAATAATAAAGTAGCTCTGCAGTTACTAAATACATGTAGGTCCGGAGGTCACCAAAGAGAAAAGCTGCAATACTTAGCTTGCAATACGCTAATGTACCCTACAAGGCTATTTCTACCCGTATACTAGATGTACCTAAAACTACGTGCTTTCATGTACTCCGTTCAGTGCATTTTTTTTTTTTTTTATATGTATCATTACTCGCATGCCAACCTGTTGGCTATGGCGAGATTAAATACATAGGGAATAAAACAGGGGAAAAAGATAAACAAGCTAACTACGTCAACCCGGTAGAGAAATTAACTCAGAGAAAAGGATCGTCATACTAACTTCGTCACCCCCTTACCGAGATTAAAGTGAATTTTCGTCATGTCCCCGCCCATGTCCGCATGTCCACAAGTGGGTCCCCCCTCACCGTCTCGTTCCTTGGGTGCTCTCGCTTCCGCCTGACCCCCCGCCCATTTCTGTTTCCATACCCTACATCTCTGCCAAATGTGTGTTGCCGTCTCCTCTTCTTCACCGCGCCATCGGCAATCCGGACTCTCCGCCTTTTTTCACCTTGACTTTCTAGGAGTTGAAGCCTTTTCCGCCTAGCAGGCCCCTCAACGTGCCCCGTACAGTGCATGATTGCAGGAGCTGCCAATAAGAGTTCTGATTTCTGTTCAAGCTTTGTTCTAGAAACTCTCCAGATTTTAATCCTATTAAAGAAAACAATCTGGTCTCATGAAGAAAAGAATCAGGTGCTTAGAAAAAAGTCATGAGAACCGTGGCATTGGAGGGGGTTGGTTGTGGAATAAGACTACTGTGGATGGGATCAATTGGCACACCTATACTCTTTCTGGGATTATGGCTCACTTTATTAGAGCTAAGGATGACATTAATTATCATGTATAGATATTTCTTCACATAATACTGCATCACTGAATCATTTGTACAGTGCTGTGTGGTGGCGGTGTGTAAAGTATGAATACGTGCAGAAATTTTGATTATGCAACATGCAAGTATTACATGATTTATGCCGTTCCAATACTTTTTGAATGAGCGAGTACAGCTACTGGCTTTTCCTGATACTGCATAACTATCAGGGACGTACAGATACTTTTGCCTAGGCACTATATCTGCCCTTCGGACCTCGAGTTCAAGTTTGGATATCCTTCATCTCTCTTTTTTCTTCTTTTTTTTTTATAATATCATTACTCGCGTACCGCCCTGTGGGCTATGGCGAGGTTAGGTACATGTGGAATAACCAATAACAAAGAAAAAGTATGGGAACTTTGAGTGCGATGAAGCCAACTATTGTTCCACCCCAGTGTCCTTCACCTCGCCAGGCAGCCTAACTGGGTTATGTTATTCTTGATGATGACCTTGTGGCCTTGCCGAAATCGGTCCAAAGTGGCTTCTGGACCTCAAAAATTGGAAAGGTTGTATGCAGCGAGATGGACTGTACTGGATTACAATAAATATGAAGGGGTTAAACAAGCTTACGAGCGTGGTATGGCTCTGCAGCCCGCGGAGGTGGCATATTGTGTTAACGGATACTGCTAGAAAAGAGTAAAAAGGTTTGACCTGAGGATGGAATCTCAGAAGTGCAACGAGGAAGAAGTTGCCAGCGCTAGGTTATGGTACATCTGACACATCGACAAGTCTAACTCCATGATGCCGATATACTAACCAATACATAAACCCTAACAATCCTGTACAACGCAGCGGCAGAGTGGCATATAGCAACAATGCCGTTGCCTTGCAAACAGCTGAAACGGAGCATAAATATTAATCCACGATGGTTTTCTCTCAAGTACATCATCTCTCTATAGATAAATTCACATCGTCCACCTATTGATTTTGCTATTCCTCAATGGTACTTCTTGCAGTATTTGCTCATCCAGCCTTCAAGCAAGCTCTTGAACTTGCACCGGAGCAATTTTTTTTAGTAACTCGTAAATACTGCTAGTGGAATTGTACCTAAGGAACTTAGAATAAATTCTACTATGGTAAATTGCATGATTATAGCGCTATTACAATAAGGGAGGTTTGAGAAAACAAGGATATAGCTGTTAAAGAATCGGATAGACAATATAGCTTGTTTTTGATAATTTTGCACTAAGTGCTGAGATTGTTATAGATAGCTGGAGTATGTTTTTTTTTTTTGTCTTTTTTACGTGACCCCGCTTGCAACTGTTCGCCATGACAGGGCCCCTGGGTCTAAACCCTCAAAGCCCGGAGGCAGGCTTGACTGGAGTATGGTTGATGGTTTGCAAATAATTGCTTGCATTGCTGTACTATATTCTGATAGGTTTGTTGGTGGTAGTTTGCAGCTGGTTACGATACTATCACGTAGGGAGTGCAAGGTCACCCACACGCCGAAAGCTCTTCTGGAGTAGAAAGAGAATCTAAGCAAGGTACTTTTCACTTCAAATGAAAAGACGTCTATTAGTTGATTTCATCCATTTAAACTAAGGTGGGGTGGAAACATGGGAATCCTTGGTACTGTAGATTTCTTGTTTGTCTCGTTTTGGAAAGTGAACTTATAGAAAGCTTCCTGCTCAAGTAGGAAGCAGATTTACGGTCTGATTGGCGGAGCTCTTACTTTTTGTCAGCCCAGCCTGTGTATTCACATGCTTACTCGTGGGTACTATCGTCCTCTCGCGAATTGGGTGAGGTTCGTGCACAAGGGTAGCTATTCCTAGGAAGCTAAAGAGCGAAACTATATGAATACAAAATCAAATGGAGAAATGAAATTGGAACAAGTACAACTAGAAACATTTACTGGTAACAGTCATAGAAAGATTCAACTTAGAATGTCGATATATAACAACATCCCGGCTACATCTATACAAGAGGAAGAATTCTGAAAGACTAGCATCTAAGTTTCGACCTTGCTCAGCTTTCGTTTCCGGCCAGGGGAATATGGTAGCTGCGTACTGGATTGCCCGGTTCGATCACGGATTAATTGAGCTATGGTATGGTGCCCTTTTTCAACTGCCAATGACAGTGGTATTGTGCCCTTTTTATCGGCCAGATTGATATCTATATCACTTCGGTCGAGTAGTAAGCGAACTATGCCCTCGAGGCGCAATACTTTACCCCAGCTCGTTTTGGTGCCATTCCTTTCAACTGCACAGTAGAGTGGTGTTTTGCCGTTCTTAGCGGCCAGATTGATATCTATATCGCTTCGGTCGAGCAGTAAGCGGACACTATCCTTATGACCATTGCAAACTGCCCAGTAGAGTGGTGTTTTGCCGTTCTTAGCGGCCAGATTGATATCTATATCTCTGTGGTCGAGTAGTAAGCGGACTGTGCTCTTGTTAACACTCCAACTAGCAGCTGCATAGTGGAGTGGTGTTTTGCCGTCCTTATCGGCCAGATTGACATCTATATCGCTCCGGTCAAGTAGTAAGCGGACAGTATCCTCAAGACCATCTTTAACTGCCCAGTAGAGTGGTGTTTTGCCGTCCTTATCGGCCAGAATGATATCTATATCGCTATAATCGAGTAGTAAGCGGACTGTGCTCTCGTTATTTCTCCATGCAACTGCTGCATAGTGGAGTAGCGTTTTGCCGTCCTTATCGGCCAGATTGATATCTATATCACTGCGGTCGAGTAGTAAGCGGACTGTGCTCTCGTTATTACTCTTTCCAGCTGCATAGTGGAGTGGTGTTTTGCCGTCCTTATCGGCCAGATTGATATCTTTATCGCTGCGGTCGAGTAGTAAGCGGACTGTGCTCTCGTTATGACTCCAGTTAGCTGCATAGGTGGTGTTTTGCCGTCCTTATCGGCCAGATTGATATCTATATCACTGTTTTTTTTTTTTTTTAATTTCATTAATCGCGTGCCGCCCTATGGGCTATGGCGATGTATATAGTCACACTAAGAGAAAAGGAAATTTAAGTACATGGTATTCGGACCGGGACCCTGAGCCTGTCTTATTTCCGGTTTGGCTCGTATTCCTCCGATCTCAGCCACCTCCCTCCCAGCCTAACCTTTCCGACCTCCACCCTTGTCTTTGTATACAACACTATCGAACTTGCCTTCTTTCCTTCCTCTTCAAGTGTCGTTTTTCTTCGCAACCATCTAATGCCCGTAGTCTTTTTTCCCAGTACTTGGTTGTCTTCTTCCAGCCATTTCCTCACCTTCTCCAGATCCTTCCTGGTGGCAACGCCGTGTATGACTATGCCTGTGGCTCGGAGGGGGGTCGGCTGGTGTTGCTTGTCTGTTTGCGGGGGCTGGATGTTGCGGGGGGGCGTGATGGTGCGGGGGCGGGTGTCGGGGTCGGTGCGGGGGTCGGTGTTGGGGTTGCAGGGGCTGGGGGAGTCTCCTGCTCTTCGACCGGGACAGAAGTGTTCTTTCTCGCCTTCTTTGTCCTCTTTCTCCTTGGGGTTGTCTTTCTTGGGAGGGTCGAAGTCGTCGTTGTGGCTCTCTCAGGGGTGGGCTCTTCCGAGAGGAGCACGTAGTAGTTGTGGGAGCTTGGGGCTCCCGGTGTTTCTTCCTCCGGTACGTCCAGGCACGTGATGGGGCTGAACCCCAGAGGTGGTGGTGGCGACGCCGGTGGCTCAATGGCCGGGATGTCGATTGTCACGATGGGGCTAAGCCCCAGTGGCTGTGTCGGTGGCTCGGCTGGTGAGGGCGGGGAAGGCGGTTCTAGTTCGATGTCCTCTAGGAGGTTGTCCGTGAACCTGATCCCTATGTAGTCTTTTTTCCCCGGGGCTTCCGATCTTGCTCCTGCCCCATAATATGCCCATTTCCAGAGCTCGGCGAGGGTTAGAAAGAAGGTTTCCCTTCCCTCGGCGGTCATATCCTCCCAGGGTAACACTCGAGGCCTCATGTTGCGAGGCGGCGGGTTTCTACCTCTTGGTGGCATTGTTTCGTTGTTCAATTGTCGTTGTTCGATTGGCTGTGTAGTGCTTATCCGGGAGTGCCTGTTGGATCTTGGCGTCGACGTGGTGTGGTTGATGTGTGTGGCAACGGCGGTGGTGAGCTGAAAATTCCTCGAAACTTCACCCTCAGGGGGAAAATTGCGCTATCGGTTTTTTGAGGATAAAAATTAGATCAAACGACTCAGCTCGCTGAGCGCTTTCGATCTATGTAGATTTCAGCGGGGGGGACGTTGTGGTTGTGGAGTTGCTTCCAAACGCTCGTCCTGAGGTGGTTGTTGTCTGTTAGAAACCATGAGCCAAACACACGCGAAACAGTCCGAGCGAAACAGTCCGAGCGAAACAGTCCGAGTGTGTAAAACATCCGAACATCCGCGATGGTCTAAGCACTCCGAACATCCGCGATGGCCTAAGCACTCCGAACATCCGCGATGGCCCAAACACTCCGGACTGAGTATTCCATATTAGGCAGTCCAAATACTTAGCTGTTCTGTTCACTGGTTTTGTATGCAACTTCGTGTTATAGAGTTTTTGTATATATATGGGCTCTGGAAGCCCCGTCCTTGATTGATCATTAGAATCGAATACACACATCTCTGAGCCTATTCCTCTGTACTCCTTTTCACAGGTTATGAGCCCGGACTGTGCAATATAGTCCACCGCATTTAAGTCGCACTTTTTCACACACTTGCACTCCTCGCTCACATTCCTCGCTTGCACTCCTCGCTCGTGCTCCTCGCTTCTCGAATCCCTCGAGCTCACCTGCTCTCCACGTCTACTACTGCAAACATCAAATCATCCTACAATGTCTGGATCCACCTCCACCACTGCTGATGTCTTTCGCCATAAACATGGACAAGCTCCCATGCTTTACAACCTCAAACTACCAACAATGGAGCGTGGCCATGAAGTTCATTCTCAAGGCCTGCAATCTCTGGGAAATCCTCAATGGCACTGAGCATGCCCCAGAACAAACTACCTTAGGCTCCCGAGCATCACGAGCATCAAGCAGTGCCGGACCATCCACCTCAGGCCCCAATACAAACTCAGAAGCTCTAGCTAAGTTTACAAAACGCTCTAATCAAGCTGCTTCCATTATTTTCGGCTCTCTGACACTATCTGCTCAAGCTTATCTTGGAAATGCAGATGAGCCTACTGAGATGTGGAAGGCCCTCAAGCAAAGTCTTGACACAGTTGCAAACCGCTCTGGTATTAACGCAATTCAGATGGCCTTTGGAAACGATAAAATGGGTGAACATGAGAAAGTATCTGCATGGATTAGCAGACTCATAGGTTACCAAAATGCGTTGACCCACACTGATGACCCTATTACTGACAGAGGAATGGTCAATCACATCCTCCGCCATCTCTCACCCAAATTTTCAGCATACGTCGTGTAATAGCAGAGAAACCAATTCCAGAACAGACTATCAACTATGTCCTCAGTACCCTTGTTGGACTATGAAAACTCAGCTCGAACCAATAACCACTACTACCGCCGGAGCACTGGCAACGAATAGCCGTGGAGGAGGCCGTGGCCGTGGCCGTGGCTACAGATCAGGACGTGGCGGCCGTGGCGGGATATAGAGTCAACAAGAGAGATACCCAGTCTAAGCGAATTGCAGGAGTATGTTGGTACTGCACAAAAGAAGGACACAAAGCAGAGGATTGCAGATTTACAGAAGAAGGCAATTGAGCTCAAGAACAAAAGAGAGAAACTGAGCCCCGCATCCAATACAGACGATTCCAACAAATCGAGTGCTAACCTGACAAGGATGTATATTGCCAAAGCCTCTGCAACTAGAGCTACCCTCACCAATTGTCAACGAAGAACCTGGTACATTGACTCTGGAGCCAGTGACCACATGTGCTCCACTCTGTCAGACTTCACAAGCCCACAAGACACTTGCAAAGCCACGTAAGGTACTACTGGGAGACAACTACACAATTTTCGCTACAGCAATAGGAACCATGACTATTCAGGGTAATGAACGGTGCATGACTCTTGAATCAGTGTTATATGTTCCAGATCTAAAATGCAACCTCTTTCTCAGTAGCAAAAGCAGAGATGCAGGTTACAGCACATTATTCAAGTCAGGCACCTGCAGGATTGCAGATGAACAGGACCGACCAGTCATCACTGTCAAACGTCGAGATGGAATGTACGTAATTAACCTCCGAAAAACCCACGCCGTGCCTGCCACCGCCGTGCCTGCCACCACCGTGCCTGCCGCTGCCGTGCCTGCCACCACCGTGCCTGCCACCACCGTGCCTGCCACCACCGTGCCTGCCACCACCGTGCCTGCCCACCACCGTGCCTGCCGCTGCCGCTACCGTGCCTGCCACCACCGTTCTGGCTAAAGGTACACTCGAGCTCTGGCATTACCGCCTAGGACACCTGAATACAGCTGCTGTTAAGACGCTCGCCAATGGTCTTGCAACTGGCATAGAGCTGCGAAAGGCAGAGCTATCCAAAGATGGCAGTCCCTGTTTTCCATGCCTGCAAGGCAAACAGAAGGTCACAATCAATCGAACACCCTCTGAGAGGGCAACTGAGCCCCTCCAACTCATTCACTCTGACTCTGCTGGTCCATTCCCAGTCACACCTGGAAACTCTAGGTACTTCCTCCTCTACATTGATGACTATTCACGCATGACATGGGTATACATCCTTGAATCCAAAACAGTTGAAGAGGTCTGCAGTGCTTTTCAAGACTTTAAAGCACATGTAGAGAAGGAAAGTGGGAGAGTTATCAAACGTTTCAGGTGTGACAATGGCAAGGGAGAATATGACAACCGCAGATTCCGAGGTATTCTGTCAAGCAGCGGTATCTCCTATGAACCCAGCGCACCCTACACTCAGCATCAAAATGGAGTCAGTGAAAGAAAAATTAGGACTATCAAGGAGATGGCAGTGTCTATGAGGTGTGCTGCTAAATGAGGAAGGGCAGAAGCTACTGCAACAGCTGTGTATATCTTGAACAGGTCACCTACACGAGCTCTCGAGAACAAAACGCCCTATGAGGCCTGGTATGGCAAGAAACCGGCCCTGCACCACCTGCGCATTTTTGGATGTCACGCCTATGCACATATCCCAAAACAGAAGCGTCGTACCATGCAAGCTAAGTCACAGCAGTGCATCTTCATCGGCTATTCACCTACTACAACCAAGCAGTGGCGAGTTTGGGACCCACAAGGCCGTCGGGCATACATTGTAGCTGACGTGGTATTCGACGAGAGAAAACCAATGGGCATCACCACAGCTGAGCAGCTGAATGCACCTACCAGCTGCAGTACAGAAGAGCTACAGGATGTTAACATGCCTGACATCTGGCCAGAAGACAGAATCACTGAGATTGCTGATGAACCTACGACGCCGGCTATGACGCCAGGTGCGACACTGCCTATGACTCGGATACCGGCCACGATGCCTCAACGGACAGAGCCTGACATACCACGCCTACGTCTTGGAGAAGAAATCATTGAGAAACGCCCACGCCGCTCGCGTGCTGCAGCTACCAGTTCTATGACTGGTAAAGACCCCAATGCCGACCAGATGGCTAAGCACCACACAATCCACGTGTCCACTGTGCATACTGATGCAAGTGAAGAGATATCTAGGTGCTGTCACGCACTAGAATCTGGTACTCTACAAGCTACACCTGACGAAGGGAGGCTTGAAGCTCTCAATGCCCTGGCAGATGCTCTGTGGAGATCTGGCCATACCATGACAAAAGCTTTTCAAGCCCAGGGACCAGTAAAGGAGGCAATTGGTGAACCGACTAGCTACCGGCAAGCCATGCAAAGCCCTGACTGTGTTCAGTGGGAGCAAGCTATGGGCGAAGAACTTAACTCGCTGCTAGAAAACCAAACATGGGAGCTTGTTGACCAAGCTCAGGTACCTGAGAGCAAGAGTGTGATTGGCTGCAAATGGGTGTACAAAGTAAAGCAGAATGCTGATGGCAGCATAAGATATAAAGCCCGCCTTGTGATTAAAGGCTATGAGCAGAGAGCAGGAGTTGACTATGAAGAAACCTTTGCCCCAGTTGCTAAGTTTGCTACTGTTCGAATGCTAATGGCGATTGCTGCAGAACATGACCTTGATATTGATCAAATGGATGTCATTACAGCATTTCTTCACCCTGAACTCGATGAGGAAGTGTATATGGAGCTACCCGAAGGCTTCAGCAACAGCTCCAACAGCAACCAAGTCTGCAAGCTCCGAAAAGCCCTCTACGGCCTCAAACAGGCACCTCGAGCATGGTATGCAGACATCGATGCATATCTAATATCCATTGGCTTCCAGCGCTCAACAGAGGATTCAAATCTCTACATCATGTCTGGAATTTTACTGCTGCTCTGGGTTGACGATATCTTGATCTTTTCATTCAATCCTACACTCAAAGATCAAATTAAGAAGCAGCTCGCTAGCAAATACAACATGAAGGATCTTGGAGCAGTAAAGTTATTCATTGGATTTGAGATTACTCGAGACCGCCCAAATCGCATAATCTGGCTCCACCAAACTAAATACATCAGCAGTATTCTTGTATATTTCGGCATGGATCGATGCAAGAGCCTTTCCACTCCTCTCGACTCGAATGTCAGACTACAAACAGATAGTACTGCTACTCCTACACCAGCCGAAATACGCCAATACCAGTCACTTGTTGGAAAGCTCATGTATGCAATGCTTGGAACTCGGCCAGATCTAGCTTACACAGTATCTACACTTGGACAGTTCAGTGCTGCCCCCTCAGCTCAACACTTAGCAGCTGCAAAGCGTGTTCTTCGATATCTTCAACACACCCGACAACATGGCCTACTATTTCAAGGCTCAAGGTCAAGTTCGAGCTCAGCTACTGAACGGATTATAGGCTATCATCATCCTATAGGGTATAGCGACTCTGACTGGGCCGGTGATATTGACACACGCAAATCAACCTCTGGCTATGTTTTTACCCTCGCTGGTGCTGCGATCTCCTGGAAGTCTAGAAAACAGCCTACAGTAGCTCTTTCCACAACCGAAGCTGAATATATGGCAGCTACAGAGGCCTGCAAGGAAGGCATATGGCTACGAAGGCTATTCGATGAAATCAAGAGCAAGTGGGAGACTGGATGCAACAATCAACAACATGAAGGGCAACTTATTCGAATAGACAACAATGGGGCTATTGATCTAGCTAAAGACCCTAAGCATCATGATAGGACTAAGCACATTGCAATCCGTCACCATTTCATCCGTGAAGCCATTGAATCTGGTGCAATCTCACTCAAGTATGTCAAAACCAATGAGAACCTAGCGGATATTTGCACAAAAGCATTAGCACGCACGAAACATGAATACTTCATGGAAGGAATGGGAGTTAAGCAATTTAGGTAACTTGGGGTAGTACTCTTTCTCTCACGTAAGCTTTTTTCCCATAGGGTTTTTGCTACGGAGGTATGCATAAGGCATCGAGAGTTTTAAGGAGGCTACAGGATCAGAACAGGAACACGCAGTTGAGTGGGAGTGTTAGAAACCATGAGCCGAACACACGCGAAACAGTCCGAGCGAAACAGTCCGAGCGAAACAGTCCGAGTGTGTAAAACATCCGAACATCCGCGATGGCCTAAGCACTCCGAACATCCGCGATGGCCTAAGCACTCCGAACATCCGCGATGGCCCAAACACTCCGGACTGAGTATTCCATATTAGGCAGTCCAAATACTTAGCTGTTCTGTTCACTGGTTTTGTATGCAACTTCGTGTTATAGAGTTTTTGTATATATATGGGCTCTGGAAGCCCCGTTCTTGATTGATCATTAGAATCGAATACACACATCTCTGAGCCTATTCCTCTGTACTCCTTTTCACATTGTCCTGGTGATCTATATCACTGTGATCGAGTAGTAAGCGGACTGTTTCTCATTATTTCTCCATGCAGCTGCATAGTGGAGTGGTTTTTGCCGTCCTTATCGGCCAGATTAATATCTTTATCACTGTGGTCGAGTAGTAAGCGGACTGTGCTCTCGTTATTACTCCGGTTAGCTGCATAGGGAGTGGTGTTTTGCCGTCCTTATCGGCCAGATTGATATCTATATCGCTGCGGTCGAGTAGTAAGCGGACTGTGCTCTCGTTCCATCTAGCTGCATAGTGGAGTGGTGTTTCGCCATTCTTATCGGCCAGATTGACATCTATATCGCTGCGGTTCGAGTAGTAAGCGGACAATATCCTCGCAACGCTGTTCAACTGCATGGCAGAGTGGTGTTTTCTGTCCTTATTGGCCAGATTGATATCTATATCGCTTCGGGTGAGTAGTAAGCGGACTATGTGAACATAACCGCAGTTCACTGCAACGTAGAATGGTGTGTTGCCATCTTCATCAGCCAGATTGAGATCTAAAATCACTTCGGCCGAGCAAGAAGCGGACTATGTCCCCGTTTCTGTAGTTAACTGCATGGTTGAGTAGTTGTTGCCATACTCATCGCGAAGATTAATATCCATATCAGTTTCGTCCAGTAGAATGCGAACTGCAGTCCTTGAACCAGTTGCCCCTACTTCCCAGAGCTTGACCTCAATGTCCGGTCGCTCAAACAGCAAAACGGATTATGATTTCATTTTTATGCT